>CAMZJU010000062.1:0-164597 GCA_947311025.1 Lypha dubia
AAAAATCTTACGAGCCGTTCCCGAGTAATCACACCTTCTCCAAATTGGCCAAAAAAAGCGTTGTTGATTTTTCCTGGAAATTACACTAAAAATCCTACGAGCCGTTCCCGAGTAATCCCATCTTCTCCAAATTGGCCAAAAAAAAAGCGTTGCTGATTTTTCCTGGAAAAAACATCAAAAATCCTACGAGCCGTTCCCGAGTAATCCCATCTTCTCCAAATTGGCCAAAAAAAAGCGTTGCTGATTTTTCCTGGAAAATACACAAAAAATCCTACGAGCCGTTCCCGAGTAATCACACCTTCTCCAAATTGGCCAAAAAAAGCGTTGCTGATTTTTCCTGGAAAATACACTAAAAAACCTACGAGCCGTTCCCGAGTAATCACACCTTCTCCAAATTGGCCAAAAAAACGTTGCTGATTTTTCCTGGAAAATACACTAAAAATCCTACGAGCCGTTCCCGAGTAATCACACCTTCTCCAAATTGGCCAAAAAAAAGCGTTGCTGATTTTTCCTGGAAAATACACTAAAAATCTTACGAGCCGTTCCCGAGTAATCACACCTTCTCCAAATTGGCCAAAAAAAGCGTTGCTGATTTTTCCTGGAAAATACACTAAAAATCTTACGAGCCGTTCCCGAGTAATCACACCTTCTCCAAATTGGCCAAAAAAAGCGTTGCTGATTTTTCCTGGAAAATACACTAAAAAACCTACGAGCCGTTTCCGAGTAATCCCATCTTCTCCAAATTAGAAAAAAAGCGTTGTTGATTTTTCCTGGAAAATACACTAAAAATCCTACGAGCCGTTCCCGAGTAATCACATCTTCTCCAAATTGGCCAAAAAAAAAGCGTTGCTGATTTTTCCTGGAAAATACACTAAAAATCTTACGAGCCGTTCCCGAGTAATCACACCTTCTCCAAATTGGCCAAAAAAAAAGCGTTGCTGATTTTTCCTGAAAAATACACTAAAAAACCTACGAGCCGTTCCCGAGTAATCCCATCTTCTCCAAATTAGAAAAAAAAGCGTTGCTGATTTTTCCTGGAAAATACACTAAAAAACCTACGAGCCGTTCCCGAGTAATCCCATCTTCTCCGAATTGGCCAAAAAAAGCGTTGTTGATTTTTCCTGGAAAATACACTAAAAATCTTACGAGCCGTTCCCGAGTAATCTCATCTTCTCCAAATTGGCCAAAAAAAGCGTTGTTGATTTTTCCTGAAAAATACACTAAAAATCTTACGAGCCGTTCCCGAGTAATCACACCTTCTCCAAATTGGCCAAAAAAAAGCGTTGCTGATTTTTCCTGGAAAATACATCAAAAATCTTACGAGCCGTTCCCGAGTAATCACACCTTCTCCAAATTGGCCAAAAAAAAAGCGTTGCTGATTTTTCCTGGAAAATACACTAAAAATCTTACGAGCCGTTCCCGAGTAATCCCATCTTCTCCAAATTGGCCAAAAAAAGCGTTGTTGATTTTTCCTGGAAAAAACATCAAAAATCTTACGAGCCGTTCCCGAGTAATCACACCTTCTCCAAATTGGCCAAAAAAAGCGTTGCTGATTTTTCCTGGAAAAAACATCAAAAATCTTACGAGCCGTTCCCGAGTAATCACACCTTCTCCAAATTGGCCAAAAAAAGCGTTGCTGATTTTTCCTGGAAAATATATTAAAAATTTTATGAGCCGTTCCCGAGTAATCACACCTTCTCCAAATTGGCCAAAAAAAGCGTTGCTGATTTTTCCTGGAAAATACACTAAAAATCCTACGAGCCGTTCCCGAGTAATCACACCTTCTCCAAATTGGCAAAAAAAAAAAGCGTTGCTGATTTTTCCTGGAAAATACACTAAAAATCTTACGAGCCGTTCCCGAGTAATCACACCTTCTCCAAATTGGCCAAAAAAAAGCGTTGCTGATTTTTCCTGGAAAATACACTAAAAAACCTACGAGCCGTTCCCGAGTAATCACACCTTCTCCAAATTGGCCAAAAAAAGCGTTGCTGATTTTTCCTGGAAAATACACTAAAAATCTTACGAGCCGTTCCCGAGTAATCACACCTTCTCCAAATTAGAAAAAAAAGCGTTGCTGATTTTTCCTGGAAAATACACTAAAAAACCTACGAGCCGTTCCCGAGTAATCACACCTTCTCCAAATTAGAAAAAAAAGCGTTGCTGATTTTTCCTGGAAAATACACTAAAAATCCTACGAGCCGTTCCCGAGTAATCACACCTTCTCCAAATTGGCCAAAAAAAGCGTTGCACATTTTTCCTGGAAAATACACTAAAAATCTTACGAGCCGTTCCGAAATAATCCCATCTTCTCCAAATTAGCAAAAAAAAGTGTTGCTGATTTTTCCTGGAAAATACACTAAAAATCCTACGAGCCGTTCCCGAGTAATCACACTTTCTCCAAATTGGCAAAAAAAAGCGTTGCTGATTTTTCCTGGAAAATACACTAAAAATCTTACGAGCCGTTCCCGAGTAATCACACCTTCTCCAAATTGGCGAAAAAAAGCGTTGTTGATTTTTCCTGGAAAATACACTAAAAATCCTACGAGCCGTTCCCGAGTAATCACACCTTCTCCAAATTGGCCAAAAAAAAGCGTTGTTGATTTTTCCTGGAAATTACACTAAAAATCCTACGAGCCGTTCCCGAGTAATCACACCTTCTCCAAATTGGCAAAAAAAAAGCGTTGCTGATTTTTCCTGGAAAATACACTAAAAATCCTACGAGCCGTTCCCGAGTAATCACACCTTCTCCAAATTGGCCAAAAAAAGCGTTGCTGATTTTTCCTGGAAAATACACTAAAAATCCTACGAGCCGTTCCCGAGTAATCACACCTTCTCCAAATTGGCCAAAAAAAGCGTTGCTGATTTTTCCTGGAAAAAACATCAAAAATCTTACGAGCCGTTCCCGAGTAATCACACCTTCTCCAAATTGCCCAAAAAAAGCGTTGTTGATTTTTCCTGGAAATTACACTAAAAATCCTACGAGCCGTTCCCGAGTAATCCCATCTTCTCCAAATTGGCCAAAAAAAAGCGTTGCTGATTTTTCCTGGAAAAAACATCAAAAATCCTACGAGCCGTTCCCGAGTAATCCCATCTTCTCCAAATTGGCCAAAAAAAAGCGTTGCTGATTTTTCCTGGAAAATACACTAAAAATCCTACGAGCCGTTCCCGAGTAATCACACCTTCTCCAAATTGGCCAAAAAAAGCGTTGCTGATTTTTCCTGGAAAATACACTAAAAAACCTACGAGCCGTTCCCGAGTAATCACACCTTCTCCAAATTGGCCAAAAAAACGTTGCTGATTTTTCCTGGAAAATACACTAAAAATCCTACGAGCCGTTCCCGAGTAATCACACCTTCTCCAAATTGGCCAAAAAAAGCGTTGCTGATTTTTCCTGGAAAATACACTAAAAAACCTACGAGCCGTTCCCGAGTAATCACACCTTCTCCAAATTGGCCAAAAAAAACGTTGCTGATTTTTCCTGGAAAATACACTAAAAATCCTACGAGCCGTTCCCGAGTAATCACACCTTCTCCAAATTGGCCAAAAAAAAGCGTTGCTGATTTTTCCTGGAAAATACACTAAAAATCTTACGAGCCGTTCCCGAGTAATCACACCTTCTCCAAATTGGCCAAAAAAAGCGTTGCTGATTTTTCCTGGAAAATACACTAAAAATCTTACGAGCCGTTCCCGAGTAATCACACCTTCTCCAAATTGGCCAAAAAAAGCGTTGCTGATTTTTCCTGGAAAATACACTAAAAAACCTACGAGCCGTTTCCGAGTAATCCCATCTTCTCCAAATTAGAAAAAAAGCGTTGTTGATTTTTCCTGGAAAATACACTAAAAATCCTACGAGCCGTTCCCGAGTAATCACACCTTCTCCAAATTGGCCAAAAAAAAAGCGTTGCTGATTTTTCCTGGAAAATACACTAAAAATCTTACAAGCCGTTCCCGAGTAATCACACCTTCTCCAAATTGGCCAAAAAAAAAGCGTTGCTGATTTTTCCTGAAAAATACACTAAAAAACCTACGAGCCGTTCCCGAGTAATCCCATCTTCTCCAAATTAGAAAAAAAAGCGTTGCTGATTTTTCCTGGAAAATACACTAAAAAACCTACGAGCCGTTCCCGAGTAATCCCATCTTCTCCGAATTGGCCAAAAAAAAGCGTTGTTGATTTTTCCTGGAAAATACACTAAAAATCTTACGAGCCGTTCCCGAGTAATCTCATCTTCTCCAAATTGGCCAAAAAAAAGCGTTGTTGATTTTTCCTGAAAAATACACTAAAAATCTTACGAGCCGTTCCCGAGTAATCACACCTTCTCCAAATTGGCCAAAAAAAAGCGTTGCTGATTTTTCCTGGAAAATACATCAAAAATCTTACGAGCCGTTCCCGAGTAATCACACCTTCTCCAAATTGGCCAAAAAAAAAGCGTTGCTGATTTTTCCTGGAAAATACACTAAAAATCTTACGAGCCGTTCCCGAGTAATCCCATCTTCTCCAAATTGGCCAAAAAAAGCGTTGTTGATTTTTCCTGGAAAAAACATCAAAAATCTTACGAGCCGTTCCCGAGTAATCACACCTTCTCCAAATTGGCCAAAAAAAGCGTTGCTGATTTTTCCTGGAAAAAACATCAAAAATCTTACGAGCCGTTCCCGAGTAATCACACCTTCTCCAAATTGGCCAAAAAAAGCGTTGCTGATTTTTCCTGGAAAATATATTAAAAATTTTATGAGCCGTTCCCGAGTAATCACACCTTCTCCAAATTGGCCAAAAAAAGCGTTGCTGATTTTTCCTGGAAAAAACATCAAAAATCTTACGAGCCGTTCCCGAGTAATCACACCTTCTCCAAATTGGCCAAAAAAAGCGTTGCTGATTTTTCCTGGAAAAAACATCAAAAATTTTATGAGCCGTTCCCGAGTAATCTCATCTTCTCCAAATTGGCCAAAAAAAGCGTTGTTGATTTTTCCTGAAAAATACACTAAAAATCTTACGAGCCGTTCCCGAGTAATCACACCTTCTCCAAATTGGCCAAAAAAAAGCGTTGCTGATTTTTCCTGGAAAATACATCAAAAATCTTACGAGCCGTTCCCGAGTAATCACACCTTCTCCAAATTGGCCAAAAAAAAAGCGTTGCTGATTTTTCCTGGAAAATACACTAAAAATCTTACGAGCCGTTCCCGAGTAATCCCATCTTCTCCAAATTGGCCAAAAAAAGCGTTGTTGATTTTTCCTGGAAAAAACATCAAAAATCTTACGAGCCGTTCCCGAGTAATCACACCTTCTCCAAATTGGCCAAAAAAGCGTTGCTGATTTTTCCTGGAAAAAACATCAAAAATCTTACGAGCCGTTCCCGAGTAATCACACCTTCTCCAAATTGGCCAAAAAAAGCGTTGCTGATTTTTCCTGGAAAAAACATCAAAAATCTTACGAGCCGTTCCCGAGTAATCACACCTTCTCCAAATTGGCCAAAAAAAGCGTTGCTGATTTTTCCTGGAAAAAACATCAAAAATCTTACGAGCCGTTCCCGAGTAATCACACCTTCTCCAAATTGGCCAAAAAAAGCGTTGCTGATTTTTCCTGGAAAATACACTAAAAAACCTACGAGCCGTTCCCGAGTAATCACACCTTCTCCAAATTGGCCAAAAAAACGTTGCTGATTTTTCCTGGAAAATACACTAAAAATCCTACGAGCCGTTCCCGAGTAATCACACCTTCTCCAAATTGGCCAAAAAAGCGTTGCTGATTTTTCCTGGAAAATACACTAAAAAACCTACGAGCCGTTCCCGAGTAATCACACCTTCTCCAAATTGGCCAAAAAAACGTTGCTGATTTTTCCTGGAAAATACACTAAAAATCCTACGAGCCGTTTCCGAGTAATCACACCTTCTCCAAATTGGCAAAAAAAAAGTGTTGCTGATTTTTCCTGGAAAATACACTAAAAATCTTACGAGCCGTTCCCGAGTAATCACACCTTCTCCAAATTGGCCAAAAAAAGCGTTGCTGATTTTTCCTGGAAAATACACTAAAAATCTTACGAGCCGTTCCCGAGTAATCACACCTTCTCCAAATTGGCCAAAAAAAGCGTTGCTGATTTTTCCTGGAAAATACACTAAAAAACCTACGAGCCGTTTCCGAGTAATCCCATCTTCTCCAAATTAGAAAAAAAGCGTTGTTGATTTTTCCTGGAAAATACACTAAAAATCCTACGAGCCGTTCCCGAGTAATCACACCTTCTCCAAATTGGCCAAAAAAAAAGCGTTGCTGATTTTTCCTGGAAAATACACTGAAAATCTTACGAGCCGTTCCCGAGTAATCACACCTTCTCCAAATTGGCCAAAAAAAAAGCGTTGCTGATTTTTCCTGAAAAATACACTAAAAAACCTACGAGCCGTTCCCGAGTAATCCCATCTTCTCCAAATTAGAAAAAAAAGCGTTGCTGATTTTTCCTGGAAAATACACTAAAAAACCTACGAGCCGTTCCCGAGTAATCCCATCTTCTCCGAATTGGCCAAAAAAAGCGTTGTTGATTTTTCCTGGAAAATACACTAAAAATCTTACGAGCCGTTCCCGAGTAATCTCATCTTCTCCAAATTGGCCAAAAAAAGCGTTGTTGATTTTTCCTGAAAAATACACTAAAAATCTTACGAGCCGTTCCCGAGTAATCACACCTTCTCCAAATTGGCCAAAAAAAAGCGTTGCTGATTTTTCCTGGAAAATACATCAAAAATCTTACGAGCCGTTCCCGAGTAATCACACCTTCTCCAAATTGGCCAAAAAAAAAGCGTTGCTGATTTTTCCTGGAAAATACACTAAAAATCTTACGAGCCGTTCCCGAGTAATCCCATCTTCTCCAAATTGGCCAAAAAAAGCGTTGTTGATTTTTCCTGGAAAAAACATCAAAAATCTTACGAGCCGTTCCCGAGTAATCACACCTTCTCCAAATTGGCCAAAAAAAGCGTTGCTGATTTTTCCTGGAAAATATATTAAAAATTTTATGAGCCGTTCCCGAGTAATCACACCTTCTCCAAATTGGCCAAAAAAAGCGTTGCTGATTTTTCCTGGAAAATACACTAAAAATCCTACGAGCCGTTCCCGAGTAATCACACCTTCTCCAAATTGGCAAAAAAAAAGCGTTGCTGATTTTTCCTGGAAAATACACTAAAAATCTTACGAGCCGTTCCCGAGTAATCACACCTTCTCCAAATTGGCCAAAAAAAAGCGTTGCTGATTTTTCCTGGAAAATACACTAAAAAACCTACGAGCCGTTCCCGAGTAATCACACCTTCTCCAAATTGGCCAAAAAAAGCGTTGCTGATTTTTCCTGGAAAATACACTAAAAATCTTACGAGCCGTTCCCGAGTAATCACACCTTCTCCAAATTAGAAAAAAAAGCGTTGCTGATTTTTCCTGGAAAATACACTAAAAAACCTACGAGCCGTTCCCGAGTAATCACACCTTCTCCAAATTAGAAAAAAAAGCGTTGCTGATTTTTCCTGGAAAATACACTAAAAATCCTACGAGCCGTTCCCGAGTAATCACACCTTCTCCAAATTGGCCAAAAAAAGCGTTGCACATTTTTCCTGGAAAATACACTAAAAATCTTACGAGCCGTTCCGAAATAATCCCATCTTCTCCAAATTAGCAAAAAAAAGCGTTGCTGATTTTTCCTGGAAAATACACTAAAAATCCTACGAGCCGTTCCCGAGTAATCACACTTTCTCCAAATTGGCAAAAAAAAGCGTTGCTGATTTTTCCTGGAAAATACACTAAAAATCTTACGAGCCGTTCCCGAGTAATCACACCTTCTCCAAATTGGCCAAAAAAAGCGTTGTTGATTTTTCCTGGAAAATACACTAAAAATCCTACGAGCCGTTCCCGAGTAATCACACCTTCTCCAAATTGGCCAAAAAAAAGCGTTGTTGATTTTTCCTGGAAATTACACTAAAAATCCTACGAGCCGTTCCCGAGTAATCACACCTTCTCCAAATTGGCAAAAAAAAGCGTTGCTGATTTTTCCTGGAAAATACACTAAAAATCCTACGAGCCGTTCCCGAGTAATCACACCTTCTCCAAATTGGCCAAAAAAAGCGTTGCTGATTTTTCCTGGAAAATACACTAAAAATCCTACGAGCCGTTCCCGAGTAATCACACCTTCTCCAAATTGGCCAAAAAAAGCGTTGCTGATTTTTCCTGGAAAAAACATCAAAAATCTTACGAGCCGTTCCCGAGTAATCACACCTTCTCCAAATTGGCCAAAAAAAGCGTTGTTGATTTTTCCTGGAAATTACACTAAAAATCCTACGAGCCGTTCCCGAGTAATCCCATCTTCTCCAAATTGGCCAAAAAAAAGCGTTGCTGATTTTTCCTGGAAAAAACATCAAAAATCCTACGAGCCGTTCCCGAGTAATCCCATCTTCTCCAAATTGGCCAAAAAAAAGCGTTGCTGATTTTTCCTGGAAAATACACTAAAAATCCTACGAGCCGTTCCCGAGTAATCACACCTTCTCCAAATTGGCCAAAAAAAGCGTTGCTGATTTTTTCTGGAAAATACACTAAAAAACCTACGAGCCGTTCCCGAGTAATCACACCTTCTCCAAATTGGCCAAAAAAACGTTGCTGATTTTTCCTGGAAAATACACTAAAAATCCTACGAGCCGTTCCCGAGTAATCACACCTTCTCCAAATTGGCCAAAAAAAAGCGTTGCTGATTTTTCCTGGAAAATACACTAAAAATCTTACGAGCCGTTCCCGAGTAATCACACCTTCTCCAAATTGGCCAAAAAAAGCGTTGCTGATTTTTCCTGGAAAATACACTAAAAATCTTACGAGCCGTTCCCGAGTAATCACACCTTCTCCAAATTGGCCAAAAAAAGCGTTGCTGATTTTTCCTGGAAAATACACTAAAAAACCTACGAGCCGTTTCCGAGTAATCCCATCTTCTCCAAATTAGAAAAAAAGCGTTGTTGATTTTTCCTGGAAAATACACTAAAAATCCTACGAGCCGTTCCCGAGTAATCACACCTTCTCCAAATTGGCCAAAAAAAAGCGTTGCTGATTTTTCCTGGAAAATACACTAAAAATCTTACGAGCCGTTCCCGAGTAATCACACCTTCTCCAAATTGGCCAAAAAAAAAGCGTTGCTGATTTTTCCTGAAAAATACACTAAAAAACCTACGAGCCGTTCCCGAGTAATCACACCTTCTCCAAATTGGCCAAAAAAAAGCGTTGCTGATTTTTCCTGGAAAATACACTAAAAAACCTACGAGCCGTTCCCGAGTAATCACACCTTCTCCAAATTGGCCAAAAAAAGCGTTGTTGATTTTTCCTGGAAAATACACTAAAAAACCTACGAGCCGTTCCCGAGTAATCCCATCTTCTCCAAATTGGCCAAAAAAAGCGTTGTTGATTTTTCCTGGAAAATACACTAAAAAACCTACGAGCCGTTCCCGAGTAATCACACCTTCTCCAAATTGGCCAAAAAAAGCGTTGTTGATTTTTCCTGGAAAATACACTAAAAAACCTACGAGCCGTTCCCGAGTAATCCCATCTTCTCCAAATTGGCCAAAAAAAGCGTTGCTGATTTTTCCTGGAAAATACACTAAAAAACCTACGAGCCGTTCCCGAGTAATCACACCTTCTCCAAATTGGCCAAAAAAAGCGTTGTTGATTTTTCCTGGAAAATACACTAAAAATCCTACGAGCCGTTCCCGAGTAATCACACCTTCTCCAAATTGGCCAAAAAAAGCGTTGTTGATTTTTCCTGGAAAATACACTAAAAAACCTACGAGCCGTTCCCGAGTAATCACACCTTCTCCAAATTGGCCAAAAAAAGCGTTGTTGATTTTTCCTGGAAAATACACTAAAAAACCTACGAGCCGTTCCCGAGTAATCACACCTTCTCCAAATTGGCCAAAAAAAGCGTTGCTGATTTTTCCTGGAAAATACACTAAAAATCTTACGAGCCGTTCCCGAGTAATCACACCTTCTCCAAATTGGCCAAAAAAAGCGTTGCTGATTTTTCCTGGAAAATACACTAAAAAACCTACGAGCCGTTTCCGAGTAATCCCATCTTCTCCAAATTAGAAAAAAAGCGTTGTTGATTTTTCCTGGAAAATACACTAAAAATCCTACGAGCCGTTCCCGAGGAATCACACCTTCTCCAAATTGGCCAAAAAAAAGCGTTGCTGATTTTTCCTGGAAAATACACTAAAAATCTTACGAGCCGTTCCCGAGTAATCACACCTTCTCCAAATTGGCCAAAAAAAAGCGTTGCTGATTTTTCCTGAAAAATACACTAAAAAACCTACGAGCCGTTCCCGAGTAATCACACCTTCTCCAAATTGGCCAAAAAAAAGCGTTGCTGATTTTTCCTGGAAAATACACTAAAAAACCTACGAGCCGTTCCCGAGTAATCACACCTTCTCCAAATTGGCCAAAAAAAGGGTTGTTGATTTTTCCTGGAAAATACACTAAAAAACCTACGAGCCGTTCCCGAGTAATCACACCTTCTCCAAATTGGCCAAAAAAAGCGTTGTTGATTTTTCCTGGAAAATACACTAAAAAACCTACGAGCCGTTCCCGAGTAATCACACCTTCTCCCAATTGGCCAAAAAAAGCGTTGTTGATTTTTCCTGGAAAATACACTAAAAAACCTACGAGCCGTTCCCGAGTAATCCCATCTTCTCCAAATTGGCCAAAAAAAGCGTTGCTGATTTTTCCTGGAAAATACACTAAAAAACCTACGAGCCGTTCCCGAGTAATCACACCTTCTCCAAATT
This sequence comes from Lypha dubia, assembly GCA_947311025.1. NCBI lineage: Eukaryota > Metazoa > Arthropoda > Insecta > Diptera > Tachinidae > Lypha > Lypha dubia. Next base: position 10,777 of record CAMZJU010000062.1, read on the forward strand.
GGCAAAAAAAAAGCTTTGCTGATTTTTCCTGGAAAATACATCAAAAATCCTACGAGCCGTTCCCGAGTAATCACACCTTCTCCAAATTGGCCAAAAAAAAGCGTTGTTGATTTTTCCTGGAAAATACACTAAAAATCCTACGAGCAGTTCCCGAGTAATCACACCTTCTCCAAATTGGCAAAAAAAAGCGTTGTTGATTTTTCCTGAAAAATACACTAAAAAACCTATGAGCCGTTCCCGAGTAATCCCATCTTCTCCGAATTGGCCAAAAAAAAAGCGTTGCTGATTTTTCCTGGAAAATACACTAAAAATCTTACGAGCCGTTCCCGAGTAATCACACCTTCTCCAAATTGGCCAAAAAAAAGCGTTGCTGATTTTTCCTGGAAAATACACTAAAAATCTTACGAGCCGTTCCCGAGTAATCACACCTTCTCCAAATTGGCCAAAAAAAAGCGTTGTTGATTTTTCCTGGAAATTACACTAAAAATCCTACGAGCCGTTCCCGAGTAATCACACCTTCTCCAAATTGGCCAAAAAAAAGCGTTGCTGATTTTTCCTGGAAAATACACTAAAAATCTTACGAGCCGTTCCCGAGTAATCACACCTTCTCCAAATTGGCCAAAAAAAGTGTTGCTGATTTTTCCTGGAAAATATATTAAAAATTTTATGAGCCGTTCCCGAGTAATCCCATCTTCTCCAAATTGGCCAAAAAAAGCGTTGCTGATTTTTCCTGGAAAATACACTAAAAATCCTACGAGCCGTTCCCGAGTAATCACACCTTCTCCAAATTGGCCAAAAAAAAAAGCGTTGCTGATTTTTCCTGGAAAAAACATCAAAAATCTTACGAGCCGTTCCCGAGTAATCACACCTTCTCCAAATTGGCCAAAAAAAAGCGTTGCTGATTTTTCCTGAAAAATACACTAAAAAACCTACGAGCCGTTCCCGAGTAATCACACCTTCTCCAAATTGGCCAAAAAAAAACCTTGTTGATTTTTCCTGGAAAATACACTAAAAATCCTACGAGCCGTTTCCGAGTAATCAAACCTTCTCCAAATTGGCCAAAAAAAAGCGTTGCTGATTTTTCCTGGAAAATACACTAAAAAACCTACGAGCCGTTCCCGAGTAATCACACCTTCTCCAAATTGGCAAAAAAAAAGAGCTGCTGATTTTTCCTGGAAAATACATCAAAAATCTTACGAGCCGTTCCCGAGTAATCACACCTTCTCCAAATTGGCCAAAAAAAAGCGTTGCTGATTTTTCCTGGAAAAAACATCAAAAATCTTACGAGCCGTTTCCGAGTAATCACACCTTCTCCAAATTGGCCAAAAAAAAAGCGTTGCTGATTTTTCCTGGAAAATACACTAAAAAACCTACGAGCCGTTCCCGAGTAATCACACCTTCTCCAAATTGGCCAAAAAAAGCGTTGCTGATTTTTCCTGGAAAATACACTTAAAATCCTACGAGCCGTTCCCGAGTAATCACACCTTCTCCAAATTGGCCAAAAAAAGCGTTGCTGATTTTTCCTGGAAAATACACTAAAAAACCTACGAGCCGTTCCCGAGTAATCCCATCTTCTCCAAATTAGAAAAAAAAGCGTTGCTGATTTTTCCTGGAAAATACATCAAAAATCTTACGAGCCGTTCCCGAGTAATCACACCTTCTCCAAATTGGCCAAAAAAAAGCGTTGCTGATTTTTCCTGGAAAATACACTAAAAATCCTACGAGCCGTTCCCGAGTAATCACACCTTCTCCAAATTGGCCAAAAAAAAGCGTTGCTGATTTTTCCTGGAAAATACATCAAAAATCTTACGAGCCGTTCCCGAGTAATCACACCTTCTCCAAATTGGCCAAAAAAAAGCGTTGCTGATTTTTCCTGGAAAAAACATCAAAAATCTTACGAGCCGTTTCCGAGTAATCACACCTTCTCCAAATAGGCCAAAAAAAGCGTTGCTGATTTTTCCTGGAAAATACACTAAAAAACCTACGAGCCGTTCCCGAGTAATCACACCTTCTCCAAATTGGCCAAAAAAAGCGTTGCTGATTTTTCCTGGAAAATACACTTAAAATCCTACGAGCCGTTCCCGAGTAATCACACCTTCTCCAAATTGGCAAAAAAAAGCGTTGCTGATTTTTCCTGGAAAATACACTAAAAATTTTATGAGCCGTTCCCGAGTAATCCCATCTTCTCCAAATTGGCCAAAAAAAGCGTTGCTGATTTTTCCTGGAAAATACACTAAAAATTTTATGAGCCGTTCCCGAGTAATCCCATCTTCTCCAAATTGGCCAAAAAAAGCGTTGCTGATTTTTCCTGGAAAATACACTAAAAATCCTACGAGCCGTTCCCGAGTAATCACACCTTCTCCAAATTGGCCAAAAAAAAGCGTTGCTGATTTTTCCTGGAAAATACACTAAAAAACCTACGAGCCGTTCCCGAGTAATCACACCTTCTCCAAATTGGCCAAAAAAAGCGTTGCTGATTTTTCCTGGAAAAAACATCAAAAATCTTACGAGCCGTTTCCGAGTAATCACACCTTCTCCAAATTGGCCAAAAAAAAAGCGTTGCTGATTTTTCCTGGAAAATACACTAAAAAACCTACGAGCCGTTCCCGAGTAATCACACCTTCTCCAAATTAGAAAAAAAAGCGTTGCTGATTTTTCCTGGAAAATACACTAAAAAACCTACGAACCGTTCCCGAGTAATCCCATCTTTTCCGAATTGGCCAAAAAAAGCGTTGTTGATTTTTCCTGGAAAATACACTAAAAATCTTACGAGCCGTTCCCGAGTAATCCCATCTTCTCCAAATTGGCCAAAAAAAGCGTTGTTGATTTTTCCTGAAAAATACACTAAAAATCTTACGAGCCGTTCCCGAGTAATCACACCTTCTCCAAATTGGCCAAAAAAAAGCGTTGCTGATTTTTCCTGGAAAATACATCAAAAATCTTACGAGCCATTCCCGAGTAATCACACCTTCTCCAAATTGGCCAAAAAAAAAGCGTTGCTGATTTTTCCTGGAAAATACACTTAAAATCTTACGAGCCGTTCCCGAGTAATCCCATCTTCTCCAAATTGGCCAAAAAAAGCGTTGTTGATTTTTCCTGGAAAAAACATCAAAAATCATACGAGCCGTTCCCGAGTAATCACACCTTCTCCAAATTGGCCAAAAAAAAGCGTTGCTGATTTTTCCTGGAAAAAACATCAAAAATCTTACGAGCCGTTTCCGAGTAATCACACCTTCTCCAAATTGGCCAAAAAAAAAGCGTTGCTGATTTTTCCTGGAAAATACACTAAAAAACCTACGAGCCGTTCCCGAGTAATCACACCTTCTCCAAATTGGCCAAAAAAAGCGTTGCTGATTTTTCCTGGAAAATACACTTAAAATCCTACGAGCCGTTCCCGAGTAATCACACCTTCTCCAAATTGGCCAAAAAAAGCGTTGCTGATTTTTCCTGGAAAATACACTAAAAAACCTACGAGCCGTTCCCGAGTAATCACACCTTCTCCAAATTGGCAAAAAAAAAGCTTTGCTGATTTTTCCTGGAAAATACATCAAAAATCCTACGAGCAGTTCCCGAGTAATCACACCTTCTCCAAATTGGCCAAAAAAAAGCGTTGTTGATTTTTCCTGGAAAATACACTAAAAATCCTACGAGCAGTTCCCGAGTAATCACACCTTCTCCAAATTGGCAAAAAAAAGCGTTGTTGATTTTTCCTGAAAAATACACTAAAAAACCTATGAGCCGTTCCCGAGTAATCCCATCTTCTCCGAATTGGCCAAAAAAAAAGCGTTGCTGATTTTTCCTGGAAAATACACTAAAAATCTTACGAGCCGTTCCCGAGTAATCACACCTTCTCCAAATTGGCCAAAAAAAAGCGTTGCTGATTTTTCCTGGAAAATACACTAAAAATCTTACGAGCCGTTCCCGAGTAATCACACCTTCTCCAAATTGGCCAAAAAAAAGCGTTGTTGATTTTTCCTGGAAATTACACTAAAAATCCTACGAGCCGTTCCCGAGTAATCACACCTTCTCCAAATTGGCCAAAAAAAAGCGTTGCTGATTTTTCCTGGAAAATACACTAAAAATCTTACGAGCCGTTCCCGAGTAATCACACCTTCTCCAAATTGGCCAAAAAAAGTGTTGCTGATTTTTCCTGGAAAATATATTAAAAATTTTATGAGCCGTTCCCGAGTAATCCCATCTTCTCCAAATTGGCCAAAAAAAGCGTTGCTGATTTTTCCTGGAAAATACACTAAAAATCCTACGAGCCGTTCCCGAGTAATCACACCTTCTCCAAATTGGCCAAAAAAAAGCGTTGCTGATTTTTCCTGGAAAAAACATCAAAAATCTTACGAGCCGTTCCCGAGTAATCACACCTTCTCCAAATTGGCCAAAAAAAAGCGTTGCTGATTTTTCCTGAAAAATACACTAAAAAACCTACGAGCCGTTCCCGAGTAATCACACCTTCTCCAAATTGGCCAAAAAAAAACCTTGTTGATTTTTCCTGGAAAATACACTAAAAATCCTACGAGCCGTTTCCGAGTAATCAAACCTTCTCCAAATTGGCCAAAAAAAAGCGTTGCTGATTTTTCCTGGAAAATACACTAAAAAACCTACGAGCCGTTCCCGAGTAATCACACCTTCTCCAAATTGGCAAAAAAAAAAGAGCTGCTGATTTTTCCTGGAAAATACATCAAAAATCTTACGAGCCGTTCCCGAGTAATCACACCTTCTCCAAATTGGCCAAAAAAAAGCGTTGCTGATTTTTCCTGGAAAAAACATCAAAAATCTTACGAGCCGTTTCCGAGTAATCACACCTTCTCCAAATTGGCCAAAAAAAAAGCGTTGCTGATTTTTCCTGGAAAATACACTAAAAAACCTACGAGCCGTTCCCGAGTAATCACACCTTCTCCAAATTGGCCAAAAAAAGCGTTGCTGATTTTTCCTGGAAAATACACTTAAAATCCTACGAGCCGTTCCCGAGTAATCACACCTTCTCCAAATTGGCCAAAAAAAGCGTTGCTGATTTTTCCTGGAAAATACACTAAAAAACCTACGAGCCGTTCCCGAGTAATCCCATCTTCTCCAAATTAGAAAAAAAAGCGTTGCTGATTTTTCCTGGAAAATACATCAAAAATCTTACGAGCCGTTCCCGAGTAATCACACCTTCTCCAAATTGGCCAAAAAAAAGCGTTGCTGATTTTTCCTGGAAAATACACTAAAAATCCTACGAGCCGTTCCCGAGTAATCACACCTTCTCCAAATTGGCCAAAAAAAAGCGTTGCTGATTTTTCCTGGAAAATACATCAAAAATCTTACGAGCCGTTCCCGAGTAATCACACCTTCTCCAAATTGGCCAAAAAAAAGCGTTGCTGATTTTTCCTGGAAAAAACATCAAAAATCTTACGAGCCGTTTCCGAGTAATCACACCTTCTCCAAATAGGCCAAAAAAAGCGTTGCTGATTTTTCCTGGAAAATACACTAAAAAACCTACGAGCCGTTCCCGAGTAATCACACCTTCTCCAAATTGGCCAAAAAAAGCGTTGCTGATTTTTCCTGGAAAATACACTTAAAATCCTACGAGCCGTTCCCGAGTAATCACACCTTCTCCAAATTGGCAAAAAAAAGCGTTGCTGATTTTTCCTGGAAAATACACTAAAAATTTTATGAGCCGTTCCCGAGTAATCCCATCTTCTCCAAATTGGCCAAAAAAAGCGTTGCTGATTTTTCCTGGAAAATACACTAAAAATTTTATGAGCCGTTCCCGAGTAATCCCATCTTCTCCAAATTGGCCAAAAAAAGCGTTGCTGATTTTTCCTGGAAAATACACTAAAAATCCTACGAGCCGTTCCCGAGTAATCACACCTTCTCCAAATTGGCCAAAAAAAAGCGTTGCTGATTTTTCCTGGAAAATACACTAAAAAACCTACGAGCCGTTCCCGAGTAATCACACCTTCTCCAAATTGGCCAAAAAAAGCGTTGCTGATTTTTCCTGGAAAAAACATCAAAAATCTTACGAGCCGTTTCCGAGTAATCACACCTTCTCCAAATTGGCCAAAAAAAAAGCGTTGCTGATTTTTCCTGGAAAATACACTAAAAAACCTACGAGCCGTTCCCGAGTAATCACACCTTCTCCAAATTAGAAAAAAAAGCGTTGCTGATTTTTCCTGGAAAATACACTAAAAAACCTACGAACCGTTCCCGAGTAATCCCATCTTTTCCGAATTGGCCAAAAAAAGCGTTGTTGATTTTTCCTGGAAAATACACTAAAAATCTTACGAGCCGTTCCCGAGTAATCCCATCTTCTCCAAATTGGCCAAAAAAAGCGTTGTTGATTTTTCCTGAAAAATACACTAAAAATCTTACGAGCCGTTCCCGAGTAATCACACCTTCTCCAAATTGGCCAAAAAAAAGCGTTGCTGATTTTTCCTGGAAAATACATCAAAAATCTTACGAGCCGTTCCCGAGTAATCACACCTTCTCCAAATTGGCCAAAAAAAAAGCGTTGCTGATTTTTCCTGGAAAATACACTTAAAATCTTACGAGCCGTTCCCGAGTAATCCCATCTTCTCCAAATTGGCCAAAAAAAGCGTTGTTGATTTTTCCTGGAAAAAACATCAAAAATCATACGAGCCGTTCCCGAGTAATCACACCTTCTCCAAATTGGCCAAAAAAAGCGTTGCTGATTTTTCCTGGAAAAAACATCAAAAATCTTACGAGCCGTTCCCGAGTAATCACACCTTCTCCAAATTGGCCAAAAAAAGCGTTGCTGATTTTTCCTGGAAAATATATTAAAAATTTTATGAGCCGTTCCCGAGTAATCACACCTTCTCCAAATTGGCCAAAAAAAGCGTTGCTGATTTTTCCTGGAAAATACACTAAAAATCCTACGAGCCGTTCCCGAGTAATCACACCTTCTCCAAATTGGCAAAAAAAAAGCGTTGCTGATTTTTCCTGGAAAATACACTAAAAATCTTACGAGCCGTTCCCGAGTAATCACACCTTCTCCAAATTGGCCAAAAAAAAGCGTTGCTGATTTTTCCTGGAAAATACACTAAAAAACCTACGAGCCGTTCCCGAGTAATCACACCTTCTCCAAATTGGCCAAAAAAAAGCGTTGTTGATTTTTCCTGGAAAAAACATCAAAAATCTTACGAGCCGTTCCCGAGTAATCACACCTTCTCCAAATTGGCCAAAAAAAAGCGTTGCTGATTTTTCCTGGAAAATACACTAAAAATCTTACGAGCCGTTCCCGAGTAATCACACCTTCTCCAAATTGGCCAAAAAAAAAGCGTTGTTGATTTTTCCTGGAAAAAACATCAAAAATCTTACGAGCCGTTCCCGAGTAATCACACCTTCTCCAAATTGGCCAAAAAAAAGCGTTGCTGATTTTTCCTGGAAAATACACTAAAAATCTTACGAGCCGTTCCCGAGTAATCACACCTTCTCCAAATTGGCCAAAAAAAAGCGTTGCTGATTTTTCCTGGAAAATACACTAAAAATCTTACGAGCCGTTCCCGAGTAATCCCATCTTCTCCAAATTAGAAAAAAAAGCGTTGCTGATTTTTCCTGGAAAATACACTAAAAATCTTACGAGCCGTTCCCGAGTAATCACACCTTCTCCAAATTGGCCAAAAAAAGCGTTGCTGATTTTTCCTGGAAAATACACTAAAAATCTTACGAGCCGTTCCCGAGTAATCACACCTTCTCCAAATTGGCCAAAAAAAAGCGTTGTTGATTTTTCCTGGAAAAAACATCAAAAATCTTACGAGCAGTTCCCGAGTAATCCCATCTTCTCCAAATTGGCCAAAAAAAGCGTTGCTGATTTTTCCTGGAAAATACACTAAAAATCCTACGAGCCGTTCCCGAGTAATCACACCTTCTCCAAATTGGCCAAAAAAAGCGTTGCTGATTTTTCCTGGAAAATACACTAAAAATCTTACGAGCCGTTCCCGAGTAATCACACCTTCTCCAAATTGGCCAAAAAAAAGCGTTGCTGATTTTTCCTGGAAAATACACTAAAAAACCTACGAGCCGTTCCCGAGTAATCACACCTTCTCCAAATTGGCCAAAAAAAGCGTTGCTGATTTTTCCTGGAAAATACACTAAAAATCCTACGAGCCGTTCCCGAGTAATCACACCTTCTCCAAATTGGCAAAAAAAAGCGTTGTTGATTTTTCCTGGAAAATACACTAAAAATCCTACGAGCCGTTCCCGAGTAATCACACCTTCTCCAAATTGGCCAAAAAAAAGCGTTGCTGATTTTTCCTGGAAAATACACTAAAAATCTTACGAGCCGTTCCCGAGTAATCCCATCTTCTCCAAATTAGAAAAAAAAGCGTTGCTGATTTTTCCTGGAAAATACACTAAAAAACCTACGAGCCGTTCCCGAGTAATCACACCTTCTCCAAATTGGCCAAAAAAAGCGTTGCTGATTTTTCCTGGAAAATACACTAAAAATCTTACGAGCCGTTCCCGAGTAATCACACCTTCTCCAAATTGGCCAAAAAAAAGCGTTGTTGATTTTTCCTGGAAAAAACATCAAAAATCTTACGAGCCGTTCCCGAGTAATCACACCTTCTCCAAATTGGCCAAAAAAAAGCGTTGCTGATTTTTCCTGGAAAATACACTAAAAATCTTACGAGCCGTTCCCGAGTAATCCCATCTTCTCCAAATTAGAAAAAAAAGCGTTGCTGATTTTTCCTGGAAAATACACTAAAAATCTTACGAGCCGTTCCCGAGTAATCACACCTTCTCCAAATTGGCCAAAAAAAGCGTTGCTGATTTTTTTTGGAAAATACACTAAAAATCTTACGAGCCGTTCCCGAGTAATCACACCTTCTCCAAATTGGCCAAAAAAAAGCGTTGTTGATTTTTCTTGGAAAAAACATCAAAAATCTTACGAGCAGTTCCCGAGTAATCCCATCTTCTCCAAATTGGCCAAAAAAAGCGTTGCTGATTTTTCCTGGAAAATACACTAAAAATCCTACGAGCCGTTCCCGAGTAATCACACCTTCTCCAAATTGGCCAAAAAAAGCGTTGCTGATTTTTCCTGGAAAATACACTAAAAATCCTACGAGCCGTTCCCGAGTAATCACACCTTCTCCAAATTGGCCAAAAAAAGCGTTGCTGATTTTTCCTGGAAAATACACTAAAAATCTTACGAGCCGTTCCCGAGTAATCACACCTTCTCCAAATTGGCCAAAAAAAAGCGTTGCTGATTTTTCCTGGAAAATACACTAAAAAACCTACGAGCCGTTCCCGAGTAATCACACCTTCTCCAAATTGGCCAAAAAAAGCGTTGCTGATTTTTCCTGGAAAATACACTAAAAATCCTACGAGCCGTTCCCGAGTAATCACACCTTCTCCAAATTGGCAAAAAAAAGCGTTGTTGATTTTTCCTGGAAAATACACTAAAAATCCTACGAGCCGTTCCCGAGTAATCACACCTTCTCCAAATTGGCCAAGAAAAAGCGTTGCTGATTTTTCCTGGAAAATACACTAAAAATCTTACGAGCCGTTCCCGAGTAATCCCATCTTCTCCAAATTAGAAAAAAAAGCGTTGCTGATTTTTCCTGGAAAATACACTAAAAATCTTACGAGCCGTTCCCGAGTAATCACACCTTCTCCAAATTGGCCAAAAAAAGCGTTGCTGATTTTTCCTGGAAAATACACTAAAAATCTTACGAGCCGTTCCCGAGTAATCACACCTTCTCCAAATTGGCCAAAAAAAAGCGTTGTTGATTTTTCCTGGAAAAAACATCAAAAATCTTACGAGCAGTTCCCGAGTAATCCCATCTTCTCCAAATTGGCAAAAAAAAGCGTTGCTGATTTTTCCTGGAAAAAACACTAAAAATCCTACGAGCCGTTCTCGAGTAATCACACCTTCTCCAAATTGGCCAAAAAAAGCGTTGCACATTTTTCCTGGAAAATACACTAAAAAACCTACGAGCCGTTCCCGAGTAATCACACCTTCTCCAAATTGGCCAAAAAAAGCGTTGCTGATTTTTCCTGGAAAATACACAAAAAATCCTACGAGCCGTTCCCGAGTAATCACACCTTCTCCAAATTGGCCAAAAAAAGCGTTGCTGATTTTTCCTGGAAAATACACTAAAAAACCTACGAGCCGTTCCCGAGTAATCACACCTTCTCCAAATTGGCCAAAAAAAAGCGTTGCTGATTTTTCCTGGAAATTACACTTAAAATCCTACGAGCCGTTCCCGAGTAATCACACCTTCTCCAAATTGGCAAAAAAAAGCGTTGCTGATTTTTCCTGAAAAATACACTAAAAATCCTACGAGCCGTTCCCGAGTAATCACACCTTCTCCAAATTGGCCAAAAAAAGCGTTGCTGATTTTTCCTGGAAAATACACTAAAAAACATACGAGCCGTTCCCGAGTAATCACACCTTCTCCAAATTGGCCAAAAAAAAGCACTGCTGATTTTTCCTGGAAATTACACTTAAAATCCTACGAGCCGTTCCCGAGTAATCACACCTTCTCCAAATTGGCAAAAAAAAGCGTTGCTGATTTTTCCTGAAAAATACACTAAAAATCCTACGAGCCGTTCCCGAGTAATCACACCTTCTCCAAATTGGCCAAAAAAAGCGTTGCTGATTTTTCCTGGAAAATACACTAAAAATCCTACGAGCCGTTCCCGAGTAATCACATCTTCTCCAAATTGGCCAAAAAAAAACCTTGCTGATTTTTCCTGGAAAATACACTAAAAATCCTACGAGCCGTTCCCGAGTAATCACACCTTCTCCAAATTGGCCAAAAAAAGCGTTGCTGATTTTTCCTGGAAAATACACTAAAAATCTTACGAGCAGTTCCCGAGTAATCCCATCTTCTCCAAATTGGCCAAAAAAAAGCGTTGCTGATTTTTCCTGAAAAATACACTAAAAAACCTACGAGCCGTTCCCGAGTAATCACACCTTCTCCAAATTGGCCAAAAAAAAACCTTGCTGATTTTTCCTGGAAAATACACTAAAAATCCTACGAGCCGTTCCCGAGTAATCACACCTTCTCCAAATTGGCCAAAAAAAGCGTTGCTGATTTTTCCTGGAAAATACACTAAAAATCCTACGAGCCGTTCCCGAGTAATCACACCTTCTCCAAATTGGCAAAAAAAAGCGTTGCTGATTTTTCCTGGAAAAAACACTAAAAATCCTACGAGCCGTTCCCGAGTAATCACACCTTCTCCAAATTAGAAAAAAAAGCGTTGCTGATTTTTCCTGGAAAATACACTAAAAAACCTACGAGCCGTTCCCGAGTAATCACACCTTCTCCAAATTAGAAAAAAAAGCGTTGCTGATTTTTCCTGGAAAATACACTAAAAAACCTACGAGCCGTTCCCGAGTAATCACACCTTCTCCAAATTGGCCAAAAAAAGCGTTGCTGATTTTTCCTGGAAAATACACTAAAAATCCTACGAGCCGTTCCCGAGTAATCCCATCTTCTCCAAATTGGCCAAAAAAAAGCGTTGCTGATTTTTCCTGGAAAATACACTAAAAAACCTACGAGCCGTTCCCGAGTAATCACACCTTCTCCAAATTGGCCAAAAAAAGCGTTGCTGATTTTTCCTGGAAAAAACATCAAAAATCTTACGAGCCGTTCCCGAGTAATCACACCTTCTCCGAATTGGCAAAAAAAAGCGTTGCTGATTTTTCCTGGAAAATACACTAAAAAACCTACGAGCCGTTCCCGAGTAATCCCATCTTCTCCAAATTGGCCAAAAAAGGCGTTGTTGATTTTTCCTGGAAAATACACTAAAAATCTTACGAGCCGTTCCCGAGTAATCCCATCTTCTCCAAATTAGAAAAAAAAGCGTTGCTGATTTTTCCTGGAAAATACACTAAAAAACCTACGAGCCGTTCCCGAGTAATCACACCTTCTCCAAATTGGCCAAAAAAAGCGTTGCTGATTTTTCCTGGAAAATACACTAAAAAACTTACGAGCCGTTCCCGAGTAATCCCATCTTCTCCAAATTAGAAAAAAAAGCGTTGCTGATTTTTCCTGGAAAATACACTAAAAATCTTACGAGCCGTTCCCGAGTAATCACACCTTCTCCAAATTGGCAAAAAAAAGCGTTGCTGATTTTTCCTGGAAAATACACTAAAAATCCTACGAGCCGTTCCCGAGTAATCACACCTTCTCCAAATTGGCCAAAAAAAGCGTTGCTGATTTTTCCTGGAAAATACACTAAAAATCTTACGAGCCGTTTCCGAGTAATCACACCTTCTCTAAATTGGCCAAAAAAAGCGTTGTTGATTTTTCCAAGAAAATACACTAAAAAACCTACGAGCCGTTCCCGAGTAATCACACCTTCTCCAAATTGGCAAAAAAAAGCGTTGCTGATTTTTCCTGGAAAATACACTAAAAAACCTACGAGCCGTTCCCGAGTAATCACACCTTCTCCAAATTGGCCAAAAAAAACGTTGTTGATTTTTCCTGGAAAATACACTAAAAATCCTACGAGCCGTTCCCGAGTAATCACACCTTCTCCAAATTAGAAAAAAAAGCGTTGCTGATTTTTCCTGGAAAATACACTAAAAATCCTACGAGCCGTTCCCGAGTAATCACACCTTCTCCAAATTGCCAAAAAAAAGCGTTGCTGATTTTTCCTGGAAAAAACATCAAAAATCCTACGAGCCGTTCCCGAGTAATCACACCTTCTCCAAATTGGCCAAAAAAAAAACGTTGCTGATTTTTCCTGGAAAATACACTAAAAATCTTACGAGCCGTTTCCGAGTAATCACACCTTCTCCAAATTGGCCAAAAAAAAAGCGTTGCTGATTTTTCCTGGAAAATACACTAAAAAACCTACGAGCCGTTCCCGAGTAATCCCATCTTCTCCAAATTAGAAAAAAAAGCGTTGCACATTTTTCCTGGAAAAAACATCAAAAATCTTACGAGCCGTTCCCGAGTAATCACACCTTCTCCAAATTGGCCAAAAAAAAAGCGTTGCTAATTTTTCCTGGAAAATACACTTAAAATCCTACGAGCCGTTCCCGAGTAATCACACCTTCTCCAAATTGGCCAAAAAAAAAGCGTTGCTAATTTTTCCTGGAAAATACACTTAAAATCCTACGAGCCGTTCCCGAGTAATCACACCTTCTCCAAATTGGCCAAAAAAAGCGTTGCTGATTTTTCCTGGAAAAAACATCAAAAATCTTACGAGCCGTTCCCGAGTAATCACACCTTCTCCGAATTGGCAAAAAAAAGCGTTGCTGATTTTTCCTGGAAAATACACTAAAAAACCTACGAGCCGTTCCCGAGTAATCCCATCTTCTCCAAATTGGCCAAAAAAGGCGTTGTTGATTTTTCCTGGAAAATACACTAAAAATCTTACGAGCCGTTCCCGAGTAATCCCATCTTCTCCAAATTAGAAAAAAAAGCGTTGCTGATTTTTCCTGGAAAATACACTAAAAAACCTACGAGCCGTTCCCGAGTAATCACACCTTCTCCAAATTGGCCAAAAAAAGCGTTGCTGATTTTTCCTGGAAAATACACTAAAAAACTTACGAGCCGTTCCCGAGTAATCCCATCTTCTCCAAATTAGAAAAAAAAGCGTTGCTGATTTTTCCTGGAAAATACACTAAAAATCTTACGAGCCGTTCCCGAGTAATCACACCTTCTCCAAATTGGCAAAAAAAAGCGTTGCTGATTTTTCCTGGAAAATACACTAAAAATCCTACGAGCCGTTCCCGAGTAATCACACCTTCTCCAAATTGGCCAAAAAAAGCGTTGCTGATTTTTCCTGGAAAATACACTAAAAATCTTACGAGCCGTTTCCGAGTAATCACACCTTCTCTAAATTGGCCAAAAAAAGCGTTGTTGATTTTTCCAAGAAAATACACTAAAAAACCTACGAGCCGTTCCCGAGTAATCACACCTTCTCCAAATTGGCAAAAAAAAGCGTTGCTGATTTTTCCTGGAAAATACACTAAAAAACCTACGAGCCGTTCCCGAGTAATCACACCTTCTCCAAATTGGCCAAAAAAAACGTTGTTGATTTTTCCTGGAAAATACACTAAAAATCCTACGAGCCGTTCCCGAGTAATCACACCTTCTCCAAATTAGAAAAAAAAGCGTTGCTGATTTTTCCTGGAAAATACACTAAAAATCCTACGAGCCGTTCCCGAGTAATCACACCTTCTCCAAATTGCCAAAAAAAAGCGTTGCTGATTTTTCCTGGAAAAAACATCAAAAATCCTACGAGCCGTTCCCGAGTAATCACACCTTCTCCAAATTGGCCAAAAAAAAAACGTTGCTGATTTTTCCTGGAAAATACACTAAAAATCTTACGAGCCGTTTCCGAGTAATCACACCTTCTCCAAATTGGCCAAAAAAAAAGCGTTGCTGATTTTTCCTGGAAAATACACTAAAAAACCTACGAGCCGTTCCCGAGTAATCCCATCTTCTCCAAATTAGAAAAAAAAGCGTTGCACATTTTTCCTGGAAAAAACATCAAAAATCTTACGAGCCGTTCCCGAGTAATCACACCTTCTCCAAATTGGCCAAAAAAAAAGCGTTGCTAATTTTTCCTGGAAAATACACTTAAAATCCTACGAGCCGTTCCCGAGTAATCACACCTTCTCCAAATTGGCAAAAAAAAGCGTTGCACATTTTTCCTGGAAAATACACTAAAAATCTTACGAGCCGTTCCGGAGTAATCACACTTTCTCCAAATTGGCAAAAAAAAGCGTTGCTGATTTTTCCTGGAAAATACACTAAAAAACCTACGAGCCGTTCCCGAGTAATCCCATCTTCTCCAAATTAGAAAAAAAAGCGTTGCACATTTTTCCTGGAAAAAACATCAAAAATCTTACGAGCCGTTCCCGAGTAATCACACCTTCTCCAAATTGGCCAAAAAAAAAGCGTTGCTAATTTTTCCTGGAAAATACACTAAAAAACCTACGAGCCGTTCCCGAGTAATCACACCTTCTCCAAATTGGCCAAAAAAAGCGTTGTTGATTTTTCCTGGAAAATACACTAAAAATCTTACGAGCCGTTCCCGAGTAATCACACCTTCTCCAAATTGGCCAAAAAAAGCGTTGCTGATTTTTCCTGGAAAATACACTAAAAATCTTACGAGCCGTTTCCGAGTAATCACACCTTCTCCAAATTGGCCAAAAAAAGCGTTGTTGATTTTTCCTGGAAAATACACTAAAAATCCTACGAGCCGTTCCCGAGTAATCACACCTTCTCCAAATTGGCCAAAAAAAAAGCGTTGCTGATTTTTCCTGGAAAATACACTAAAAAACCTACGAGCCGTTCCCGAGTAATCACACCTTCTCCAAATTGGCCAAAAAAAGCGTTGCTGATTTTTCCTGGAAAATACACTAAAAATCCTACGAGCCGTTCCCGAGTAATCCCATCTTCTCCAAATTAGAAAAAAAAGCGTTGCTAATTTTTCCTGGAAAATACACTAAAAATCCTACGAGCCGTTCCCGAGTAATCACACCTTCTCCAAATTGGCCAAAAAAAAGCGTTGCTGATTTTTCCTGGAAAATACACTAAAAAACCTACGAGCCGTTCCCGAGTAATCACACCTTCTCCAAATTGGCCAAAAAAAGCGTTGCTGATTTTTCCTGGAAAATACACTAAAAAACCTACGAGCCGTTCCCGAGTAATCCCATCTTCTCCAAATTGGCCAAAAAAAGCGTTGCTGATTTTTCCTGGAAAATACACTAAAAATCTTACGAGCCGTTCCCGAGTAATCACACCTTCTCCAAATTGGCCAAAAAAAGCGTTGCTGATTTTTCCTGGAAAAAACATCAAAAATCTTACGAGCCGTTTCCGAGTAATCACACCTTCTCCAAATTGGCCAAAAAAGCGTTGTTGATTTTTCCTGGAAAATACACTAAAAATCCTACGAGCCGTTCCCGAGTAATAACACCTTCTCCAAATTGGCAAAAAAAAGCGTTGTTGATTTTTCCTGGAAATTACACTAAAAATCCTACGAGCCGTTCCCGAGTAATCACACCTTCTCCAAATTGGCCAAAAAAAAGCGTTGCTGATTTTTCCTGGAAAATACACTAAAAATCTTACGAGCCGTTCCCGAGTAATCCCATCTTCTCCAAATTAGAAAAAAAAGCGTTGCTGATTTTTCCTGGAAAATACACTAAAAATCTTACGAGCCGTTCCCGAGTAATCACACCTTCTCCAAATTGGCCAAAAAAAGCGTTGCTGATTTTTCCTGGAAAATATACTAAAAATCTTACGAGCCGTTCCCGAGTAATCACACCTTCTCCAAAATGGCCAAAAAAAAGCGTTGTTGATTTTTCCTGGAAAAAACATCAAAAATCTTACGAGCAGTTCCCGAGTAATCCCATCTTCTCCAAATTGGCCAAAAAAAGCGTTGCTGATTTTTCCTGGAAAATACACTAAAAATCCTACGAGCCGTTCCCGAGTAATCACACCTTCTCCAAATTGGCCAAAAAAAGCGTTGCTGATTTTTCCTGGAAAAAACATCAAAAATCCTACGAGCCGTTCCCGAGTAATCACACCATCTCCAAATTGGCCAAAAAAAAACCTTGCTGATTTTTCCTGGAAATTACACTAAAAATCCTACGAGCCGTTCCCGAGTAATCCCATCTTCTCCAAATTAGAAAAAAAAGCGTTGCTGATTTTTCCTGGAAAATACACTAAAAAACCTACGAGCCGTTCCCGAGTAATCCCACCTTCTCCAAATTGGCCAAAAAAAGCGTTGCTGATTTTTCCTGGAAAATACACTAAAAATCCTACGAGCCGTTCCCGAGTAATCACACCTTCTCCAAATTGGCAAAAAAAAGCGTTGCTGATTTTTCCTGGAAAATACACTAAAAATCCTACGAGCCGTTCCCGAGTAATCACACCATCTCCAAATTGGCCAAAAAAAGCGTTGCTGATTTTTCCTGGAAAAAACATCAAAAATCTTACGAGCAGTTCCCGAGTAATCCCATCTTCTCCAAATTGGCCAAAAAAAGCGTTGCACATTTTTCCTGGAAAATACACTAAAAATCTTACGAGCCGTTCCGGAGTAATCACACCTTCTCCAAATTGGCCAAAAAAAGCGTTGCTGATTTTTCCTGGAAAATATATTAAAAATTTTATGAGCCGTTCCCGAGTAATCACACCTTCTCCAAATTGGCCAAAAAAAGCGTTGCTGATTTTCCCTGGAAAATACACTAAAAATCCTACGAGCCGTTCCCGAGTAATCACACCTTCTCCAAATTGGCAAAAAAAAGCGTTGCTGATTTTTCCTGGAAAAAACACTAAAAATCCTACGAGCCGTTCCCGAGTAATCACACCTTCTCCAAATTAGAAAAAAAAGCGTTGCTGATTTTTCCTGGAAAATACACTAAAAAACCTACGAGCCGTTCCCGAGTAATCACACCTTCTCCAAATTAGAAAAAAAAGCGTTGCTGATTTTTCCTGGAAAATACACTAAAAAACCTACGAGCCGTTCCCGAGTAATCACACCTTCTCCAAATTGGCCAAAAAAAGCGTTGCTGATTTTTCCTGGAAAATACACTAAAAATCCTACGAGCCGTTCCCGAGTAATCCCATCTTCTCCAAATTGGCCAAAAAAAAGCGTTGCTGATTTTTCCTGGAAAATACACTAAAAAACCTACGAGCCGTTCCCGAGTAATCACACCTTCTCCAAATTGGCCAAAAAAAGCGTTGCTGATTTTTCCTGGAAAAAACATCAAAAATCTTACGAGCCGTTCCCGAGTAATCACACCTTCTCCGAATTGGCAAAAAAAAGCGTTGCTGATTTTTCCTGGAAAATACACTAAAAAACCTACGAGCCGTTCCCGAGTAATCCCATCTTCTCCAAATTGGCCAAAAAAAGCGTTGTTGATTTTTCCTGGAAAATACACTAAAAATCTTACGAGCCGTTCCCGAGTAATCCCATCTTCTCCAAATTAGAAAAAAAAGCGTTGCTGATTTTTCCTGGAAAATACACTAAAAAACCTACGAGCCGTTCCCGAGTAATCACACCTTCTCCAAATTGGCCAAAAAAAGCGTTGCTGATTTTTCCTGGAAAATACACTAAAAAACTTACGAGCCGTTCCTGAGTAATCCCATCTTCTCCAAATTAGAAAAAAAAGCGTTGCTGATTTTTCCTGGAAAATACACTAAAAATCTTACGAGCCGTTCCCGAGTAATCACACCTTCTCCAAATTGGCAAAAAAAAGCGTTGCTGATTTTTCCTGGAAAATACACTAAAAATCCTACGAGCCGTTCCCGAGTAATCACACCTTCTCCGAATTGGCAAAAAAAAGCGTTGCTGATTTTTCCTGGAAAATACACTAAAAAACCTACGAGCCGTTCCCGAGTAATCCCATCTTCTCCAAATTGGCCAAAAAAAGCGTTGTTGATTTTTCCTGGAAAATACACTAAAAATCTTACGAGCCGTTCCCGAGTAATCCCATCTTCTCCAAATTAGAAAAAAAAGCGTTGCTGATTTTTCCTGGAAAATACACTAAAAAACCTACGAGCCGTTCCCGAGTAATCACACCTTCTCCAAATTGGCCAAAAAAAGCGTTGCTGATTTTTCCTGGAAAATACACTAAAAAACTTACGAGCCGTTCCCGAGTAATCCCATCTTCTCCAAATTAGAAAAAAAAGCGTTGCTGATTTTTCCTGGAAAATACACTAAAAAACCTACGAGCCGTTCCCGAGTAATCACACCTTCTCCAAATTGGCCAAAAAAAGCGTTGCTGATTTTTCCTGGAAAAAACATCAAAAATCTTACGAGCCGTTCCCGAGTAATCACACCTTCTCCGAATTGGCAAAAAAAAGCGTTGCTGATTTTTCCTGGAAAATACACTAAAAAACCTACGAGCCGTTCCCGAGTAATTCCATCTTCTCCAAATTGGCCAAAAAAAGCGTTGTTGATTTTTCCTGGAAAATACACTAAAAATCTTACGAGCCGTTCCCGAGTAATCCCATCTTCTCCAAATTAGAAAAAAAAGCGTTGCTGATTTTTCCTGGAAAATACACTAAAAAACCTACGAGCCGTTCCCGAGTAATCACACCTTCTCCAAATTGGCCAAAAAAAGCGTTGCTGATTTTTCCTGGAAAATACACTAAAAAACTTACGAGCCGTTCCCGAGTAATCCCATCTTCTCCAAATTAGAAAAAAAAGCGTTGCTGATTTTTCCTGGAAAATACACTAAAAATCTTACGAGCCGTTCTTGAGTAATCACACCTTCTCCAAATTGGCAAAAAAAAGCGTTGCTGATTTTTCCTGGAAAATACACTAAAAATCCTACGAGCCGTTCCCGAGTAATCACACCTTCTCCAAATTGGCCAAAAAAAGCGTTGCTGATTTTTCCTGGAAAATACACTAAAAATCTTACGAGCCGTTTCCGAGTAATCACACCTTCTCCAAATTGGCCAAAAAAAGCGTTGTTGATTTTTCCTGGAAAATACACTAAAAATCCTACGAGCCGTTCCCGAGTAATCACACCTTCTCCAAATTGGCCAAAAAAAAGCGTTGCTGATTTTTCCTGGAAAATACACTAAAAAACCTACGAGCCGTTCCCGAGTAATCACACCTTCTCCAAATTGGCCAAAAAAAAGCGTTGCTGATTTTTCCTGGAAAATACATCAAAAATCTTACGAGCCGTTCCCGAGTAATCACACCTTCTCCAAATTGGCCAAAAAAAAGCGTTGCTGATTTTTCCTGGAAAATACACTAAAAATCCTACGAGCCGTTCCCGAGTAATCACACCTTCTCCAAATTGGCCAAAAAAAAGCGTTGCTGATTTTTCCTGGAAAATACACTAAATAACCTACGAGCCGTTCCCGAGTAATCACACCTTCTCCAAATTGGCCAAAAAAAGCGTTGCTGATTTTTCCTGGAAAATACACTAAAAAACCTACGAGCCGTTCCCGAGTAATCCCATCTTCTCCAAATTGGCCAAAAAAAGCGTTGCTGATTTTTCCTGGAAAATACACTAAAAATCTTACGAGCCGTTCCCGAGTAATCACACCTTCTCCAAATTGGCCAAAAAAAGCGTTGCTGATTTTTCCTGGAAAAAACACTAAAAATCCTACGAGCCGTTCCCGAGTAATCACACCTTCTCCAAATTGGCCAAAAAAAGCGTTGCTGATTTTTCCTGGAAAATACACTAAAAATCTTACGAGCCGTTCCCGAGTAATCACACCTTCTCCAAATTGGCCAAAAAAAAGCGTTGCTGATTTTTCCTGGAAAATACACTAAAAAACCTACGAGCCGTTCCCGAGTAATCACACCTTCTCCAAATTAGAAAAAAAAGCGTTGCACATTTTTCCTGGAAAATACACTAAAAATCTTACGAGCCGTTCCGGAGTAATCACAGCTTCTCCAAATTGGCCAAAAAAAGCGTTGTTGATTTTTCCTGGAAAATACACTAAAAATCCTACGAGCCGTTCCCGAGTAATCACACCTTCTCCAAATTGGCCAAAAAAAAGCGTTGCTGATTTTTCCTGGAAAAAACACTAAAAATCTTACGAGCCGTTCCCGAGTAATCCCATCTTCTCCAAATTGGCCAAAAAAAGCGTTGCACATTTTTCCTGGAAAATACACTAAAAATCTTACGAGCCGTTCCCGAGTAATCACACCTTCTCCAAATTGGCCAAAAAAAGCGTTGCTGATTTTTCCTGAAAAATACACTAAAAATCCTACGAGCCGTTCCCGAGTAATCACAGCTTCTCCAAATTGGCCAAAAAAAGCGTTGCTGATTTTTCCTGGAAAAAATATCAAAAATCTTACGAGCCGTTCCCGAGTAATCACACCTTCTCCAAATTGGCCAAAAAAAAGCGTTGCTGATTTTTCCTGGAAAATACACTAAAAAACCTACGAGCCGTTCCCGAGTAATCACACCTTCTCCAAATTAGAAAAAAAAGCGTTGCTGATTTTTCCTGGAAAATACACTAAAAAACCTACGAGCCGTTCCCGAGTAATCACACCTTCTCCAAATTGGCCAAAAAAAGCGTTGCTGATTTTTCCTGGAAAATACACTAAAAAACTTACGAGCCGTTCCCGAGTAATCCCATCTTCTCCAAATTAGAAAAAAAAGCGTTGCTGATTTTTCCTGGAAAATACACTAAAAAACCTACGAGCCGTTCCCGAGTAATCACACCTTCTCCAAATTGGCCAAAAAAAGCGTTGCTGATTTTTCCTGGAAAAAACATCAAAAATCTTACGAGCCGTTCCCGAGTAATCACACCTTCTCCGAATTGGCAAAAAAAAGCGTTGCTGATTTTTCCTGGAAAATACACTAAAAAACCTACGAGCCGTTCCCGAGTAATTCCATCTTCTCCAAATTGGCCAAAAAAAGCGTTGTTGATTTTTCCTGGAAAATACACTAAAAATCTTACGAGCCGTTCCCGAGTAATCCCATCTTCTCCAAATTAGAAAAAAAAGCGTTGCTGATTTTTCCTGGAAAATACACTAAAAAACCTACGAGCCGTTCCCGAGTAATCACACCTTCTCCAAATTGGCCAAAAAAAGCGTTGCTGATTTTTCCTGGAAAATACACTAAAAAACTTACGAGCCGTTCCCGAGTAATCCCATCTTCTCCAAATTAGAAAAAAAAGCGTTGCTGATTTTTCCTGGAAAATACACTAAAAATCTTACGAGCCGTTCTTGAGTAATCACACCTTCTCCAAATTGGCAAAAAAAAGCGTTGCTGATTTTTCCTGGAAAATACACTAAAAATCCTACGAGCCGTTCCCGAGTAATCACACCTTCTCCAAATTGGCCAAAAAAAGCGTTGCTGATTTTTCCTGGAAAATACACTAAAAATCTTACGAGCCGTTTCCGAGTAATCACACCTTCTCCAAATTGGCCAAAAAAAGCGTTGTTGATTTTTCCTGGAAAATACACTAAAAATCCTACGAGCCGTTCCCGAGTAATCACACCTTCTCCAAATTGGCCAAAAAAAAGCGTTGCTGATTTTTCCTGGAAAATACACTAAAAAACCTACGAGCCGTTCCCGAGTAATCACACCTTCTCCAAATTGGCCAAAAAAAAGCGTTGCTGATTTTTCCTGGAAAATACATCAAAAATCTTACGAGCCGTTCCCGAGTAATCACACCTTCTCCAAATTGGCCAAAAAAAAGCGTTGCTGATTTTTCCTGGAAAATACACTAAAAATCCTACGAGCCGTTCCCGAGTAATCACACCTTCTCCAAATTGGCCAAAAAAAAGCGTTGCTGATTTTTCCTGGAAAATACACTAAATAACCTACGAGCCGTTCCCGAGTAATCACACCTTCTCCAAATTGGCCAAAAAAAGCGTTGCTGATTTTTCCTGGAAAATACACTAAAAAACCTACGAGCCGTTCCCGAGTAATCCCATCTTCTCCAAATTGGCCAAAAAAAGCGTTGCTGATTTTTCCTGGAAAATACACTAAAAATCTTACGAGCCGTTCCCGAGTAATCACACCTTCTCCAAATTGGCCAAAAAAAGCGTTGCTGATTTTTCCTGGAAAAAACACTAAAAATCCTACGAGCCGTTCCCGAGTAATCACACCTTCTCCAAATTGGCCAAAAAAAGCGTTGCTGATTTTTCCTGGAAAATACACTAAAAATCTTACGAGCCGTTCCCGAGTAATCACACCTTCTCCAAATTGGCCAAAAAAAAGCGTTGCTGATTTTTCCTGGAAAATACACTAAAAAACCTACGAGCCGTTCCCGAGTAATCACACCTTCTCCAAATTAGAAAAAAAAGCGTTGCACATTTTTCCTGGAAAATACACTAAAAATCTTACGAGCCGTTCCGGAGTAATCACAGCTTCTCCAAATTGGCCAAAAAAAGCGTTGTTGATTTTTCCTGGAAAATACACTAAAAATCCTACGAGCCGTTCCCGAGTAATCACACCTTCTCCAAATTGGCCAAAAAAAAGCGTTGCTGATTTTTCCTGGAAAAAACACTAAAAATCTTACGAGCCGTTCCCGAGTAATCCCATCTTCTCCAAATTGGCCAAAAAAAGCGTTGCACATTTTTCCTGGAAAATACACTAAAAATCTTACGAGCCGTTCCCGAGTAATCACACCTTCTCCAAATTGGCCAAAAAAAGCGTTGCTGATTTTTCCTGAAAAATACACTAAAAATCCTACGAGCCGTTCCCGAGTAATCACAGCTTCTCCAAATTGGCCAAAAAAAGCGTTGCTGATTTTTCCTGGAAAAAATATCAAAAATCTTACGAGCCGTTCCCGAGTAATCACACCTTCTCCAAATTGGCCAAAAAAAAGCGTTGCTGATTTTTCCTGGAAAATACACTAAAAAACCTACGAGCCGTTCCCGAGTAATCACACCTTCTCCAAATTGGCCAAAAAAAGTGTTGCTGATTTTTCCTGGAAAATACACTAAAAATCTTACGAGCCGTTCCCGAGTAATCACACCTTCTCCAAATTGGCCAAAAAAAGCGTTGCTGATTTTTCCTGGAAAATACACTAAAAATCTTACGAGCCGTTCCCGAGTAATCCCATCTTCTCCAAATTGGCCAAAAAAAAGCGTTGCTGATTTTTCCTGGAAAAAACATCAAAAATCTTACGAGCCGTTCCCGAGTAATCCCATCTTCTCCAAATTGGCCAAAAAAAGCGTTGCTGATTTTTCCTGGAAAATACACTAAAAATCCTACGAGCCGTTCCCGAGTAATCACACCTTATCCAAATTGGCCAAAAAAAGCGTTGCTCATTTTTCCTGGAAAATACACTAAAAATCCTACGAGCCGTTCCCGAGTAATCACACCTTCTCCAAATTGGCAAAAAAAAGCGTTGTTGATTTTTCCTGGAAAATACACTTAAAATCCTACGAGCCGTTCCCGAGTAATCACACCTTCTCCAAATTGGCCAAAAAAAGCGTTGCTGATTTTTCCTGGAAAATACACTAAAAATCTTACGAGCAGTTCCCGAGTAATCCCATCTTCTCCAAATTGGCCAAAAAAAAGCGTTGCTGATTTTTCCTGAAAAATACACTAAAAAACCTACGAGCCGTTCCCGAGTAATCACACCTTCTCCAAATTGGCCAAAAAAAAACCTTGCTGATTTTTCCTGGAAAATACACTAAAAATCCTACGAGCCGTTCCCGAGTAATCACACCTTCTCCAAATTGGCCAAAAAAAGCGTTGCTGATTTTTCCTGGAAAATACACTAAAAATCCTACGAGCCGTTCCCGAGTAATCACACCTTCTCCAAATTGGCAAAAAAAAGCGTTGCTGATTTTTCCTGGAAAAAACATCAAAAATCTTACGAGCCGTTCCCGAGTAATCACACCTTCTCCAAATTAGAAAAAAAAGCGTTGCTGATTTTTCCTGGAAAATACACTAAAAATCTTACGAGCCGTTCCCGAGTAATCACACCTTCTCCAAATTGGCCACAAAAAGCGTTGCTGATTTTTCCTGGAAAATACACTAAAAATCCTACGAGCCATTCCCGAGTAATCACACCTTCTCCAAATTACCAAAAAAAAGCGTTGCTGATTTTTCCTGGAAAAAACATCAAAAATCTTACGAGCCGTTCCCGAGTAATCCCATCTTCTCCAAATTGGCCAAAAAAAAGCGTTGCTGATTTTTCCTGGAAATTACACTTAAAATCCTACGAGCCGTTCCCGAGTAATCACACCTTCTCCAAATTAGAAAAAAAAGCGTTGCTGATTTTTCCTGGAAAAAACATCAAAAATCTTACGAGCCGTTCCCGAGTAATCACACCTTCTCCAAATTGGCCAAAAAAAGCGTTGCTGATTTTTCCTGGAAAATACATTAAAAATCTTACGAGCCGTTCCCGAGTAATCCCATCTTCTCCAAATTAGCAAAAAAAAAGCGTTGCTGATTTTTCCTGGAGAATACACTAAAAATCTTACGAGCCGTTCCCGAGTAATCACACCTTCTCCAAATTGGCCAAAAAAAAGCGTTGCTGATTTTTCCTGAAAAATGCACTAAAAAACCTACGAGCCGTTCCCGAGTAATCCCATCTTCTCCGAATTGGCCAAAAAAAGCGTTGCTGATTTTTCCTGGAAAAAACATCAAAAATCTTACGAGCCGTTCCCGAGTAATCACACCTTCTTCAAATTGGCCAAAAAAAGCGTTGCTGATTTTTCCTGGAAAATACACTAAAAAACCTACGAGCCGTTCCCGAGTAATCACACCTTCTCCAAATTGGCAAAAAAAAGCGTTGCTGATTTTTCCTGGAAAATACACTAAAAATCCTACGAGCAGTTCCCGAGTAATCCCATCTTCTCCAAATTGGCCAAAAAAAGCGTTGCTGATTTTTCCTGGAAAATACACTAAAAATCCTACGAGCCGTTCCCGAGTAATCACACCTTCTCCAAATTGGCCAAAAAAAGCGTTGCTGATTTTTCCTGGAAAATACACTAAAAAACCTACGAGCCGTTCCCGAGTAATCACACCTTCTCCAAATTGGCAAAAAAAAGCGTTGCTGATTTTTCCTGGAAAATACACTAAAAATCTTACGAGCCGTTCCGGAGTAATCCCATCTTCTCCAAATTAGCAAAAAAAAGCGTTGCTGATTTTTCCTGGAAAATATATTAAAAATTTTATGAGCCGTTCCCGAGTAATCACACCATCTCCAAATTGGCAAAAAAAAACCGTTGCTGATTTTTCCTGGAAAATACACTAAAAAACCTACGAGCCGTTCCCGAGTAATCCCATCTTCTCCAAATTGGCCAAAAAAGCGTTGCTGATTTTTCCTGGAAAATACACTAAAAATCTTACGAGCCGTTCCCGAGTAATCCCATCTTCTCCAAATTGGCCAAAAAAAAGCGTTGCTGATTTTTTCTGGAAAATATATTAAAAATTTTATGAGCCGTTCCCGAGTAATCACACCTTCTCCAAATTGGCAAAAAAAAAGCGTTGCACATTTTTCCTGGAAAATACACTAAAAAACCTACGAGCCGTTCCCGAGTAATCCCATCTTCTCCAAATTGGCCAAAAAAAGCGTTGCTGATTTTTCCTGGAAAATACACTAAAAATCTTACGAGCCGTTCCCGAGTAATCCCATCTTCTCCAAATTGGCCAAAAAAAAGCGTTGCTGATTTTTCCTGGAAAATACACTAAAAAACCTACGAGCCGTTCCCGAGTAATCACACCTTCTCCAAATTGGCCAAAAAAAAGCGTTGCACATTTTTCCTGGAAAATACACTAAAAAACCTACGAGCCGTTCCCGAGTAATCCCATCTTCTCCAAATTGGCCAAAAAAAGCGTTGCTGATTTTTCCTGGAAAATACACTAAAAATCTTACGAGCCGTTCCCGAGTAATCCCATCTTCTCCAAATTGGCCAAAAAAAAGCGTTGCTGATTTTTCCTGGAAATTACACTTAAAATCCTACGAGCCGTTCCCGAGTAATCACACCTTCTCCAAATTAGAAAAAAAAGCGTTGCTGATTTTTCCTGGAAAAAACATCAAAAATCTTACGAGCCGTTCCCGAGTAATCCCATCTTCTCCAAATTGGCCAAAAAAAAGCGTTGCTGATTTTTCCTGGAAATTACACTAAAAATCCTACGAGCCGTTCCCGAGTAATCACACCTTCTCCAAATTGGCCAAAAAAAGCGTTGCTGATTTTTCCTGGAAAAAACATCAAAAATCTTACGAGCCGTTCCCGAGTAATCCCATCTTCTCCAAATTAGCAAAAAAAAAGCGTTGCTGATTTTTCCTGGAAAATACACTAAAAAACCTACGAGCCGTTCCCGAGTAATCACACCTTCTCCAAATTGGCCAAAAAAAAAGCGTTGCTGATTTTTCCTGGAAAATACACTAAAAATCTTACGAGCCGTTCCCGAGTAATCCCATCTTCTCCAAATTGGCCAAAAAAAGCGTTGTTGATTTTTCCTGGAAAATACACTAAAAATCTTACGAGCCGTTCCCGAGTAATCACACCTTCTCCAAATTGGCCAAAAAAAAGCGTTGCTGATTTTTCCTGGAAAATACACTAAAAAACCTACGAGCCGTTCCCGAGTAATCCCATCTTCTCCAAATTAGAAAAAAAAGCGTTGCTGATTTTTCCTGAAAAATACACTAAAAAACCTACGAGCCGTTCCCGAGTAATCACACCTTCTCCAAATTGGCCAAAAAAAGTGTTGCTGATTTTTCCTGGAAATTACACTAAAAATCCTACGAGCCGTTCCCGAGTAATCACACCTTCTCCAAATTGGCCAAAAAAAGCGTTGCTGATTTTTCCTGGAAAATACACTAAAAATCCTACGAGCCATTCCCGAGTAATCACACCTTCTCCAAATTACCAAAAAAAGCGTTGCTGATTTTTCCTGGAAAAAACATCAAAAATCTTACGAGCCGTTCCCGAGTAATCCCATCTTCTCCAAATTGGCCAAAAAAAAGCGTTGCTGATTTTTCCTGGAAATTACACTTAAAATCCTACGAGCCGTTCCCGAGTAATCACACCTTCTCCAAATTAGAAAAAAAAGCGTTGCTGATTTTTCCTGGAAAAAACATCAAAAATCTTACGAGCCGTTCCCGAGTAATCACACCTTCTCCAAATTGGCCAAAAAAAGCGTTGCTGATTTTTCCTGGAAAATACACTAAAAAACCTACGAGCCGTTCCCGAGTAATCCCATCTTCTCCACATTAGAAAAAAAAGCGTTGCTGATTTTTCCTGGAAAATACACTAAAAATCTTACGAGCCGTTCCGGAGTAATCACACTTTCTCCAAATTGGCAAAAAAAAGCGTTGCTGATTTTTCCTGGAAAATACACTAAAAATCTTACGAGCCGTTCCCGAGTAATCACACCTTCTCCAAATTGGCCAAAAAAAGCGTTGCTGATTTTTCCTGGAAAATACACTAAAAATCCTACGAGCCATTCCCGAGTAATCACACCTTCTCCAAATTGGCCAAAAAAAGCGTTGCTGATTTTTCCTGGAAAATACACTAAAAAACCTACGAGCCGTTCCCGAGTAATCACACCTTCTCCAAATTAGAAAAAAAAGCGTTGCTGATTTTTCCTGGAAAATACACTAAAAAACCTACGAGCCGTTCCCGAGTAATCACAGCTTCTCCAAATTGGCCACAAAAAAAGCGTTGCTGATTTTTCCTGGAAAATACACTAAAAATTCTACGAGCCGTTCCCGAGTAATCACACCTTCTCCAAATTGGCAAAAAAAAGCGTTGCTGATTTTTCCTGAAAAATACACTAAAAATCCTACGAGCCGTTCCCGAGTAATCACACCTTCTCCAAATTGGCCAAAAAAAGCGTTGCTGATTTTTCCTGGAAAATACACTAAAAATCCTACGAGCCGTTCCCGAGTAATCACACCTTCTCCAAATTGGCCAAAAAAAAACCTTGCTGATTTTTCCTGGAAAATACACTAAAAATCCTACGAGCCGTTCCCGAGTAATCACACCTTCTCCAAATTGGCCAAAAAAAAGCGTTGCTGATTTTTCCTGGAAAAAACACTAAAAATCTTACGAGCCGTTCCCGAGTAATCCCATCTTCTCCAAATTGGCCAAAAAAAGCGTTGCACATTTTTCCTGGAAAATACACTAAAAATCTTACGAGCCGTTCCCGAGTAATCACACCTTCTCCAAATTGGCCAAAAAAAGCGTTGCTGATTTTTCCTGAAAAATACACTAAAAATCCTACGAGCCGTTCCCGAGTAATCACAGCTTCTCCAAATTGGCCAAAAAAAGCGTTGTTGATTTTTCCTGGAAAATACACTAAAAATTCTACGAGCCGTTCCCGAGTAATCACACCTTCTCCAAATTGGCCAAAAAAAGCGTTGCTGATTTTTCCTGGAAAAAACATCAAAAATCTTACGAGCCGTTCCCGAGTAATCACACCTTCTCCAAATTGGCCAAAAAAAAGCGTTGCTGATTTTTCCTGGAAAATACACTAAAAATTCTACGAGCCCTTCCCGAGTAATCACACCTTCTCCAAATTGGCCAAAAAAAAAACGTTGCTGATTTTTCCTGGAAAATACACTAAAAATCCTACGAGCCGTTCCCGAGTAATCACACCATCTCCAAATTGGCCAAAAAAAACCTTGCTGATTTTTCCTGGAAATTACACTAAAAATCCTACGAGCCGTTCCCGAGTAATCCCATCTTCTCCAAATTAGAAAAAAAAGCGTTGCTGATTTTTCCTGGAAAATACACTAAAAATCCTACGAGCAGTTCCCGAGTAATCACACCTTCTCCAAATTGGCCAAAAAAAGCGTTGCTGATTTTTCCTGGAAAATACACTAAAAATCCTACGAGCCGTTCCCGAGTAATCACACCTTCTCCAAATTGGCCAAAAAAAGCGTTGCTGATTTTTCCTGGAAAATACATCAAAAATCCTACGAGCCGTTCCCGAGTAATCCCATCTTCTCCAAATTGGCCAAAAAAAGCGTTGCTGATTTTTCCTGGAAAATACACTAAAAAACCTACGAGCCGTTCCCGAGTAATCACATCTTCTCCAAATTGGCCAAAAAAAGTGTTGCTGATTTTTCCTGGAAATTACACTAAAAATCCTACGAGCCATTCCCGAGTAATCACACCTTCTCCAAATTGGCCAAAAAAAAGCGTTGTTGATTTTTCCTGGAAACTACACTAAAAATCCTACGAGCAGTTCCCGAGTAATCACACCTTCTCCAAATTGGCCAAAAAAAAGCGTTGCTGATTTTTCCTGGAAAATACACTAAAAAACCTACGAGCCGTTCCCGAGTAATCCCATCTTCTCCAAATTGGCCAAAAAAAAGCGTTGCTGATTTTTCCTGGAAATTACACTAAAAATCCTACGAGCCGTTCCCGAGTAATCACACCTTCTCCAAATTGGCCAAAAAAAGCGTTGCTGATTTTTCCTGGAAAATACACTAAAAATCTTACGAGCCGTTCCCGAGTAATCACACCTTCTCCAAATTGGCCAAAAAAAGCGTTGCTGATTTTTCCTGGAAAATACACTAAAAAACCTACGAGCCGTTCCCGAGTAATCCCATCTTCTCCAAATTGGCCAAAAAAAGCGTTGCTGATTTTTCCTGGAAAATACACTAAAAATCTTACGAGCCCTTCCCGAGTAATCACACCTTCTCCAAATTGGCCAAAAAAAAAACGTTGCTGATTTTTCCTGGAAAATACACTAAAAATCCTACGAGCCGTTCCCGAGTAATCACACCATCTCCAAATTGGCCAAAAAAAACCTTGCTGATTTTTCCTGGAAATTACACTAAAAATCCTACGAGCCGTTCCCGAGTAATCCCATCTTCTCCAAATTAGAAAAAAAAGCGTTGCTGATTTTTCCTGGAAAATACACTAAAAATCCTACGAGCAGTTCCCGAGTAATCACACCTTCTCCAAATTGGCCAAAAAAAGCGTTGCTGATTTTTCCTGGAAAATACACTAAAAATCCTACGAGCCGTTCCCGAGTAATCACACCTTCTCCAAATTGGCCAAAAAAAGCGTTGCTGATTTTTCCTGGAAAATACATCAAAAATCCTACGAGCCGTTCCCGAGTAATCCCATCTTCTCCAAATTGGCCAAAAAAAGCGTTGCTGATTTTTCCTGGAAAATACACTAAAAAACCTACGAGCCGTTCCCGAGTAATCACATCTTCTCCAAATTGGCCAAAAAAAGTGTTGCTGATTTTTCCTGGAAATTACACTAAAAATCCTACGAGCCATTCCCGAGTAATCACACCTTCTCCAAATTGGCCAAAAAAAAGCGTTGTTGATTTTTCCTGGAAACTACACTAAAAATCCTACGAGCAGTTCCCGAGTAATCACACCTTCTCCAAATTGGCCAAAAAAAAGCGTTGCTGATTTTTCCTGGAAAATACACTAAAAAACCTACGAGCCGTTCCCGAGTAATCCCATCTTCTCCAAATTGGCCAAAAAAAAGCGTTGCTGATTTTTCCTGGAAATTACACTAAAAATCCTACGAGCCGTTCCCGAGTAATCACACCTTCTCCAAATTGGCCAAAAAAAGCGTTGCTGATTTTTCCTGGAAAATACACTAAAAATCTTACGAGCCGTTCCCGAGTAATCACACCTTCTCCAAATTGGCCAAAAAAAGCGTTGCTGATTTTTCCTGGAAAATACACTAAAAAACCTACGAGCCGTTCCCGAGTAATCCCATCTTCTCCAAATTGGCCAAAAAAAGCGTTGCTGATTTTTCCTGGAAAATACACTAAAAATCTTACGAGCCGTTCCCGAGTAATCACACCTTCTCCAAATTGGCCAAAAAAAGTGTTGCTGATTTTTCCTGGAAAATACACTAAAAATCTTACGAGCCGTTCCCGAGTAATCACACCTTCTCCAAATTGGCCAAAAAAAGCGTTGCTGATTTTGCCTGGAAAATACACTAAAAATCTTACGAGCCGTTCCCGAGTAATCCCATCTTCTCCAAATTAGAAAAAAAAGCGTTGTTGATTTTTCCTGGAAAATACACTAAAAATCTTACGAGCCGTTCCCGAGTAATCACACCTTCTCCAAATTGGCCAAAAAAAGCGTTGCTGATTTTTCCTGAAAAATACACTAAAAAACCTACGAGCCGTTCCCGAGTAATCCCATCTTCTCCAAATTAGAAAAAAAAGCGTTGCTGATTTTTCCTGGAAAATACACTAAAAATCCTACGAATCGTTCCCGAGTAATCACACCATCTCCAAATTGGCCAAAAAAAGCGTTGCTGATTTTTCCTGAAAAATACATCAAAAATCTTACGAGCCGTTCCCGAGTAATCACACCTTCTCCAAATTAGAAAAAAAAGCGTTGCTGATTTTTCCTGGAAAATACACTAAAAATCCTACGAGCCGTTCCCGAGTAATCACACCTTCTCCAAATTGGCCAAAAAAAGCGTTGCTGATTTTTCCTGGAAAATACACTAAAAATCTTACGAGCCGTTCCCGAGTAATCACACCTTCTCCAAATTGGCCACAAAAAGCGTTGCTGATTTTTCCTGGAAAATACACTAAAAATCTTACGAGCCGTTCCCGAGTAATCACACCTTCTCCAAATTGGCCAAAAAAAGCGTTGCTGATTTTTCCTGGAAAAAACATCAAAAATCTTACGAGCCGTTCCCGAGTAATCACACCTTCTCCAAATTGGCCAAAAAAAGCGTTGCTGATTTTTCCTGGAAAATACACTAAAAAACCTACGAGCCGTTCCCGAGTAATCACACCTTCTCCAAATTGGCCAAAAAAAGCGTTGCTGATTTTTCCTGGAAAATACACTAAAAATCTTACGAGCCGTTCCCGAGTAATCACACCTTCTCCAAATTAGAAAAAAAAGCGTTGCTGATTTTTCCTGGAAAATACACTAAAAATCTTACGAGCCGTTCCCGAGTTATCACACCTTCTCCAAATTGGCCACAAAAAGTGTTGCTGATTTTTCCTGGAAAATACACTAAAAATCCTACGAGCCATTCCCGAGTAATCACACCTTCTCCAAATTACCAAAAAAAAAGCGTTGCTGATTTTTCCTGGAAAAAACATCAAAAATCTTACGAGCCGTTCCCGAGTAATCCCATCTTCTCCAAATTGGCCAAAAAAAAGCGTTGCTGATTTTTCCTGGAAATTACACTTAAAATCCTACTAGCCGTTCCCGAGTAATCACACCTTCTCCAAATTAGAAAAAAAAGCGTTGCTGATTTTTCCTGGAAAAAACATCAAAAATCTTACGAGCCGTTCCCGAGTAATCACACCTTCTCCAAATTGGCCAAAAAAAGCGTTGCTGATTTTTCCTGGAAAATACACTAAAAATCTTACGAGCCGTTCCCGAGTAATCCCATCTTCTCCAAATTAGCAAAAAAAAGCGTTGCTGATTTTTCCTGGAAAATACACTAAAAATCTTACGAGCCGTTCCCGAGTAATCACACCTTCTCCAAATTGGCCAAAAAAAAGCGTTGCTGATTTTTCCTGAAAAATACACTAAAAAACCTACGAGCCGTTCCCGAGTAATCCCATCTTCTCCGAATTGGCCAAAAAAAGCGTTGCTGATTTTTCCTGGAAAAAACATCAAAAATCTTACGAGCCGTTCCCGAGTAATCACACCTTCTCCAAATTGGCCAAAAAAAGCGTTGCTGATTTTTCCTGGAAAATACACTAAAAAACCTACGAGCCGTTCCCGAGTAATCACACCTTCTCCAAATTGGCAAAAAAAAGCGTTGCTGATTTTTCCTGGAAAATACACTAAAAATCCTACGAGCAGTTCCCGAGTAATCCCATCTTCTCCAAATTGGCCAAAAAAAGCGTTGCTGATTTTTCCTGGAAAATACACTAAAAATCCTACGAGCCGTTCCCGAGTAATCACAACTTCTCCAAATTGGCCAAAAAAAGCGTTGCACATTTTTCCTGGAAAATACACTAAAAATCTTACGAGCCGTTCCGGAGTAATCCCATCTTCTCCAAATTAGCAAAAAAAAGCGTTGCTGATTTTTCCTGGAAAATATATTAAAAATTTTATGAGCCGTTCCCGAGTACACCTTCTCCAAATTGGCAAAAAAAAAGCGTTGCTGATTTTTCCTGGAAAATACACTAAAAAACCTACGAGCCGTTCCCGAGTAATCCCATCTTCTCCAAATTGGCCAAAAAAAGCGTTGCTGATTTTTCCTGGAAAATACACTAAAAATCTTACGAGCCGTTCCCGAGTAATCCCATCTTCTCCAAATTGGCCAAAAAAAAGCGTTGCTGATTTTTCCTGGAAAATATATTAAAAATTTTATGAGCCGTTCCCGAGTAATCACACCTTCTCCAAATTGGCAAAAAAAAAGCGTTGCACATTTTTCCTGGAAAATACACTAAAAAACCTACGAGCTGTTCCCGAGTAATCCCATCTTCTCCAAATTGGCCAAAAAAAGCGTTGCTGATTTTTCCTGGAAAATACACTAAAAATCCTACGAGCCGTTCCCGAGTAATCACACCTTCTCCAAATTGGCCAAAAAAAGCGTTGCACATTTTTCCTGGAAAATACACTAAAAATCTTACGAGCCGTTCCGGAGTAATCCCATCTTCTCCAAATTAGCAAAAAAAAGCGTTGCTGATTTTTCCTGGAAAATATATTAAAAATTTTATGAGCCGTTCCCGAGTAATCACACCTTCTCCAAATTGGCAAAAAAAAGCGTTGCTGATTTTTCCTGGAAAATACACTAAAAATCCTACGAGCAGTTCCCGAGTAATCCCATCTTCTCCAAATTGGCCAAAAAAAGCGTTGTTGATTTTTCCTGGAAAATACACTAAAAATCTTACGAGCCGTTTCCGAGTAATCACACCTTCTCCAAATTGGCCAAAAAAAGCGTTGCTGATTTTTCCTGGAAAATACACTAAAAATCCTACGAGCCGTTCCCGAGTAATCACACCTTCTCCAAATTGGCCAAAAAAAGTGTTGCTGATTTTTCCTGGAAAATACACTTAAAATCCTACGAGCCGTTCCCGAGTAATCCCATCTTCTCCAAATTGGAAAAAAAAGCGTTGCTGATTTTTCCTGGAAAATACACTAAAAATCCTACGAGCCGTTCCCGAGTAATCACACCTTCTCCAAATTGGCCAAAAAAAGCGTTGTTGATTTTTCCTGGAAAATATATTAAAAATTTTATGAGCCGTTCCCGAGTAATCCCATCTTCTCCAAATTGGCCAAAAAAAAGCGTTGCTGATTTTTCCTGAAAAATACACTAAAAATCTTACGAGCCGTTCCCGAGTAATCACACCTTCTCCAAATTGGCCAAAAAAAGCGTTGCACATTTTTCCTGGAAAATACACTAAAAATCTTACGAGCCGTTCCGGAGTAATCCCATCTTCTCCAAATTAGCAAAAAAAAGCGTTGCTGATTTTTCCTGGAAAATATATTAAAAATTTTATGAGCCGTTCCCGAGTAATCACACCTTCTCCAAATTGGCAAAAAAAAAGCGTTGCTGATTTTTCCTGGAAAATACACTAAAAAACCTACGAGCCGTTTCCGAGTAATCCCATCTTCTCCAAATTGGCCAAAAAAAGCGTTGCTGATTTTTCCTGGAAAATACACTAAAAATCTTACGAGCCGTTCCCGAGTAATCCCATCTTCTCCAAATTGGCCAAAAAAAAGCGTTGCTGATTTTTCCTGGAAAATATATTAAAAATTTTATGAGCCGTTCCCGAGTAATCACACCTTCTCCAAATTGGCAAAAAAAAAGCGTTGCACATTTTTCCTGGAAAATACACTAAAAAACCTACGAGCTGTTCCCGAGTAATCCCATCTTCTCCAAATTGGCCAAAAAAAGCGTTGCTGATTTTTCCTGGAAAATACACTAAAAATCTTACGAGCCGTTCCCGAGTAATCACACCTTCTCCAAATTGGCAAAAAAAAGCGTTGCTGATTTTTCCTGGAAAATACACTAAAAATCCTACGAGCAGTTCCCGAGTAATCCCATCTTCTCCAAATTGGCCAAAAAAAGCGTTGCTGATTTTTCCTGGAAAATACACTAAAAATCCTACGAGCCGTTCCCGAGTAATCACACCTTCTCCAAATTGGCCAAAAAAAGCGTTGCACATTTTTCCTGGAAAATACACTAAAAATCTTACGAGCCGTTCCGGAGTAATCCCATCTTCTCCAAATTAGCAAAAAAAAGCGTTGCTGATTTTTCCTGGAAAATAAATTAAAAATTTTATGAGCCGTTCCCGAGTAATCACACCTTCTCCAAATTGGCAAAAAAAAGCGTTGCTGATTTTTCCTGGAAAATACACTAAAAATCCTACGAGCAGTTCCCGAGTAATCCCATCTTCTCCAAATTGGCCAAAAAAAGCGTTGTTGATTTTTCCTGGAAAATACACTAAAAATCTTACGAGCCGTTTCCGAGTAATCACACCTTCTCCAAATTGGCCAAAAAAAAGCGTTGCTGATTTTTCCTGGAAAATACACTAAAAATCCTACGAGCCGTTCCCGAGTAATCACACCTTCTCCAAATTGGCCAAAAAAAGTGTTGCTGATTTTTCCTGGAAAATACACTTAAAATCCTACGAGCCGTTCCCGAGTAATCCCATCTTCTCCAAATTGGCCAAAAAAAGCGTTGCTGATTTTTCCTGGAAAATACACTAAAAATCCTACGAGCCGTTCCCGAGTAATCACACCTTCTCCAAATTGGCCAAAAAAAGCGTTGTTGATTTTTCCTGGAAAATATATTAAAAATTTTATGAGCCGTTCCCGAGTAATCCCATCTTCTCCAAATTGGCCAAAAAAAAGCGTTGCTGATTTTTCCTGAAAAATACACTAAAAATCTTACGAGCCGTTCCCGAGTAATCACACCTTCTCCAAATTGGCCAAAAAAAGCGTTGCTGATTTTTCCTGGAAAAAACATCAAAAATCCTACGAGCCGTTTCCGAGTAATCACACCTTCTCCAAATTACCAAAAAAAAGCGTTGCTGATTTTTCCTGGAAAAAACATCAAAAATCTTACGAGCCGTTCCCGAGTAATCCCATCTTCTCCAAATTGGCCAAAAAAAAGCGTTGCTGATTTTTCCTGGAAAATACACTAAAAATCTTACGAGCCGTTCCCGAGTAATCACACCTTCTCCAAATTGGCCACAAAAAGCGTTGCTGATTTTTCCTGGAAAATACACTAAAAATCCTACGAGCCATTCCCGAGTAATCACACCTTCTCCAAATTACCAAAAAAAAGCGTTGCTGATTTTTCCTGGAAAAAACATCAAAAATCTTACGAGCCGTTCCCGAGTAATCCCATCTTCTCCAAATTGGCCAAAAAAAAGCGTTGCTGATTTTTCCTGGAAAATACACTAAAAATCTTACGAGCCGTTCCCGAGTAATCACACCTTCTCCAAATTGGCCACAAAAAGCGTTGCTGATTTTTCCTGGAAAATACACTTAAAATCCTACGAGCCGTTCCCGAGTAATCACACCTTCTCCAAATTAGAAAAAAAGCGTTGCTGATTTTTCCTGGAAAAAACATCAAAAATCTTACGAGCCGTTCCCGAGTAATCACACCATCTCCAAATTGGCCAAAAAAAGCGTTGCTGATTTTTCCTGAAAAATACATCAAAAATCTTACGAGCCGTTCCCGAGTAATCACACCTTCTCCAAATTAGAAAAAAAAGCGTTGCTGATTTTTCCTGGAAAATACAATAAAAATCCTACGAGCCGTTCCCGAGTAATCACACCATCTCCAAATTAGAAAAAAAAGCGTTGCTGATTTTTCCTGGAAAAAACATCAAAAATCTTACGAGCCGTTCCCGAGTAATCACACCATCTCCAAATTGGCCACAAAAAGCGTTGCTGATTTTTCCTGGAAAATACACTTAAAATCCTACGAGCCGTTCCCGAGTAATCACACCTTCTCCAAATTAGAAAAAAAAGCGTTGCTGATTTTTCCTGGAAAATACACTAAAAATCCTACGAGCCGTTCCCGAGTAATCACACCATCTCCAAATTGGCCAAAAAAAGCGTTGCTGATTTTTCCTGAAAAATACATCAAAAATCTTACGAGCCGTTCCCGAGTAATCACACCTTCTCCAAATTAGAAAAAAAAGCGTTGCTGATTTTTCCTGGAAAATACACTAAAAATCCTACGAGCCGTTCCCGAGTAATCACACCTTCTCCAAATTGGCCAAAAAAAGCGTTGCTGATTTTTCCTGGAAAATACATCAAAAATCCTACGAGCCGTTCCCGAGTAATCCCATCTTCTCCAAATTGGCCAAAAAAAGCGTTGCTGATTTTTCCTGGAAAATACACTAAAAAACCTACGAGCCGTTCCCGAGTAATCACATCTTCTCCAAATTGGCCAAAAAAAGTGTTGCTGATTTTTCCTGGAAATTACACTAAAAATCCTACGAGCCATTCCCGAATAATCACACCTTCTCCAAATTGGCCAAAAAAAAGCGTTGTTGATTTTTCCTGGAAACTACACTAAAAATCCTACGAGCAGTTCCCGAGTAATCACACCTTCTCCAAATTGGCCAAAAAAAAGCGTTGCTGATTTTTCCTGGAAAATACACTAAAAAACCTACGAGCCGTTCCCGAGTAATCCCATCTTCTCCAAATTGGCCAAAAAAAAGCGTTGCTGATTTTTCCTGGAAATTACACTAAAAATCCTACGAGCCGTTCCCGAGTAATCACACCTTCTCCAAATTGGCCAAAAAAAGCGTTGCTGATTTTTCCTGGAAAATACACTAAAAATCTTACGAGCCGTTCCCGAGTAATCACACCTTCTCCAAATTGGCCAAAAAAAGCGTTGCTGATTTTTCCTGGAAAATACACTAAAAAACCTACGAGCCGTTCCAGAGTAATCCCATCTTCTCCAAATTGGCCAAAAAAAGCGTTGCTGATTTTTCCTGGAAAATACACTAAAAATCTTACGAGCCGTTCCCGAGTAATCACACCTTCTCCAAATTGGCCAAAAAAAGTGTTGCTGATTTTTCCTGGAAAATACACTAAAAATCTTACGAGCCGTTCCCGAGTAATCACACCTTCTCCAAATTGGCCAAAAAAAGCGTTGCTGATTTTGCCTGGAAAATACACTAAAAATCTTACGAGCCGTTCCCGAGTAATCCCATCTTCTCCAAATTAGAAAAAAAAGCGTTGTTGATTTTTCCTGGAAAATACACTAAAAATCTTACGAGCCGTTCCCGAGTAATCACACCTTCTCCAAATTGGCCAAAAAAAGCGTTGCTGATTTTTCCTGAAAAATACACTAAAAAACCTACGAGCCGTTCCCGAGTAATCCCATCTTCTCCAAATTAGAAAAAAAAGCGTTGCTGATTTTTCCTGGAAAATACACTAAAAATCCTACGAGCCGTTCCCGAGTAATCACACCATCTCCAAATTGGCCAAAAAAAGCGTTGCTGATTTTTCCTGAAAAATACATCAAAAATCTTACGAGCCGTTCCCGAGTAATCACACCTTCTCCAAATTAGAAAAAAAAGCGTTGCTGATTTTTCCTGGAAAATACACTAAAAATCCTACGAGCCGTTCCCGAGTAATCACACCTTCTCCAAATTGGCCAAAAAAAGCGTTGCTGATTTTTCCTGGAAAATACACTAAAAATCTTACGAGCCGTTCCCGAGTAATCACACCTTCTCCAAATTGGCCACAAAAAGCGTTGCTGATTTTTCCTGGAAAATACACTAAAAATCTTACGAGCCGTTCCCGAGTAATCACACCTTCTCCAAATTGGCCAAAAAAAGCGTTGCTGATTTTTCCTGGAAAAAACATCAAAAATCTTACGAGCCGTTCCCGAGTAATCACACCTTCTCCAAATTGGCCAAAAAAAGCGTTGCTGATTTTTCCTGGAAAATACACTAAAAAACCTACGAGCCGTTCCCGAGTAATCACACCTTCTCCAAATTGGCCAAAAAAAGCGTTGCTGATTTTTCCTGGAAAATACACTAAAAATCTTACGAGCCGTTCCCGAGTAATCACACCTTCTCCAAATTAGAAAAAAAAGCGTTGCTGATTTTTCCTGGAAAATACACTAAAAATCTTACGAGCCGTTCCCGAGTTATCACACCTTCTCCAAATTGGCCACAAAAAGCGTTGCTGATTTTTCCTGGAAAATACACTAAAAATCCTACGAGCCATTCCCGAGTAATCACACCTTCTCCAAATTACCAAAAAAAAAGCGTTGCTGATTTTTCCTGGAAAAAACATCAAAAATCTTACGAGCCGTTCCCGAGTAATCCCATCTTCTCCAAATTGGCCAAAAAAAAGCGTTGCTGATTTTTCCTGGAAATTACACTTAAAATCCTACTAGCCGTTCCCGAGTAATCACACCTTCTCCAAATTAGAAAAAAAAGCGTTGCTGATTTTTCCTGGAAAAAACATCAAAAATCTTAC
Source organism: Lypha dubia (assembly GCA_947311025.1). NCBI lineage: Eukaryota > Metazoa > Arthropoda > Insecta > Diptera > Tachinidae > Lypha > Lypha dubia. The sequence continues at coordinate 50,511 of CAMZJU010000062.1, forward strand.
GAGCCGTTCCCGAGTAATCACACCTTCTCCAAATTGGCCAAAAAAAGCGTTGCTGATTTTTCCTGGAAAATACACTAAAAATCTTACGAGCCGTTCCCGAGTAATCCCATCTTCTCCAAATTAGCAAAAAAAAAGCGTTGCTGATTTTTCCTGGAAAATACACTAAAAATCTTACGAGCCGTTCCCGAGTAATCACACCTTCTCCAAATTGGCCAAAAAAAAGCGTTGCTGATTTTTCCTGAAAAATACACTAAAAAACCTACGAGCCGTTCCCGAGTAATCCCATCTTCTCCGAATTGGCCAAAAAAAGCGTTGCTGATTTTTCCTGGAAAAAACATCAAAAATCTTACGAGCCGTTCCCGAGTAATCACACCTTCTCCAAATTGGCCAAAAAAAGCGTTGCTGATTTTTCCTGGAAAATACACTAAAAAACCTACGAGCCGTTCCCGAGTAATCACACCTTCTCCAAATTGGCAAAAAAAAGCGTTGCTGATTTTTCCTGGAAAATACACTAAAAATCCTACGAGCAGTTCCCGAGTAATCCCATCTTCTCCAAATTGGCCAAAAAAAGCGTTGCTGATTTTTCCTGGAAAATACACTAAAAAACCTACGAGCCGTTCCCGAGTAATCCCATCTTCTCCGAATTGGCCAAAAAAAGCGTTGCTGATTTTTCCTGGAAAAAACATCAAAAATCCTACGAGCCGTTCCCGAGTAATCACACCTTCTCCAAATTGGCCAAAAAAAGCGTTGCACATTTTTCCTGGAAAATACACTAAAAATCTTACGAGCCGTTCCGGAGTAATCCCATCTTCTCCAAATTAGCAAAAAAAAGCGTTGCTGATTTTTCCTGGAAAATATATTAAAAATTTTATGAGCCGTTCCCGAGTAATCACACCTTCTCCAAATTGGCAAAAAAAAAGCGTTGCTGATTTTTCCTGGAAAATACACTAAAAAACCTACGAGCCGTTCCCGAGTAATCCCATCTTCTCCAAATTGGCCAAAAAAGCGTTGCTGATTTTTCCTGGAAAATACACTAAAAATCTTACGAGCCGTTCCCGAGTAATCCCATCTTCTCCAAATTGGCCAAAAAAAAGCGTTGCTGATTTTTCCTGGAAAATATATTAAAAATTTTATGAGCCGTTCCCGAGTAATCACACCTTCTCCAAATTGGCAAAAAAAAGCGTTGCACATTTTTCCTGGAAAATACACTAAAAAACCTACGAGCTGTTCCCGAGTAATCCCATCTTCTCCAAATTGGCCAAAAAAAGCGTTGCTGATTTTTCCTGGAAAATACACTAAAAATCTTACGAGCCGTTCCCGAGTAATCACACCTTCTCCAAATTGGCAAAAAAAAGCGTTGCTGATTTTTCCTGGAAAATACACTAAAAATCCTACGAGCAGTTCCCGAGTAATCCCATCTTCTCCAAATTGGCCAAAAAAAAGCGTTGCTGATTTTTCCTGGAAAATACACTAAAAATCCTACGAGCCGTTCCCGAGTAATCACACCTTCTCCAAATTGGCCAAAAAAAGCGTTGCACATTTTTCCTGGAAAATACACTAAAAATCTTACGAGCCGTTCCGGAGTAATCCCATCTTCTCCAAATTAGCAAAAAAAAGCGTTGCTGATTTTTCCTGGAAAATATATTAAAAATTTTATGAGCCGTTCCCGAGTAATCACACCTTCTCCAAATTGGCAAAAAAAAGCGTTGCTGATTTTTCCTGGAAAATACACTAAAAATCCTACGAGCAGTTCCCGAGTAATCCCATCTTCTCCAAATTGGCCAAAAAAAGCGTTGTTGATTTTTCCTGGAAAATACACTAAAAATCTTACGAGCCGTTTCCGAGTAATCACACCTTCTCCAAATTGGCCAAAAAAAGCGTTGCTGATTTTTCCTGGAAAATACACTAAAAATCCTACGAGCCGTTCCCGAGTAATCACACCTTCTCCAAATTGGCCAAAAAAAGTGTTGCTGATTTTTCCTGGAAAATACACTTAAAATCCTACGAGCCGTTCCCGAGTAATCCCATCTTCTCCAAATTGGAAAAAAAAGCGTTGCTGATTTTTCCTGGAAAATACACTAAAAATCCTACGAGCCGTTCCCGAGTAATCACACCTTCTCCAAATTGGCCAAAAAAAGCGTTGTTGATTTTTCCTGGAAAATATATTAAAAATTTTATGAGCCGTTCCCGAGTAATCCCATCTTCTCCAAATTGGCCAAAAAAAAGCGTTGCTGATTTTTCCTGAAAAATACACTAAAAATCTTACGAGCCGTTCCCGAGTAATCACACCTTCTCCAAATTGGCCAAAAAAAGCGTTGCACATTTTTCCTGGAAAATACACTAAAAATCTTACGAGCCGTTCCGGAGTAATCCCATCTTCTCCAAATTAGCAAAAAAAAGCGTTGCTGATTTTTCCTGGAAAATATATTAAAAATTTTATGAGCCGTTCCCGAGTAATCACACCTTCTCCAAATTGGCAAAAAAAAAGCGTTGCTGATTTTTCCTGGAAAATACACTAAAAAACCTACGAGCCGTTCCCGAGTAATCCCATCTTCTCCAAATTGGCCAAAAAAAGCGTTGCTGATTTTTCCTGGAAAATACACTAAAAATCTTACGAGCCGTTCCCGAGTAATCCCATCTTCTCCAAATTGGCCAAAAAAAAGCGTTGCTGATTTTTCCTGGAAAATATATTAAAAATTTTATGAGCCGTTCCCGAGTAATCACACCTTCTCCAAATTGGCAAAAAAAAAGCGTTGCACATTTTTCCTGGAAAATACACTAAAAAACCTACGAGCTGTTCCCGAGTAATCCCATCTTCTCCAAATTGGCCAAAAAAAGCGTTGCTGATTTTTCCTGGAAAATACACTAAAAATCTTACGAGCCGTTCCCGAGTAATCACACCTTCTCCAAATTGGCAAAAAAAAGCGTTGCTGATTTTTCCTGGAAAATACACTAAAAATCCTACGAGCAGTTCCCGAGTAATCCCATCTTCTCCAAATTGGCCAAAAAAAGCGTTGCTGATTTTTCCTGGAAAATACACTAAAAATCCTACGAGCCGTTCCCGAGTAATCACACCTTCTCCAAATTGGCCAAAAAAAGCGTTGCACATTTTTCCTGGAAAATACACTAAAAATCTTACGAGCCGTTCCGGAGTAATCCCATCTTCTCCAAATTAGCAAAAAAAAGCGTTGCTGATTTTTCCTGGAAAATACACTAAAAATCTTACGAGCCGTTCCCGAGTAATCACACCTTCTCCAAATTGGCAAAAAAAAGGGTTGCTGATTTTTCCTGGAAAATACACTAAAAATCCTACGAGCAGTTCCCGAGTAATCCCATCTTCTCCAAATTGGCCAAAAAAAGCGTTGCTGATTTTTCCTGGAAAATACACTAAAAATCCTACGAGCCGTTCCCGAGTAATCACACCTTCTCCAAATTGGCCAAAAAAAGCGTTGCACATTTTTCCTGGAAAATACACTAAAAATCTTACGAGCCGTTCCGGAGTAATCCCATCTTCTCCAAATTAGCAAAAAAAAGCGTTGCTGATTTTTCCTGGAAAATATATTAAAAATTTTATGAGCCGTTCCCGAGTAATCACACCTTCTCCAAATTGGCAAAAAAAAGTGTTGCTGATTTTTCCTGGAAAATACACTTAAAATCCTACGAGCCGTTCCCGAGTAATCCCATCTTCTCCAAATTGGCCAAAAAAAGCGTTGCTGATTTTTCCTGGAAAATACACTAAAAATCCTACGAGCCGTTCCCGAGTAATCACACCTTCTCCAAATTGGCCAAAAAAAGCGTTGTTGATTTTTCCTGGAAAATATATTAAAAATTTTATGAGCCGTTCCCGAGTAATCCCATCTTCTCCAAATTGGCCAAAAAAAAGCGTTGCTGATTTTTCCTGGAAAATACACTAAAAATCTTACGAGCCGTTCCCGAGTAATCACACCTTCTCCAAATTGGCCACAAAAAGCGTTGCTGATTTTTCCTGGAAAATACACTAAAAATCCTACGAGCCATTCCCGAGTAATCACACCTTCTCCAAATTACCAAAAAAAAGCGTTGCTGATTTTTCCTGGAAAAAACATCAAAAATCTTACGAGCCGTTCCCGAGTAATCCCATCTTCTCCAAATTGGCCAAAAAAAAGCGTTGCTGATTTTTCCTGGAAAATACACTAAAAATCTTACGAGCCGTTCCCGAGTAATCACACCTTCTCCAAATTGGCCACAAAAAGCGTTGCTGATTTTTCCTGGAAAATACACTTAAAATCCTACGAGCCGTTCCCGAGTAATCACACCTTCTCCAAATTAGAAAAAAAAGCGTTGCTGATTTTTCCTGGAAAAAACATCAAAAATCTTACGAGCCGTTCCCGAGTAATCACACCTTCTCCAAATTGGCCAAAAAAAGCGTTGCTGATTTTTCCTGGAAAATACACTAAAAATCTTACGAGCCGTTCCCGAGTAATCCCATCTTCTCCAAATTAGCAAAAAAAAAGCGTTGCTGATTTTTCCTGGAAAATACACTAAAAAACCTACGAGCCGTTCCCGAGTAATCACACCTTCTCCAAATTGGCCAAAAAAAAAGCGTTGCTGATTTTTCCTGGAAAATACACTAAAAATCTTACGAGCCGTTCCCGAGTAGTCCCATCTTCTCCAAATTGGCCAAAAAAAAGCGTTGCTGATTTTTCCTGGAAAATACACTAAAAATCCTACGAGCCGTTCCCGAGTAATCACACCTTCTCCAAATTGGCCAAAAAAAGCGTTGCACATTTTTCCTGGAAAATACACTAAAAATCTTACGAGCCGTTCCGGAGTAATCCCATCTTCTCCAAATTAGCAAAAAAAAGCGTTGCTGATTTTTCCTGGAAAATACACTAAAAATCTTACGAGCCGTTCCCGAGTAATCACACCTTCTCCAAATTGGCAAAAAAAAGGGTTGCTGATTTTTCCTGGAAAATACACTAAAAATCCTACGAGCAGTTCCCGAGTAATCCCATCTTCTCCAAATTGGCCAAAAAAAGCGTTGCTGATTTTTCCTGGAAAATACACTAAAAATCCTACGAGCCGTTCCCGAGTAATCACACCTTCTCCAAATTGGCCAAAAAAAGCGTTGCACATTTTTCCTGGAAAATACACTAAAAATCTTACGAGCCGTTCCGGAGTAATCCCATCTTCTCCAAATTAGCAAAAAAAAGCGTTGCTGATTTTTCCTGGAAAATATATTAAAAATTTTATGAGCCGTTCCCGAGTAATCACACCTTCTCCAAATTGGCAAAAAAAAGTGTTGCTGATTTTTCCTGGAAAATACACTTAAAATCCTACGAGCCGTTCCCGAGTAATCCCATCTTCTCCAAATTGGCCAAAAAAAGCGTTGCTGATTTTTCCTGGAAAATACACTAAAAATCCTACGAGCCGTTCCCGAGTAATCACACCTTCTCCAAATTGGCCAAAAAAAGCGTTGTTGATTTTTCCTGGAAAATATATTAAAAATTTTATGAGCCGTTCCCGAGTAATCCCATCTTCTCCAAATTGGCCAAAAAAAAGCGTTGCTGATTTTTCCTGGAAAATACACTAAAAATCTTACGAGCCGTTCCCGAGTAATCACACCTTCTCCAAATTGGCCACAAAAAGCGTTGCTGATTTTTCCTGGAAAATACACTAAAAATCCTACGAGCCATTCCCGAGTAATCACACCTTCTCCAAATTACCAAAAAAAAGCGTTGCTGATTTTTCCTGGAAAAAACATCAAAAATCTTACGAGCCGTTCCCGAGTAATCCCATCTTCTCCAAATTGGCCAAAAAAAAGCGTTGCTGATTTTTCCTGGAAAATACACTAAAAATCTTACGAGCCGTTCCCGAGTAATCACACCTTCTCCAAATTGGCCACAAAAAGCGTTGCTGATTTTTCCTGGAAAATACACTTAAAATCCTACGAGCCGTTCCCGAGTAATCACACCTTCTCCAAATTAGAAAAAAAAGCGTTGCTGATTTTTCCTGGAAAAAACATCAAAAATCTTACGAGCCGTTCCCGAGTAATCACACCTTCTCCAAATTGGCCAAAAAAAGCGTTGCTGATTTTTCCTGGAAAATACACTAAAAATCTTACGAGCCGTTCCCGAGTAATCCCATCTTCTCCAAATTAGCAAAAAAAAAGCGTTGCTGATTTTTCCTGGAAAATACACTAAAAAACCTACGAGCCGTTCCCGAGTAATCACACCTTCTCCAAATTGGCCAAAAAAAAAGCGTTGCTGATTTTTCCTGGAAAATACACTAAAAATCTTACGAGCCGTTCCCGAGTAGTCCCATCTTCTCCAAATTGGCCAAAAAAAAGCGTTGTTGATTTTTCCTGGAAAATACACTAAAAATCTTACGAGCCGTTCCCGAGTAATCACACCTTCTCCAAATTGGCCAAAAAAAGCGTTGCTGATTTTTCCTGGAAAAAACATCAAAAATCTTACGAGCCGTTCCCGAGTAATCACACCTTCTCCAAATTGGCCAAAAAAAGCGTTGCTGATTTTTCCTGGAAAATACACTAAAAAACCTACGAGCCGTTCCCGAGTAATCACACCTTCTCCAAATTAGAAAAAAAAGCGTTGCTGATTTTTCCTGGAAAATACACTAAAAAACCTACGAGCCGTTCCCGAGTAATCACAGCTTCTCCAAATTGGCCACAAAAAAAGCGTTGCTGATTTTTCCTGGAAAATACACTAAAAATTCTACGAGCCGTTCCCGAGTAATCACACCTTCTCCAAATTGGCCAAAAAAAAACGTTGCTGATATTTCCTGGAAAATACACTAAAAATCCTACGAGCCGTTCCCGAGTAATCACACCTTCTCCAAATTGGCCAAAAAAAAGCGTTGCTGATTTTTCCTGGAAAAAACATCAAAAATCCTACGAGCCGTTCCCGAGTAATCACACCTTCTCCAAATTGGCCAAAAAAAGCGTTGCTGATTTTTCCTGGAAAATACACTAAAAAACCTACGAGCCGTTTCCGAGTAATCACACCTTCTCCAAATTAGAAAAAAAAGCGTTGCTGATTTTTCCTGGAAAATACACTAAAAAACCTACGAGCCGTTTCCGAGTAATCACACCTTCTCCAAATTGGCCAAAAAAAAGCGTTGTTGATTTTTCCTGGAAAATACACTAAAAATCTTACGAGCCGTTCCCGAGTAATCCCATCTTCTCCAAATTGGTCAAAAAAAAACGTTGCTGATTTTTCCTGGAAAATACACTAAAAAACCTACGAGCCGTTTCCGAGTAATCACACCTTCTCCAAATTGGCCAAAAAAAGCGTTGCTGATTTTTCCTGGAAATTACACTTAAAATCCTACGAGCCGTTCCCGAGTAATCACACCTTCTCCAAATTGGCCAAAAAAAGCGTTGCTGATTTTTCCTGGAAAATACACTAAAAATCCTACGAGCCGTTCCCGAGTAATCACACCTTCTCCAAATTGGCAAAAAAAAGCGTTGTTGATTTTTCCTGGAAATTACACTAAAAATCCTACGAGCCGTTCCCGAGTAATCACACCTTCTCCAAATTGGCCAAAAAAAAGCGTTGCTGATTTTTCCTGGAAAATACACTAAAAATTTTATGAGCCGTTCCCGAGTAAACACACCTTCTCCAAATTGGCCAAAAAAAAGCGTTGCTGATTTTTCCTGGAAAATACACTAAAAAACCTACGAGCCGTTCCCGAGTAATCACACCTTCTCCAAATTGGCCAAAAAAAGCGTTGCTGATTTTTCCTGGAAAAAACATCAAAAATCTTACGAGCCGTTCCCGAGTAATCACACCTTCTCCAAATTGGCCAAAAAAAGCGTTGCTGATTTTTCCTGAAAAATACACTAAAAATCCTACGAGCCGTTCCCGAGTAATCACAGCTTCTCCAAATTGGCCAAAAAAAGCGTTGTTGATTTTTCCTGGAAAATACACTAAAAATCCTACGAGCCGTTCCCGAGTAATCCCATCTTCTCCAAATTAGAAAAAAAAGCGTTGCTGATTTTTCCTGGAAAATACACTAAAAATCCTACGAGCAGTTCCCGAGTAATCACACCTTCTCCAAATTGGCCAAAAAAAAGCGTTGCTGATTTTTCCTGGAAAATACACTAAAAATCCTACCAGCCGTTCCCGAGTAATCACACCTTCTCCAAATTGGCAAAAAAAAAGCGTTGCTGATTTTTCCTGGAAAATACACTAAAAATCCTACGAGCCGTTCCCGAGTAATCCCATCTTCTCCAAATTGGGCAAAAAAAAGCGTTGCTGATTTTTCCTGGAAAAAACATCAAAAATCTTACGAGCCGTTCCCGAGTAATCACACCTTCTCCAAATTGGCCAAAAAAAGTGTTGCTGATTTTTCCTGGAAAAAACACTAAAAATCCTACGAGCCGTTCCCGAGTAATCACACCTTCTCCAAATTGGCCAAAAAAAGCGTTGCTGATTTTTCCTGGAAAATACACAAAAAATCTTACGAGCCGTTCCCGAGTAATCACACCTTCTCCAAATTGGCCAAAAAAAAGCGTTGCACATTTTTCCTGGAAAATGCACTAAAAATCTTACGAGCCGTTCCGGAGTAATCACACTTTCTCCAAATTGGCAAAAAAAAGCGTTGCTGATTTTTCCTGGAAAATACACTAAAAATCTTACGAGCCGTTCCCGAGTAATCACACCTTCTCCAAATTGGCCAAAAAAAGCGTTGCTGATTTTTCCTGAAAAATACACTAAAAATCCTACGAGCCGTTCCCGAGTAATCACAGCTTCTCCAAATTGGCCAAAAAAAGCGTTGCACATTTTTCCTGGAAAATACACTAAAAATCTTACGAGCCGTTCCCGAGTAATCACACCTTCTCCAAATTGGCCAAAAAAAGCGTTGCTGATTTTTCCTGAAAAATACACTAAAAATCCTACGAGCCGTTCCCGAGTAATCACAGCTTCTCCAAATTGGCCAAAAAAAGCGTTGTTGATTTTTCCTGGAAAATACACTAAAAATCCTACGAGCCGTTCCCGAGTAATCACACCTTCTCCAAATTGGCCAAAAAAAAACCTTGCTGATTTTTCCTGGAAAATACACTAAAAATCCTACGAGCCGTTCCCGAGTAATCACACCTTCTCCAAATTACAAAAAAAAAGCGTTGCTGATTTTTCCTGGAAAATACACTAAAAATCCTACGAGCCGTTCCCGAGTAATCCCATCTTCTCCAAATTGGCCAAAAAAAGCGTTGCTGATTTTTCCTGGAAAATACACTAAAAAACCTACGAGCCGTTCCCGAGTAATCACACCTTCTCCAAATTGGCCAAAAAAAGCGTTGCTGATTTTTCCTGGAAAATACACTAAAAAACCTACGAGCCGTTCCCGAGTAATCACACCTTCTCCAAATTGGCAAAAAAAAGCGTTGCTGATTTTTCCTGGAAAATACACTAAAAAACCTACGAGCCGTTCCCGAGTAATCACACTTTCTCCAAATTGGCAAAAAAAAGCGTTGCTGATTTTTCCTGGAAAATACACTAAAAATCTTACGAGCCGTTCCCGAGTAATCACACCTTCTCCAAATTGGCCAAAAAAAGCGTTGTTGATTTTTCGTGGAAAATACACTAAAAATTCTACGAGCCGTTCCCGAGTAATCACACCTTCTCCAAATTGTCCAAAAAAAGCGTTGCACATTTTTCCTGGAAAATACACTAAAAATCCTACGAGCCGTTCCCGAGTAATCACACCTTCTCCAAATTGGCCAAAAAAAGCGTTGCTGATTTTTCCTGGAAAATACACTAAAAATCCTACGAGCCGTTCCCGAGTAATCACACCTTCTCCAAATTGGCAAAAAAAAGCGTTGCTGATTTTTCCTGGAAAAAACATCAAAAATCTTACGAGCCGTTCCCGAGTAATCACACCTTCTCCAAATTGGCCAAAAAAAGCGTTGCTGATTTTTCCTGGAAAAAACATCAAAAATCTTACGAGCCGTTCCCGAGTAATCACACCTTCTCCAAATTGGCCAAAAAAAAGCGTTGTTGATTTTTCCTGGAAAATACACTAAAAATCCTACGAGCCGTTCCCGAGTAATCACACCTTCTCCAAATTGGCCAAAAAAAGCGTTGCTGATTTTTCCTGGAAAATACACTAAAAATCCTACGAGCCGTTCCCGAGTAATCACACCTTCTCCAAATTGGCCAAAAAAAGCTTTGCTGATTTTTCCTGGAAAATACACTAAAAATCTTACGAGCCGTTCCCGAGTAATCACACCTTCTCCAAATTGGCCAAAAAAAGCGTTGCTGATTTTTCCTTGAAAAAACATAAAAAATCTTACGAGCCGTTCCCGAGTAATCACACCTTCTCCAAATTGGCAAAAAAAAGCGTTGTTGATTTTTCCTGGAAAATACACTAAAAATCTTACGAGCCGTTCCCGAGTAATCACACCTTCTCCAAATTGGCCAAAAAAAGCGTTGCTGATTTTTCCTGGAAAAAACATCAAAAATCTTACGAGCCGTTCCGGAGTAATCCCATCTTCTCCAAATTAGCAAAAAAAAAGCGTTGCTGATTTTTCCTGGAAAATATATTAAAAATTTTATGAGCCGTTCCCGAGTAATCACACCTTCTCCAATAAAAAAAAAAAAAGCGTTGCTGATTTTTCCTGGAAAAAACATCAAAAATCCTACGAGCCGTTCCCGAGTAATCACACGTTCTCCAAATTAGAAAAAAAAGCGTTGCTGATTTTTCCTGGAAAATACACTAAAAATCCTACGAGCCGTTCCCGAGTAATCACACCTTCTCCAAATTGGCCAAAAAAAAGCGTTGCTGATTTTTCCTGGAAAATACACTAAAAATCCTACGAGCCGTTCCCGAGTAATCACAGCTTCTCCAAATTGGCCAAAAAAAGCGTTGCTGATTTTTCCTTGAAAATACACTAAAAATCCTACGAGCCGTTCCCGAGTAATCACACCTTCTCCAAATTGGCAAAAAAAAGCGTTGCTGATTTTTCCTGGAAAATACACTAAAAATCCTACGAGCCGTTCCCGAGTAATCACACCATCTCCAAATTGGCCAAAAAAAGCGTTGCTGATTTTTCCTGGAAAATACACTAAAAAACCTACGAGCCGTTCCCGAGTAATCACACCTTCTCCAAATTGGCCAAAAAAAGCGTTGCTGATTTTTCCTGGAAATTACACTAAAAATCCTACGAGCCGTTCCCGAGTAATCACACCTTCTCTAAATTGGCCAAAAAAAAAGCGTTGCTGATTTTTCCTGGAAAATACACTAAAAATCCTACGAGCCGTTCCCGAGTAATCCCATCTTCTCCAAATTGGCAAAAAAAAGAGTTGCTGATTTTTCCTGGAAAATACACTAAAAATCCTACGAGCCGTTCCCGAGTAATCACACCTTCTCCAAATTGGCCAAAAAAAGCGTTGCTGATTTTTCCTGGAAAATACACTAAAAATCCTACGAGCCGTTCCCGAGTAATCACACCTTCTCCAAATTGGCCAAAAAAAACGTTGCTGATTTTTCCTGGAAAATACACTAAAAATCCTACGAGCCGTTCCCGAGTAATCACACCTTCTCCAAATTGCCAAAAAAAAGCGTTGCTGATTTTTCCTGGAAATTACACTAAAAATCCTACGAGCCGTTCCCGAGTAATCCCATCTTCTCCAAATTGGCAAAAAAAAGCGTTGCTGATTTTTCCTGGAAAATACACTAAAAAACCTACGAGCCGTTCCCGAGTAATCCCATCTTCCCCAAATTGGCCAAAAAAAGCGTTGTTGATTTTTCCTGGAAAATACACTAAAAATCCTACGAGCCGTTCCCGAGTAATCACACCTTCTCCAAATTGGCCAAAAAAAGCGTTGCTGATTTTTCCTGGAAAATATACTAAAAAACCTACGAGCCGTTCCCGAGTAATCACACCATCTCCAAATTGGCCAAAAAAAGCGTTGCTGATTTTTCCTGGAAAAAACATCAAAAATCTTACGAGCCGTTCCCGAGTAATCACACCTTCTCCAAATTGGCCAAAAAAAGTGTTGCTGATTTTTCCTGGAAATTACACTAAAAATCCTACGAGCCGTTCCCGAGTAATCACACCTTCTCTAAATTGGCCAAAAAAAAAGCGTTGCTGATTTTTCCTGGAAAATACACTAAAAATCCTACGAGCCGTTCCCGAGTAATCCCATCTTCTCCAAATTGGCAAAAAAAAGAGTTGCTGATTTTTCCTGGAAAATACACTAAAAATCCTACGAGCCGATCCCGAGTAATCACACCTTCTCCAAATTGGCCAAAAAAAACGTTGCTGATTTTTCCTGGAAAATACACTAAAAATCCTACGAGCCGTTCCCGAGTAATCACACCTTCTCCAAATTAGAAAAAAAAGCGTTGCTGATTTTTCCTGGAAAATACACTAAAAATCCTACGAGCCGTTCCCGAGTAATCACACCTTCTCCAAATTGGCAAAAAAAAGCGTTGCTGATTTTTCCTGGAAAATACACTAAAAAACCTACGAGCCGTTCCCGAGTAATCACACCTTCTCCAAATTGGCCAAAAAAAGCGTTGCTGATTTTTCCTGGAAAATACACTAAAAATCTTACGAGCCGTTCCGGAGTAATCACACTTTCTCCAAATTGGCAAAAAAAAGCGTTGCTGATTTTTCCTGGAAAATACACTAAAAATCTTACGAGCCGTTCCCGAGTAATCACACCTTCTCCAAATTGGCCAAAAAAAGCGTTGCTGATTTTTCCTGGAAAATACACTAAAAATCCTACGAGCCATTCCCGAGTAATCACACCTTCTCCAAATTACCAAAAAAAAGCGTTGCTGATTTTTCCTGGAAAAAACATCAAAAATCTTACGAGCCGTTCCCGAGTAATCCCATCTTCTCCAAATTGGCCAAAAAAAAGCGTTGCTGATTTTTCCTGGAAATTACACTTAAAATCCTACGAGCCGTTCCCGAGTAATCACACCTTCTCCAAATTAGAAAAAAAAGCGTTGCTGATTTTTCCTGGAAAAAACATCAAGAATCTTACGAGCCGTTCCCGAGTAATCACACCTTCTCCAAATTGGCCAAAAAAAGCGTTGCTGATTTTTCCTGGAAAATACACTAAAAATCTTACGAGCCGTTCCCGAGTAATCACACCTTCTCCAAATTGGCCAAAAAAAGCGTTGCTGATTTTTCCTGGAAATTACACTAAAAATCCTACGAGCCGTTCCCGAGTAATCACACCTTCTCCAAATTGGCCAAAAAAAGCGTTGCTGATTTTTCCTGGAAAAAACATCAAAAATCTTACGAGCCGTTCCCGAGTAATCACACCTTCTCCAAATTAGAAAAAAAAGCGTTGCTGATTTTTCCTGGAAAATATATTAAAAATCTTACGAGCCGTTCCCGAGTAATCACACCTTCTCCAAATTGGCCAAAAAAAGCGTTGTTGATTTTTCCTGGAAAATACACAAAAAATCCTACGAGCCGTTCCCGAGTAATCACACCTTCTCCAAATTGGCCAAAAAAAAGCGTTGCTGATTTTTCCTGGAAAATACACTAAAAAACCTACGAGCCGTTCCCGAGTAATCACACCTTCTCCAAATTAGAAAAAAAAGCGTTGCTGATTTTTCCTGGAAAATACACTAAAAAACCTACGAGCCGTTCCCGAGTAATCACACCTTCTCCAAATTGGCCAAAAAAAGCGTTGCTGATTTTTCCTGGAAAATACACTAAAAAACCTACGAGCCGTTTCCGAGTAATCACACCTTCTCCAAATTAGAAAAAAAAAGCGTTGCTGATTTTTCCTGGAAAAAACATCAAAAATCTTACGAGCCGTTCCCGAGTAATCCCATCTTCTCCAAATTGGCCAAAAAAAAGCGTTGCTGATTTTTCCTGGAAAATACACTAAAAAACCTACGAGCCGTTCCCGAGTAATCACACCTTCTCCAAATTAGAAAAAAAAAGCGTTGCACATTTTTCCTGGAAAATACACTAAAAATCTTACGAGCCGTTCCGGAGTAATCACACTTTCTCCAAATTGGCAAAAAAAAGCGTTGCTGATTTTTCCTGGAAAATACACTAAAAATCCTACGAGCCATTCCCGAGTAATCACACCTTCTCCAAATTACCAAAAAAAAGCGTTGCTGATTTTTCCTGGAAAAAACATCAAAAATCTTACGAGCCGTTCCCGAGTAATCATATCTTCTCCAAATTGGCCAAAATAAAGCCTTGTTGATTTTTCCTGGAAATTACACTAAAAATCTTACGAGCCGTTCCCGAGTAATCACACCTTCTCCAAATTGGCCAAAAAAAAGCGTTGTTGATTTTTCCTGGAAAATACACTAAAAATCCTACGAGCCATTCCCGAGTAATCACACCTTCTCCAAATTACCAAAAAAAAGCGTTGCTGATTTTTCCTGGAATAAACATCAAAAATCTTACGAGCCGTTCCCGAGTAGTCCCATCTTCTTCAAATTGGCCAAAAAAAAGCGTTGCTGATTTTTCCTGGAAATTACACTTAAAATCCTACGAGCCGTTCCCGAGTAATCACACCTTCTCCAAATTAGAAAAAAAAGCGTTGCTGATTTTTCCTGGAAAATACACTAAAAATCCTACGAGCAGTTCCCGAGTAATCACACCTTCTCCAAATTGGCCACAAAAAAGCGTTGCTGATTTTTCCTGGAAAATACACTAAAAAACCTACGAGCCGTTCCCGAGTAATCACACCTTCTCCAAATTGGCCAAAAAAAGCGTTGCTGATTTTTCCTGGAAAAAACATCAAAAATCCTACGAGCCGTTCCCGAGTAATCACACCTTCTCCAAATTGGCCAAAAAAAAGCGTTGTTGATTTTTCCTGGAAATTACACTAAAAATCTTACGAGCCGTTCCCGAGTAATCACACCTTCTCCAAATTGGCCAAAAAAAAGCGTTGCTGATTTTTCCTGGAAAAAACATCAAAAATCTTACGAGCCGTTCCCGAGTAATCCCATCTTCTCCAAATTGGCCAAAATAAAGCCTTGTTGATTTTTCCTGGAAATTACACTAAAAATCTTACGAGCCGTTCCCGAGTAATCACACCTTCTCCAAATTGGCCAAAAAAAAGCGTTGTTGATTTTTCCTGGAAAATACACTAAAAATCCTACGAGCCATTCCCGAGTAATCACACCTTCTCCAAATTACCAAAAAAAAGCGTTGCTGATTTTTCCTGGAATAAACATCAAAAATCTTACGAGCCGTTCCCGAGTAATCACACCTTCTCCAATTTGGCCAAAAAAAGCGTTGCTGATTTTTCCTGGAAAATACACTAAAAATCCTACGAGCCGTTCCCGAGTAATCACACCTTCTCCAAATTAGAAAAAAAAGCGTTGCTGATTTTTCCTGGAAAATACACTAAAAATCCTACGAGCCGTTCCCGAGTAATCACACCTTCTCAAATTGGCCAAAAAAAAGCGTTGCTGATTTTTCCTGGAAAATACACTAAAAAACCTACGAGCCGTTCCCGAGTAATCACACCTTCTCCAAATTGGCCAAAAAAAGCGTTGCTGATTTTTCCTGGAAAAAACATCAAAAATCCTACGAGCCGTTCCCGAGTAATCACACCTTCTCCAAATTGGCCAAAAAAAAGCGTTGTTGATTTTTCCTGGAAATTACACTAAAAATCTTACGAGCCGTTCCCGAGTAATCACACCTTCTCCAAATTGGCCAAAAAAAAGCGTTGTTGATTTTTCCTGGAAAATACACTAAAAATCCTACGAGCCATTCCCGAGTAATCACACCTTCTCCAAATTACCAAAAAAAAGCGTTGCTGATTTTTCCTGGAAAAAACATCAAAAATCTTACGAGCCGTTCCCGAGTAATCCCATCTTCTCCAAATTGGCCAAAAAAAAGCGTTGCTGATTTTTCCTGGAAATTACACTAAAAATCCTACGAGCCGTTCCCGAGTAATCACAGCTTCTCCAAATTGGCCAAAAAAAGCGTTGTTGATTTTTCCTGGAAAATACACTAAAAATCCTACGAGCAGTTCCCGAGTAATCACACCTTCTCCAAATTGGCCAAAAAAAGCGTTGTTGATTTTTCCTGGAAATTACACTTAAAATCCTACGAGCCGTTCCCGAGTAAACACACCTTCTCCAAATTGGCCAAAAAAAGCGTTGTTGATTTTTCCTGGAAATTACACTTAAAATCCTACGAGCCGTTCCCGAGTAATCACACCTTCTCCAATTTGGCCAAAAAAAGCGTTGCTGATTTTTCCTGGAAAATACACTAAAAATCCTACGAGCAGTTCCCGAGTAATCACACCTTCTCCAAATTAGAAAAAAAGCGTTGCTGATTTTTCCTGGAAAATACACTAAAAATCCTACGAGCCGTTCCCGAGTAATCACACCTTCTCCAAATTGGCCAAAAAAAGCGTTGCACATTTTTCCTGGAAAATACACTAAAAAACCTACGAGCCGTTCCCGAGTAATCCCATCTTCTCCAAATTGGCCAAAAAAAGCGTTGTTGATTTTTCCTGGAAAATACACTAAAAATCCTACGAGCCGTTCCCGAGTAATCCCATCTTCTCCAAATTGGCCAAAAAAAAGCGTTGCTGATTTTTCCTGGAAAATACACTAAAAATCCTACGAGCAGTTCCCGAGTAATCACACCTTCTCCAAATTGGCAAAAAAAGCGTTGCTGATTTTTCCTGGAAAATACACTAAAAATCTTACGAGCCGTTCCCGAGTAATCACACCTTCTCCAAATTGGCCAAAAAAAGCGTTGTTGATTTTTCCTGGAAAATACACTAAAAATCTTACGAGCCGTTCCCGAGTAATCACACCTTCTCCAAATTGGCCAAAAAAAGCGTTGTTGATTTTTCCTGGAAAATACACTAAAAAACCTACGAGCCGTTCCCGAGTAATCCCATCTTCTCCAAATTGGCCAAAAAAAGCGTTGTTGATTTTTCCTGGAAAATACACTAAAAATTCTACGAGCCGTTCCCGAGTAATCACACCATCTCCAAATTGGCCAAAAAAAGCGTTGCTGATTTTTCCTGGAAAAAACATCAAAAATCTTACGAGCCGTTCCCGAGTAATCCCATCTTCTCCAAATTAGAAAAAAAAAGCGTTGCTGATTTTTCCTGGAAAAAACATCAAAAATCTTACGAGCCGTTCCCGAGTAATCACACCTTCTCCAAATTGGCCAAAAAAAAGCGTTGCTGATTTTTCCTGGAAAATACACTAAAAATCTTACGAGCCGTTCCCGAGTAATCACACCTTCTCCAAATTGGCCAAAAAAAAGCGTTGCTGATTTTTCCTGGAAAATACACTAAAAAACCTACGAGCCGTTCCCGAGTAATCCCATCTTCTCCAAATTGGCCAAAAAAAGCGTTGCTGATTTTTCTTGGAAAATACACTAAAAAACCTACAAGCCGTTCCCGAGTAATCCCATCTTCTCCAAATTGGCCAAAAAAAAGCGTTGTTGATTTTTCCTGGAAAATACACTAAAAATCCTACGAGCAGTTCCCGAGTAATCACACCTTCTCCAAATTGGCCAAAAAAAAAGCGTTGCTGATTTTTCCTGGAAAATACACTAAAAATCCTACGAGCAGTTCCCGAGTAATCACACCTTCTCCAAATTGGCCAAAAAAAAGCGTTGCTGATTTTTCCTGGAAAATACACTAAAAAACCTACGAGCCGTTCCCGAGTAATCACACCTTCTCCAAATTGGCCAAAAAAAGCGTTGCTGATTTTTCCTGGAAAAAACATCAAAAATCCTACGAGCCGTTCCCGAGTAATCACACCTTCTCCAAATTGGCCAAAAAAAAAGCGTTGTTGATTTTTCCTGGAAATTACACTAAAAATCTTACGAGCCGTTCCCGAGTAATCACACCTTCTCCAAATTGGCCAAAAAAAAGCGTTGTTGATTTTTCCTGGAAAATACACTAAAAATCCTACGAGCCATTCCCGAGTAATCACACCTTCTCCAAATTACCAAAAAAAAGCGTTGCTGATTTTTCCTGGAAAAAACATCAAAAATCTTACGAGCCGTTCCCGAGTAATCCCATCTTCTCCAAATTGGCCAAAAAAAAGCGTTGCTGATTTTTCCTGGAAATTACACTAAAAATCCTACGAGCCGTTCCCGAGTAATCACAGCTTCTCCAAATTGGCCAAAAAAAGCGTTGTTGATTTTTCCTGGAAAATACACTAAAAATCCTACGAGCAGTTCCCGAGTAATCACACCTTCTCCAAATTGGCCAAAAAAAGCGTTGTTGATTTTTCCTGGAAATTACACTTAAAATCCTACGAGCCGTTCCCGAGTAAACACACCTTCTCCAAATTGGCCAAAAAAAGCGTTGTTGATTTTTCCTGGAAATTACACTTAAAATCCTACGAGCCGTTCCCGAGTAATCACACCTTCTCCAAATTGGCCAAAAAAAGCGTTGCTGATTTTTCCTGGAAAATACACTAAAAATCCTACGAGCAGTTCCCGAGTAATCACACCTTCTCCAAATTGGCCAAAAAAAGCGTTGTTGATTTTTCCTAGAAAATACACTAAAAATCCTACGAGCCGTTCCCGAGTAATCCCATCTTCTCCAAATTGGCCAAAAAAAAGCGTTGCTGATTTTTCCTGGAAAATACACTAAAAATCCTACGAGCAGTTCCCGAGTAATCACACCTTCTCCAAATTGGCAAAAAAAGCGTTGCTGATTTTTCCTGGAAAATACACTAAAAATCTTACGAGCCGTTCCCGAGTAATCACACCTTCTCCAAATTGGCCAAAAAAAGCGTTGCACATTTTTCCTGGAAAATACACTAAAAAACCTACGAGCCGTTCCCGAGTAATCCCATCTTCTCCAAATTGGCCAAAAAAAGCGTTGTTGATTTTTCCTAGAAAATACACTAAAAATCCTACGAGCCGTTCCCGAGTAATCCCATCTTCTCCAAATTGGCCAAAAAAAAGCGTTGCTGATTTTTCCTGGAAAATACACTAAAAATCCTACGAGCAGTTCCCGAGTAATCACACCTTCTCCAAATTGGCAAAAAAAGCGTTGCTGATTTTTCCTGGAAAATACACTAAAAATCTTACGAGCCGTTCCCGAGTAATCACACCTTCTCCAAATTGGCCAAAAAAAGCGTTGTTGATTTTTCCTGGAAAATACACTAAAAATCTTACGAGCCGTTCCCGAGTAATCACACCTTCTCCAAATTGGCCAAAAAAAGCGTTGTTGATTTTTCCTGGAAAATACACTAAAAAACCTACGAGCCGTTCCCGAGTAATCCCATCTTCTCCAAATTGGCCAAAAAAAGCGTTGTTGATTTTTCCTGGAAAATACACTAAAAATTCTACGAGCCGTTCCCGAGTAATCACACCATCTCCAAATTGGCCAAAAAAAGCGTTGCTGATTTTTCCTGGAAAAAACATCAAAAATCTTACGAGCCGTTCCCGAGTAATCCCATCTTCTCCAAATTAGAAAAAAAAGCGTTGCTGATTTTTCCTGGAAAAAACACTAAAAATTCTACGAGCCGTTCCCGAGTAATCACACCATCTCCAAATTGGCCAAAAAAAGCGTTGCTGATTTTTCCTGGAAAAAACATCAAAAATCTTACGAGCCGTTCCCGAGTAATCCCATCTTCTCCAAATTAGAAAAAAAAGCGTTGCTGATTTTTCCTGGAAAAAACATCAAAAATCTTACGAGCCGTTCCCGAGTAATCACACCTTCTCCAAATTGGCCAAAAAAAAGCGTTGCTGATTTTTCCTGGAAAATACACTAAAAATCCTACGAGCAGTTCCCGAGTAATCACACCTTCTCCAAATTGGCCAAAAAAAAGCGTTGCTGATTTTTCCTGGAAAATACACTAAAAAACCTACGAGCCGTTCCCGAGTAATCACACCTTCTCCAAATTGGCCAAAAAAAGCGTTGCTGATTTTTCCTGGAAAAAACATCAAAAATCCTACGAGCCGTTCCCGAGTAATCACACCTTCTCCAAATTGGCCAAAAAAAAGCGTTGTTGATTTTTCCTGGAAATTACACTAAAAATCTTACGAGCCGTTCCCGAGTAATCACACCTTCTCCAAATTGGCCAAAAAAAAGCGTTGTTGATTTTTCCTGGAAAATACACTAAAAATCCTACGAGCCATTCCCGAGTAATCACACCTTCTCCAAATTACCAAAAAAAAGCGTTGCTGATTTTTCCTGGAAAAAACATCAAAAATCTTACGAGCCGTTCCCGAGTAATCCCATCTTCTCCAAATTGGCCAAAAAAAAGCGTTGCTGATTTTTCCTGGAAATTACACTAAAAATCCTACGAGCCGTTCCCGAGTAATCACAGCTTCTCCAAATTGGCCAAAAAAAGCGTTGTTGATTTTTCCTGGAAAATACACTAAAAATCCTACGAGCAGTTCCCGAGTAATCACACCTTCTCCAAATTGGCCAAAAAAAGCGTTGTTGATTTTTCCTGAAAATTACACTTAAAATCCTACGAGCCGTTCCCGAGTAAACACACCTTCTCCAAATTGGCCAAAAAAAGCGTTGTTGATTTTTCCTGGAAATTACACTTAAAATCCTACGAGCCGTTCCCGAGTAATCACACCTTCTCCAAATTGGCCAAAAAAAGCGTTGCTGATTTTTCCTGGAAAATACACTAAAAATCCTACGAGCAGTTCCCGAGTAATCACACCTTCTCCAAATTAGAAAAAAAAGCGTTGCTGATTTTTCCTGGAAAATACACTAAAAATCCTACGAGCCGTTCCCGAGTAATCACACCTTCTCCAAATTGGCCAAAAAAAGCGTTGCACATTTTTCCTGGAAAATACACTAAAAAACCTACGAGCCGTTCCCGAGTAATCCCATCTTCTCCAAATTGGCCAAAAAAAAGCGTTGCTGATTTTTCCTGGAAAATACACTAAAAAACCTACGAGCCGTTCCCGAGTAATCCCATCTTCTCCAAATTGGCCAAAAAAAGCGTTGTTGATTTTTCCTGGAAAATACACTAAAAATTCTACGAGCCGTTCCCGAGTAATCACACCATCTCCAAATTGGCCAAAAAAAGCGTTGCTGATTTTTCCTGGAAAATACACTAAAAATCTTACGAGCCGTTCCCGAGTAATCACACCTTCTCCAAATTGGCCAAAAAAAGCGTTGTTGATTTTTCCTGGAAAATACACTAAAAAACCTACGAGCCGTTCCCGAGTAATCCCATCTTCTCCAAATTGGCCAAAAAAAGCGTTGTTGATTTTTCCTGGAAAATACACTAAAAATTCTACGAGCCGTTCCCGAGTAATCACACCATCTCCAAATTGGCCAAAAAAAGCGTTGCTGATTTTTCCTGGAAAAAACATCAAAAATCTTACGAGCCGTTCCCGAGTAATCCCATCTTCTCCAAATTAGAAAAAAAAGCGTTGCTGATTTTTCCTGGAAAAAACATCAAAAAACCTACGAGCCGTTCCCGAGTAATCCCATCTTCTCCAAATTAGAAAAAAAAGCGTTGCTGATTTTTCCTGGAAAAAACATCAAAAATCTTACGAGCCGTTCCCGAGTAATCACACCTTCTCCAAATTGGCCAAAAAAAAGCGTTGCTGATTTTTCCTGGAAAATACACTAAAAATCCTACGAGCAGTTCCCGAGTAATCACACCTTCTCCAAATTGGCCAAAAAAAGCGTTGCACATTTTTCCTGGAAAATACACTAAAAAACCTACGAGCCGTTCCCGAGTAATCCCATCTTCTCCAAATTGGCCAAAAAAAGCGTTGTTGATTTTTCCTGGAAAATACACTAAAAATCCTACGAGCCGTTCCCGAGTAATCCCATCTTCTCCAAAGTGGCCAAAAAAAAGCGTTGCTGATTTTTCCTGGAAAATACACTAAAAATCCTACGAGCAGTTCCCGAGTAATCACACCTTCTCCAAATTGGCAAAAAAAGCGTTGCTGATTTTTCCTGGAAAATACACTAAAAATCTTACGAGCCGTTCCCGAGTAATCACACCTTCTCCAAATTGGCCAAAAAAAGCGTTGTTGATTTTTCCTGGAAAATACACTAAAAATCTTACGAGCCGTTCCCGAGTAATCACACCTTCTCCAAATTGGCCAAAAAAAGCGTTGTTGATTTTTCCTGGAAAATACACTAAAAAACCTACGAGCCGTTCCCGAGTAATCCCATCTTCTCCAAATTGGCCAAAAAAAGCGTTGTTGATTTTTCCTGGAAAATACACTAAAAATTCTACGAGCCGTTCCCGAGTAATCACACCATCTCCAAATTGGCCAAAAAAAGCGTTGCTGATTTTTCCTGGAAAAAACATCAAAAATCTTACGAGCCGTTCCCGAGTAATCCCATCTTCTCCAAATTAGAAAAAAAAGCGTTGCTGATTTTTCCTGGAAAAAACATCAAAAATCTTACGAGCCGTTCCCGAGTAATCACACCTTCTCCAAATTGGCCAAAAAAAAGCGTTGCTGATTTTTCCTGGAAAATACACTAAAAATCTTACGAGCCGTTCCCGAGTAATCACACCTTCTCCAAATTGGCCAAAAAAAGCGTTGTTGATTTTTCCTGGAAAATACACTAAAAAACCTACGAGCCGTTCCCGAGTAATCCCATCTTCTCCAAATTGGCCAAAAAAAGCGTTGTTGATTTTTCCTGGAAAATACACTAAAAATTCTACGAGCCGTTCCCGAGTAATCACACCATCTCCAAATTGGCCAAAAAAAGCGTTGCTGATTTTTCCTGGAAAAAACATCAAAAATCTTACGAGCCGTTCCCGAGTAATCCCATCTTCTCCAAATTAGAAAAAAAAGCGTTGCTGATTTTTCCTGGAAAAAACATCAAAAAACCTACGAGCCGTTCCCGAGTAATCCCATCTTCTCCAAATTAGAAAAAAAAGCGTTGCTGATTTTTCCTGGAAAAAACATCAAAAATCTTACGAGCCGTTCCCGAGTAATCACACCTTCTCCAAATTGGCCAAAAAAAAGCGTTGCTGATTTTTCCTGGAAAATACACTAAAAATCCTACGAGCAGTTCCCGAGTAATCACACCTTCTCCAAATTGGCCAAAAAAAGCGTTGCACATTTTTCCTGGAAAATACACTAAAAAACCTACGAGCCGTTCCCGAGTAATCCCATCTTCTCCAAATTGGCCAAAAAAAGCGTTGTTGATTTTTCCTGGAAAATACACTAAAAATCCTACGAGCCGTTCCCGAGTAATCCCATCTTCTCCAAAGTGGCCAAAAAAAAGCGTTGCTGATTTTTCCTGGAAAATACACTAAAAATCCTACGAGCAGTTCCCGAGTAATCACACCTTCTCCAAATTGGCAAAAAAAGCGTTGCTGATTTTTCCTGGAAAATACACTAAAAATCTTACGAGCCGTTCCCGAGTAATCACACCTTCTCCAAATTGGCCAAAAAAAGCGTTGTTGATTTTTCCTGGAAAATACACTAAAAATCTTACGAGCCGTTCCCGAGTAATCACACCTTCTCCAAATTGGCCAAAAAAAGCGTTGTTGATTTTTCCTGGAAAATACACTAAAAAACCTACGAGCCGTTCCCGAGTAATCCCATCTTCTCCAAATTGGCCAAAAAAAGCGTTGTTGATTTTTCCTGGAAAATACACTAAAAATTCTACGAGCCGTTCCCGAGTAATCACACCATCTCCAAATTGGCCAAAAAAAGCGTTGCTGATTTTTCCTGGAAAAAACATCAAAAATCTTACGAGCCGTTCCCGAGTAATCCCATCTTCTCCAAATTAGAAAAAAAAGCGTTGCTGATTTTTCCTGGAAAAAACATCAAAAATCTTACGAGCCGTTCCCGAGTAATCACACCTTCTCCAAATTGGCCAAAAAAAAGCGTTGCTGATTTTTCCTGGAAAATACACTAAAAATCTTACGAGCCGTTCCCGAGTAATCACACCTTCTCCAAATTGGCCAAAAAAAAGCGTTGCTGATTTTTCCTGGAAAATACACTAAAAAACCTACGAGCCGTTCCCGAGTAATCCCATCTTCTCCAAATTGGCCAAAAAAAGCGTTGCTGATTTTTCCTGGAAAATACACTAAAAAACCTACGAGCCGTTCCCGAGTAATCCCATCTTCTCCAAATTGGCCAAAAAAAAGCGTTGTTGATTTTTCCTGGAAAATACACTAAAAATCCTACGAGCAGTTCCCGAGTAATCACACCTTCTCCAAATTGGCCAAAAAAAGCGTTGTTGATTCTTCCTGGAAATTACACTTAAAATCCTACGAGCCGTTCCCGAGTAATCACACCTTCTCCAAATTGGCCAAAAAAAGCGTTGTTGATTTTTCCTGGAAAATACACTAAAAATCTTACGAGCCGTTCCCGAGTAATCACACCTTCTCCAAATTGGCCAAAAAAAGCGTTGTTGATTTTTCCTGGAAAATACACTAAAAAACCTACGAGCCGTTCCCGAGTAATCCCATCTTCTCCAAATTGGCCAAAAAAAGCGTTGCTGATTTTTCCTGGAAAAAACATCAAAAATCTTACGAGCCGTTCCCGAGTAATCCCATCTTCTCCAAATTAGAAAAAAAAGCGTTGCTGATTTTTCCTGGAAAAAACATCAAAAATCTTACGAGCCGTTCCCGAGTAATCACACCTTCTCCAAATTGGCCAAAAAAAAGCGTTGCTGATTTTTCCTGGAAAATACACTAAAAATCTTACGAGCCGTTCCCGAGTAATCACACCTTCTCCAAATTGGCCAAAAAAAAGCGTTGCTGATTTTTCCTGGAAAATACACTAAAAAACCTACGAGCCGTTCCCGAGTAATCCCATCTTCTCCAAATTGGCCAAAAAAAGCGTTGCTGATTTTTCCTGGAAAAAACATCAAAAATCCTACGAGCCGTTCCCGAGTAATCACACCTTCTCCAAATTGGCCAAAAAAAAGCGTTGTTGATTTTTCCTGGAAATTACACTAAAAATCTTACGAGCCGTTCCCGAGTAATCACACCTTCTCCAAATTGGCCAAAAAAAAGCGTTGTTGATTTTTCCTGGAAATTACACTAAAAATCCTACGAGCCATTCCCGAGTAATCACACCTTCTCCAAATTACCAAAAAAAAGCGTTGCTGATTTTTCCTGGAAAAAACATCAAAAATCTTACGAGCCGTTCCCGAGTAATCCCATCTTCTCCAAATTGGCCAAAAAAAAGCGTTGCTGATTTTTCCTGGAAATTACACTAAAAATCCTACGAGCCGTTCCCGAGTAATCACAGCTTCTCCAAATTGGCCAAAAAAAGCGTTGTTGATTTTTCCTGGAAAATACACTAAAAATCCTACGAGCAGTTCCCGAGTAATCACACCTTCTCCAAATTGGCCAAAAAAAGCGTTGTTGATTTTTCCTGGAAATTACACTTAAAATCCTACGAGCCGTTCCCGAGTAAACACACCTTCTCCAAATTGGCCAAAAAAAGCGTTGTTGATTTTTCCTGGAAATTACACTTAAAATCCTACGAGCCGTTCCCGAGTAATCACACCTTCTCCAAATTGGCCAAAAAAAGCGTTGCTGATTTTTCCTGGAAAATACACTAAAAATCCTACGAGCAGTTCCCGAGTAATCACACCTTCTCCAAATTAGAAAAAAAAGCGTTGCTGATTTTTCCTGGAAAATACACTAAAAATCCTACGAGCCGTTCCCGAGTAATCACACCTTCTCCAAATTGGCCAAAAAAAGCGTTGCACATTTTTCCTGGAAAATACACTAAAAAACCTACGAGCCGTTCCCGAGTAATCCCATCTTCTCCAAATTGGCCAAAAAAAGCGTTGTTGATTTTTCCTAGAAAATACACTAAAAATCCTACGAGCCGTTCCCGAGTAATCCCATCTTCTCCAAATTGGCCAAAAAAAAGCGTTGCTGATTTTTCCTGGAAAATACACTAAAAATCCTACGAGCAGTTCCCGAGTAATCACACCTTCTCCAAATTGGCAAAAAAAGCGTTGCTGATTTTTCCTGGAAAATACACTAAAAATCTTACGAGCCGTTCCCGAGTAATCACACCTTCTCCAAATTGGCCAAAAAAAGCGTTGTTGATTTTTCCTGGAAAATACACTAAAAATCTTACGAGCCGTTCCCGAGTAATCACACCTTCTCCAAATTGGCCAAAAAAAGCGTTGTTGATTTTTCCTGGAAAATACACTAAAAAACCTACGAGCCGTTCCCGAGTAATCCCATCTTCTCCAAATTGGCCAAAAAAAGCGTTGTTGATTTTTCCTGGAAAATACACTAAAAATTCTACGAGCCGTTCCCGAGTAATCACACCATCTCCAAATTGGCCAAAAAAAGCGTTGCTGATTTTTCCTGGAAAAAACATCAAAAATCTTACGAGCCGTTCCCGAGTAATCCCATCTTCTCCAAATTAGAAAAAAAAGCGTTGCTGATTTTTCCTGGAAAAAACACTAAAAATTCTACGAGCCGTTCCCGAGTAATCACACCATCTTCAAATTGGCCAAAAAAAGCGTTCCTGATTTTTCCTGGAAAAAACATCAAAAATCTTACGAGCCGTTCCCGAGTAATCCCATCTTCTCCAAATTAGAAAAAAAAGCGTTGCTGATTTTTCCTGGAAAAAACATCAAAAATCTTACGAGCCGTTCCCGAGTAATCACACCTTCTCCAAATTGGCCAAAAAAAAGCGTTGCTGATTTTTCCTGGAAAATACACTAAAAATCCTACGAGCAGTTCCCGAGTAATCACACCTTCTCCAAATTGGCCAAAAAAAAGCGTTGCTGATTTTTCCTGGAAAATACACTAAAAAACCTACGAGCCGTTCCCGAGTAATCACACCTTCTCCAAATTGGCCAAAAAAAGCGTTGCTGATTTTTCCTGGAAAAAACATCAAAAATCCTACGAGCCGTTCCCGAGTAATCACACCTTCTCCAAATTGGCCAAAAAAAAGCGTTGTTGATTTTTCCTGGAAATTACACTAAAAATCTTACGAGCCGTTCCCGAGTAATCACACCTTCTCCAAATTGGCCAAAAAAAAGCGTTGCTGATTTTTCCTGGAAAATACACTAAAAAACCTACGAGCCGTTCCCGAGTAATCACACCTTCTCCAAATTGGCCAAAAAAAGCGTTGCTGATTTTTCCTGGAAAAAACATCAAAAATCCTACGAGCCGTTCCCGAGTAATCACACCTTCTCCAAATTGGCCAAAAAAAAGCGTTGTTGATTTTTCCTGGAAATTACACTAAAAATCTTACGAGCCGTTCCCGAGTAATCACACCTTCTCCAAATTGGCCAAAAAAAAGCGTTGTTGATTTTTCCTGGAAAATACACTAAAAATCCTACGAGCCATTCCCGAGTAATCACACCTTCTCCAAATTACCAAAAAAAAGCGTTGCTGATTTTTCCTGGAAAAAACATCAAAAATCTTACGAGCCGTTCCCGAGTAATCCCATCTTCTCCAAATTGGCCAAAAAAAAGCGTTGCTGATTTTTCCTGGAAATTACACTAAAAATCCTACGAGCCGTTCCCGAGTAATCACAGCTTCTCCAAATTGGCCAAAAAAAGCGTTGTTGATTTTTCCTGGAAAATACACTAAAAATCCTACGAGCAGTTCCCGAGTAATCACACCTTCTCCAAATTGGCCAAAAAAAGCGTTGTTGATTTTTCCTGAAAATTACACTTAAAATCCTACGAGCCGTTCCCGAGTAAACACACCTTCTCCAAATTGGCCAAAAAAAGCGTTGTTGATTTTTCCTGGAAATTACACTTAAAATCCTACGAGCCGTTCCCGAGTAATCACACCTTCTCCAAATTGGCCAAAAAAAGCGTTGCTGATTTTTCCTGGAAAATACACTAAAAATCCTACGAGCAGTTCCCGAGTAATCACACCTTCTCCAAATTAGAAAAAAAAGCGTTGCTGATTTTTCCTGGAAAATACACTAAAAATCCTACGAGCCGTTCCCGAGTAATCACACCTTCTCCAAATTGGCCAAAAAAAGCGTTGCACATTTTTCCTGGAAAATACACTAAAAAACCTACGAGCCGTTCCCGAGTAATCCCATCTTCTCCAAATTGGCCAAAAAAAAGCGTTGCTGATTTTTCCTGGAAAATACACTAAAAAACCTACGAGCCGTTCCCGAGTAATCCCATCTTCTCCAAATTGGCCAAAAAAAGCGTTGTTGATTTTTCCTGGAAAATACACTAAAAATTCTACGAGCCGTTCCCGAGTAATCACACCATCTCCAAATTGGCCAAAAAAAGCGTTGCTGATTTTTCCTGGAAAATACACTAAAAATCTTACGAGCCGTTCCCGAGTAATCACACCTTCTCCAAATTGGCCAAAAAAAGCGTTGTTGATTTTTCCTGGAAAATACACTAAAAAACCTACGAGCCGTTCCCGAGTAATCCCATCTTCTCCAAATTGGCCAAAAAAAGCGTTGTTGATTTTTCCTGGAAAATACACTAAAAATTCTACGAGCCGTTCCCGAGTAATCACACCATCTCCAAATTGGCCAAAAAAAGCGTTGCTGATTTTTCCTGGAAAAAACATCAAAAATCTTACGAGCCGTTCCCGAGTAATCCCATCTTCTCCAAATTAGAAAAAAAAGCGTTGCTGATTTTTCCTGGAAAAAACATCAAAAAACCTACGAGCCGTTCCCGAGTAATCCCATCTTCTCCAAATTAGAAAAAAAAGCGTTGCTGATTTTTCCTGGAAAAAACATCAAAAATCTTACGAGCCGTTCCCGAGTAATCACACCTTCTCCAAATTGGCCAAAAAAAAGCGTTGCTGATTTTTCCTGGAAAATACACTAAAAATCCTACGAGCAGTTCCCGAGTAATCACACCTTCTCCAAATTGGCCAAAAAAAGCGTTGCACATTTTTCCTGGAAAATACACTAAAAAACCTACGAGCCGTTCCCGAGTAATCCCATCTTCTCCAAATTGGCCAAAAAAAGCGTTGTTGATTTTTCCTGGAAAATACACTAAAAATCCTACGAGCCGTTCCCGAGTAATCCCATCTTCTCCAAAGTGGCCAAAAAAAAGCGTTGCTGATTTTTCCTGGAAAATACACTAAAAATCCTACGAGCAGTTCCCGAGTAATCACACCTTCTCCAAATTGGCAAAAAAAGCGTTGCTGATTTTTCCTGGAAAATACACTAAAAATCTTACGAGCCGTTCCCGAGTAATCACACCTTCTCCAAATTGGCCAAAAAAAGCGTTGTTGATTTTTCCTGGAAAATACACTAAAAATCTTACGAGCCGTTCCCGAGTAATCACACCTTCTCCAAATTGGCCAAAAAAAGCGTTGTTGATTTTTCCTGGAAAATACACTAAAAAACCTACGAGCCGTTCCCGAGTAATCCCATCTTCTCCAAATTGGCCAAAAAAAGCGTTGTTGATTTTTCCTGGAAAATACACTAAAAATTCTACGAGCCGTTCCCGAGTAATCACACCATCTCCAAATTGGCCAAAAAAAGCGTTGCTGATTTTTCCTGGAAAAAACATCAAAAATCTTACGAGCCGTTCCCGAGTAATCCCATCTTCTCCAAATTAGAAAAAAAAGCGTTGCTGATTTTTCCTGGAAAAAACATCAAAAATCTTACGAGCCGTTCCCGAGTAATCACACCTTCTCCAAATTGGCCAAAAAAAAGCGTTGCTGATTTTTCCTGGAAAATACACTAAAAATCTTACGAGCCGTTCCCGAGTAAGCACACCTTCTCCAAATTGGCCAAAAAAAAGCGTTGCTGATTTTTCCTGGAAAATACACTAAAAAACCTACGAGCCGTTCCCGAGTAATCCCATCTTCTCCAAATTGGCCAAAAAAAGCGTTGCTGATTTTTCCTGGAAAATACACTAAAAAACCTACGAGCCGTTCCCGAGTAATCCCATCTTCTCCAAATTGGCCAAAAAAAAGCGTTGTTGATTTTTCCTGGAAAATACACTAAAAATCCTACGAGCAGTTCCCGAGTAATCACACCTTCTCCAAATTGGCCAAAAAAAAGCGTTGCTGATTTTTCCTGGAAAATACACTAAAAATCCTACGAGCAGTTCCCGAGTAATCACACCTTCTCCAAATTGGCCAAAAAAAAGCGTTGCTGATTTTTCCTGGAAAATACACTAAAAAACCTACGAGCCGTTCCCGAGTAATCACACCTTCTCCAAATTGGCCAAAAAAAGCGTTGCTGATTTTTCCTGGAAAAAACATCAAAAATCCTACGAGCCGTTCCCGAGTAATCACACCTTCTCCAAATTGGCCAAAAAAAAGCGTTGTTGATTTTTCCTGGAAATTACACTTAAAATCTTACGAGCCGTTCCCGAGTAATCACACCTTCTCCAAATTGGCCAAAAAAAAGCGTTGTTGATTTTTCCTGGAAAATACACTAAAAATCCTACGAGCCATTCCCGAGTAATCACACCTTCTCCAAATTACCAAAAAAAAGCGTTGCTGATTTTTCCTGGAAAAAACATCAAAAATCTTACGAGCCGTTCCCGAGTAATCCCATCTTCTCCAAATTGGCCAAAAAAAAGCGTTGCTGATTTTTCCTGGAAATTACACTAAAAATCCTACGAGCCGTTCCCGAGTAATCACAGCTTCTCCAAATTGGCCAAAAAAAGCGTTGTTGATTTTTCCTGGAAAATACACTAAAAATCCTACGAGCAGTTCCCGAGTAATCACACCTTCTCCAAATTGGCCAAAAAAAGCGTTGTTGATTTTTCCTGGAAATTACACTTAAAATCCTACGAGCCGTTCCCGAGTAATCACACCTTCTCCAAATTGGCCAAAAAAAGCGTTGCTGATTTTTCCTGGAAAATAAACTAAAAATCCTACGAGCAGTTCCCGAGTAATCACATCTTCTCCAAATTAGAAAAAAAAGCGTTGCTGATTTTTCCTGGAAAATACACTAAAAATCCTACGAGCCGTTCCCGAGTAATCACACCTTCTCCAAATTGGCCAAAAAAAGCGTTGCACATTTTTCCTGGAAAATACACTAAAAAACCTACGAGCCGTTCCCGAGTAATCCCATCTTCTCCAAATTGGCCAAAAAAAGCGTTGTTGATTTTTCCTAGAAAATACACTAAAAATCCTACGAGCCGTTCCCGAGTAATCCCATCTTCTCCAAATTGGCCAAAAAAAAGCGTTGCTGATTTTTCCTGGAAAATACACTAAAAATCCTACGAGCAGTTCCCGAGTAATCACACCTTCTCCAAATTGGCAAAAAAAGCGTTGCTGATTTTTCCTGGAAAATACACTAAAAATCTTACGAGCCGTTCCCGAGTAATCACACCTTCTCCAAATTGGCCAAAAAAAGCGTTGTTGATTTTTCCTGGAAAATACACTAAAAATCTTACGAGCCGTTCCCGAGTAATCACACCTTCTCCAAATTGGCCAAAAAAAGCGTTGTTGATTTTTCCTGGAAAATACACTAAAAAACCTACGAGCCGTTCCCGAGTAATCCCATCTTCTCCAAATTGGCCAAAAAAAGCGTTGTTGATTTTTCCTGGAAAATACACTAAAAATTCTACGAGCCGTTCCCGAGTAATCACACCATCTCCAAATTGGCCA
Source organism: Lypha dubia (assembly GCA_947311025.1). NCBI lineage: Eukaryota > Metazoa > Arthropoda > Insecta > Diptera > Tachinidae > Lypha > Lypha dubia. The sequence goes on from CAMZJU010000062.1 coordinate 81,936, forward strand.
AAAAAAGCGTTGCTGATTTTTCCTGGAAAAAACATCAAAAATCTTACGAGCCGTTCCCGAGTAATCCCATCTTCTCCAAATTAGAAAAAAAAGCGTTGCTGATTTTTCCTGGAAAAAACACTAAAAATTCTACGAGCCGTTCCCGAGTAATCACACCATCTCCAAATTGGCCAAAAAAAGCGTTGCTGATTTTTCCTGGAAAAAACATCAAAAATCTTACGAGCCGTTCCCGAGTAATCCCATCTTCTCCAAATTAGAAAAAAAAGCGTTGCTGATTTTTCCTGGAAAAAACATCAAAAATCTTACGAGCCGTTCCCGAGTAATCACACCTTCTCCAAATTGGCCAAAAAAAAGCGTTGCTGATTTTTCCTGGAAAATACACTAAAAATCCTACGAGCAGTTCCCGAGTAATCACACCTTCTCCAAATTGGCCAAAAAAAAGCGTTGCTGATTTTTCCTGGAAAATACACTAAAAAACCTACGAGCCGTTCCCGAGTAATCACACCTTCTCCAAATTGGCCAAAAAAAGCGTTGCTGATTTTTCCTGGAAAAAACATCAAAAATCCTACGAGCCGTTCCCGAGTAATCACACCTTCTCCAAATTGGCCAAAAAAAAGCGTTGTTGATTTTTCCTGGAAATTACACTAAAAATCTTACGAGCCGTTCCCGAGTAATCACACCTTCTCCAAATTGGCCAAAAAAAAGCGTTGTTGATTTTTCCTGGAAAATACACTAAAAATCCTACGAGCCATTCCCGAGTAATCACACCTTCTCCAAATTACCAAAAAAAAGCGTTGCTGATTTTTCCTGGAAAAAACATCAAAAATCTTACGAGCCGTTCCCGAGTAATCCCATCTTCTCCAAATTGGCCAAAAAAAAGCGTTGCTGATTTTTCCTGGAAATTACACTAAAAATCCTACGAGCCGTTCCCGAGTAATCACAGCTTCTCCAAATTGGCCAAAAAAAGCGTTGTTGATTTTTCCTGGAAAATACACTAAAAATCCTACGAGCAGTTCCCGAGTAATCACACCTTCTCCAAATTGGCCAAAAAAAGCGTTGTTGATTTTTCCTGGAAATTACACTTAAAATCCTACGAGCCGTTCCCGAGTAAACACACCTTCTCCAAATTGGCCAAAAAAAGCGTTGTTGATTTTTCCTGGAAATTACACTTAAAATCCTACGAGCCGTTCCCGAGTAATCACACCTTCTCCAAATTGGCCAAAAAAAGCGTTGCTGATTTTTCCTGGAAAATACACTAAAAATCCTACGAGCAGTTCCCGAGTAATCACACCTTCTCCAAATTAGAAAAAAAAGCGTTGCTGATTTTTCCTGGAAAATACACTAAAAATCCTACGAGCCGTTCCCGAGTAATCACACCTTCTCCAAATTGGCCAAAAAAAGCGTTGCACATTTTTCCTGGAAAATACACTAAAAAACCTACGAGCCGTTCCCGAGTAATCCCATCTTCTCCAAATTGGCCAAAAAAAGCGTTGTTGATTTTTCCTAGAAAATACACTAAAAATCCTACGAGCCGTTCCCGAGTAATCCCATCTTCTCCAAATTGGCCAAAAAAAAGCGTTGCTGATTTTTCCTGGAAAATACACTAAAAATCCTACGAGCAGTTCCCGAGTAATCACACCTTCTCCCAATTGGCAAAAAAAGCGTTGCTGATTTTTCCTGGAAAATACACTAAAAATCTTACGAGCCGTTCCCGAGTAATCACACCTTCTCCAAATTGGCCAAAAAAAGCGTTGTTGATTTTTCCTGGAAAATACACTAAAAATCTTACGAGCCGTTCCCGAGTAATCACACCTTCTCCAAATTGGCCAAAAAAAGCGTTGTTGATTTTTCCTGGAAAATACACTAAAAATTCTACGAGCCGTTCCCGAGTAATCACACCATCTCCAAATTGGCCAAAAAAAGCGTTGCTGATTTTTCCTGGAAAAAACATCAAAAATCTTACGAGCCGTTCCCGAGTAATCACACCTTCTCCAAATTGGCCAAAAAAAGCGTTGTTGATTTTTCCTGGAAAATACACTAAAAAACCTACGAGCCGTTCCCGAGTAATCCCATCTTCTCCAAATTGGCCAAAAAAAGCGTTGTTGATTTTTCCTGGAAAATACACTAAAAATTCTACGAGCCGTTCCCGAGTAATCACACCTTCTCCAAATTGGCCAAAAAAAAGCGTTGCTGATTTTTCCTGGAAAATACACTAAAAAACCTACGAGCCGTTCCCGAGTAATCACACCTTCTCCAAATTGGCAAAAAAAAGCGTTGCTGATTTTTCCTGGAAAATATATTAAAAATCTTACGAGCCGTTCCCGAGTAATCCCATCTTCTCCAAATTAGAAAAAAAAGCGTTGCTGATTTTTCCTGGAAATTACACTAAAAATCCTACGAGCCGTTCCCGAGTAATCACACCTTCTCCAAATTGGCCAAAAAAAGCGTTGTTGATTTTTCCTGGAAAATATATTAAAAATTTTATGAGCCGTTCCCGAGTAATCCCATCTTCTCCAAATTGGCCAAAAAAAAGCGTTGCTGATTTTTCCTGAAAAATACACTAAAAATCTTACGAGCCGTTTCCGAGTAATCACACCTTCTCCAAATTAGAAAAAAAAGCGTTGCTGATTTTTCCTGGAAAATATATTAAAAATTTTATGAGCCGTTCCCGAGTAATCACACCTTCTCCAAATTGGCAAAAAAAAGCGTTGTTGATTTTTCCTGGAAAAAACATCAAAAATCCTACGAGCCGTTCCCGAGTAATCCCATCTTCCCCAAATTGGCCAAAAAAAAGCGTTGCTGATTTTTCCTGAAAAATACACTAAAAATCCTACGAGCCGTTTCCGAGTAATCACACCTTCTCCAAATTAGAAAAAAAAGCGTTGCTGATTTTTCCTGGAAAATATATTAAAAATTTTATGAGCCGTTCCCGAGTAATCACACCTTCTCCAAATTGGCCAAAAAAAAGCGTTGCTGATTTTTCCTGGAAAATACATCAAAAATCCTACGAGCCGTTCCCGAGTAATCACACCTTCTCCAAATTGGCCAAAAAAAAGCGTTGTTGATTTTTCCTGGAAAATACACTAAAAATCTTACGAGCCGTTCCCGAGTAATCCCATCTTCTCCAAATTGGCCAAAAAAAAAACGTTGCTGATTTTTCCTGGAAAATACACTAAAAAACCTACGAGCCGTTCCCGAGTAATCACACCTTCTCCAAATTGGCCAAAAAAAAGCGTTGCTGATTTTTCCTGGAAAATACACTAAAAAACCTACGAGCCGTTTCCGAGTAATCACACCTTCTCCAAATTAGAAAAAAAAGCGTTGCTGATTTTTCCTGGAAAAAACATCAAAAATCTTACGAGCCGTTCCCGAGTAATCCCATCTTCTCCAAATTGGCCAAAAAAAAGCGTTGCTGATTTTTCCTGGAAAATACACTAAAAATCCTACGAGCAGTTCCCGAGTAATCACACCTTCTCCAAATTGGCCAAAAAAAAGCGTTGCTGATTTTTCCTGGAAAATACACTAAAAAACCTACGAGCCGTTCCCGAGTAATCACACCTTCTCCAAATTGGCCAAAAAAAGCGTTGCTGATTTTTCCTGGAAATTACACTTAAAATCCTACGAGCCGTTCCCGAGTAATCACACCTTCTCCAAATTGGCCAAAAAAAAGCGTTGCTGATTTTTCCTGGAAAATACACTAAAAAACCTACGAGCCGTTCCCGAGTAATCACACCTTCTCCAAATTGGCCAAAAAAAGCGTTGCTGATTTTTCCTGGAAAATACACTAAAAATCTTACGAGCCGTTCCCGAGTAATCACACCTTCTCCAAATTGGCAAAAAAAAAGCGTTGCTGATTTTTCCTGGAAAAAACATCAAAAATCCTACGAGCCGTTCCCGAGTAATCACACCTTCTCCAAATTGGCCAAAAAAAGCGTTGTTGATTTTTCCTGGAAATTACACTAAAAATCCTACGAGCCGTTCCCGAGTAATCACACCTTCTCCAAATTGGCAAAAAAAAGCGTTGCTGATTTTTCCTGAAAAATACACTAAAAAACCTACGAGCCGTTCCCGAGTAATCCCATCTTCTCCAAATTGGCCAAAAAAAAGCGTTGCTGATTTTTCCTGGAAAATACACTAAAAAACCTACGAGCCGTTCCCGAGTAATCACACTTTCTCCAAATTGGCCAAAAAAAGCGTTGCACATTTTTCCTGGAAAATACACTAAAAAACCTACGAGCCGTTCCCGAGTAATCCCATCTTCTCCAAATTGGCCAAAAAAAAGCGTTGCTGATTTTTCCTGGAAAATACACTAAAAATCCTACGAGCCGTTCCCGAGTAATCACACCTTCTCCAAATTGGCCAAAAAAAGCGTTGTTGATTTTTCCTGGAAAATACATCAAAAATCCTACGAGCCGTTCCCGAGTAATCACACCTTATCCAAATTGGCCAAAAAAAGCGTTGCTGATTTTTCCTGGAAAATACACTAAAAATCCTACGAGCCGTTCCCGAGTAATCACACCTTCTCCAAATTGGCCAAAAAAAGCGTTGCACATTTTTCCTGGAAAATACACTAAAAAACCTACGAGCCGTTCCCGAGTATTCCCATCTTCTCCAAATTGGCCAAAAAAAGCGTTGTTGATTTTTCCTGGAAAATACACTAAAAATTCTACGAGCCGTTCCCGAGTAATCACACCATCTCCAAATTGGCCAAAAAAAGCGTTGCTGATTTTTCCTGGAAAAAACATCAAAAATCTTACGAGCCGTTCCCGAGTAATCCCATCTTCTCCAAATTAGAAAAAAAAGCGTTGCTGATTTTTCCTGGAAAAAACATCAAAAATCTTACGAGCCGTTCCCGAGTAATCACACCTTCTCCAAATTGGCCAAAAAAAAGCGTTGCTGATTTTTCCTGGAAAATACACTAAAAATCTTACGAGCCGTTCCCGAGTAATCACACCTTCTCCAAATTGGCCAAAAAAAAGCGTTGCTGATTTTTCCTGGAAAATACACTAAAAATCTTACGAGCCGTTCCCGAGTAATCACACCTTCTCCAAATTGGCCAAAAAAAGCGTTGCTGATTTTTCCTGGAAAATACACTAAAAAACCTACGAGCCGTTCCCGAGTAATCACACCTTCTCCAAATTGGCCAAAAAAAGCGTTGCACATTTTTCCTGGAAAATACACTAAAAAACCTACGAGCCGTTCCCGAGTAATCACACCTTCTCCAAATTGGCCAAAAAAAGCGTTGTTGATTTTTCCTGGAAAATACACTAAAAAACCTACGAGCCGTTCCCGAGTAATCCCATCTTCTCCAAATTGGCCAAAAAAAGTGTTGCTGATTTTTCCTGGAAAAAACATCAAAAATCTTACGAGCCGTTCCCGAGTAATCCCATCTTCTCCAAATTAGCAAAAAAAAAGCGTTGCTGATTTTTCCTGGAAAATACACTAAAAAACCTACGAGCCGTTCCCGAGTAATCACACCTTCTCCAAATTGGCCAAAAAAAAAGCGTTGCTGATTTTTCCTGGAAAATACACTAAAAATCTTACGAGCCGTTCCCGAGTAATCCCATCTTCTCCAAATTGGCCAAAAAAAGCGTTGTTGATTTTTCCTGGAAAATACACTAAAAATCTTACGAGCCGTTCCCGAGTAATCACACCTTCTCCAAATTGGCCAAAAAAAAGCGTTGCTGATTTTTCCTGGAAAATACACTAAAAAACCTACGAGCCGTTCCCGAGTAGTCCCATCTTCTCCAAATTAGAAAAAAAGCGTTGCTGATTTTTCCTGGAAAATACACTAAAAAACCTACGAGCCGTTCCCGAGTAATCACACCTTCTCCAAATTGGCAAAAAAAAAGCGTTGCTGATTTTTCCTGGAAAATACACTAAAAATCTTACGAGCCGTTCCCGAGTAATCACACCTTCTCCAAATTGGCAAAAAAAAAGCGTTGCTGATTTTTCCTGGAAAAAACATCAAAAATCCTACGAGCCGTTCCCGAGTAATCACACCTTCTCCAAATTGGCCAAAAAAAGCGTTGTTGATTTTTCCTGGAAATTACACTAAAAATCCTACGAGCCGTTCCCGAGTAATCACACCTTCTCCAAATTGGCAAAAAAAAGCGTTGCTGATTTTTCCTGAAAAATACACTAAAAAACCTACGAGCCGTTCCCGAGTAATCCCATCTTCTCCAAATTGGCCAAAAAAAAGCGTTGCTGATTTTTCCTGGAAAATACACTAAAAAACCTACGAGCCGTTCCCGAGTAATCACACTTTCTCCAAATTGGCCAAAAAAAGCGTTGCACATTTTTCCTGGAAAATACACTAAAAAACCTACGAGCCGTTCCCGAGTAATCCCATCTTCTCCAAATTGGCCAAAAAAAAGCGTTGCTGATTTTTCCTGGAAAATACACTAAAAATCCTACGAGCCGTTCCCGAGTAATCACACCTTCTCCAAATTGGCCAAAAAAAGCGTTGTTGATTTTTCCTGGAAAATACATCAAAAATCCTACGAGCCGTTCCCGAGTAATCACACCTTATCCAAATTGGCCAAAAAAAGCGTTGCTGATTTTTCCTGGAAAATACACTAAAAATCCTACGAGCCGTTCCCGAGTAATCACACCTTCTCCAAATTGGCCAAAAAAAGCGTTGCACATTTTTCCTGGAAAATACACTAAAAAACCTACGAGCCGTTCCCGAGTAATCCCATCTTCTCCAAATTGGCCAAAAAAAGCGTTGTTGATTTTTCCTGGAAAATACACTAAAAATTCTACGAGCCGTTCCCGAGTAATCACACCATCTCCAAATTGGCCAAAAAAAGCGTTGCTGATTTTTCCTGGAAAAAACATCAAAAATCTTACGAGCCGTTCCCGAGTAATCCCATCTTCTCCAAATTAGAAAAAAAAGCGTTGCTGATTTTTCCTGGAAAAAACATCAAAAATCTTACGAGCCGTTCCCGAGTAATCACACCTTCTCCAAATTGGCCAAAAAAAAGCGTTGCTGATTTTTCCTGGAAAATACACTAAAAATCTTACGAGCCGTTCCCGAGTAATCACACCTTCTCCAAATTGGCCAAAAAAAAGCGTTGCTGATTTTTCCTGGAAAATACACTAAAAATCTTACGAGCCGTTCCCGAGTAATCACACCTTCTCCAAATTGGCCAAAAAAAGCGTTGCTGATTTTTCCTGGAAAATACACTAAAAAACCTACGAGCCGTTCCCGAGTAATCACACCTTCTCCAAATTGGCCAAAAAAAGCGTTGCACATTTTTCCTGGAAAATACACTAAAAAACCTACGAGCCGTTCCCGAGTAATCACACCTTCTCCAAATTGGCCAAAAAAAGCGTTGTTGATTTTTCCTGGAAAATACACTAAAAAACCTACGAGCCGTTCCCGAGTAATCCCATCTTCTCCAAATTGGCCAAAAAAAGTGTTGCTGATTTTTCCTGGAAAAAACATCAAAAATCTTACGAGCCGTTCCCGAGTAATCCCATCTTCTCCAAATTAGCAAAAAAAAAGCGTTGCTGATTTTTCCTGGAAAATACACTAAAAAACCTACGAGCCGTTCCCGAGTAATCACACCTTCTCCAAATTGGCCAAAAAAAAAGCGTTGCTGATTTTTCCTGGAAAATACACTAAAAATCTTACGAGCCGTTCCCGAGTAATCCCATCTTCTCCAAATTGGCCAAAAAAAGCGTTGTTGATTTTTCCTGGAAAATACACTAAAAATCTTACGAGCCGTTCCCGAGTAATCACACCTTCTCCAAATTGGCCAAAAAAAAGCGTTGCTGATTTTTCCTGGAAAATACACTAAAAAACCTACGAGCCGTTCCCGAGTAATCCCATCTTCTCCAAATTAGAAAAAAAGCGTTGCTGATTTTTCCTGGAAAATACACTAAAAAACCTACGAGCCGTTCCCGAGTAATCACACCTTCTCCAAATTGGCCAAAAAAAGTGTTGCTGATTTTTCCTGGAAATTACACTAAAAATCCTACGAGCCGTTCCCGAGTAATCACACCTTCTCCAAATTGCCAAAAAAAAGCGTTGCTGATTTTTCCTGGAAAAAACATCAAAAATCTTACGAGCCGTTCCCGAGTAATCACACCTTCTCCAAATTGACCAAAAAAAAGCGTTGCTGATTTTTCCTGGAAAATACACTAAAAAACCTACGAGCCGTTCCCGAGTAATCACAGCTTCTCCAAATTGGCCAAAAAAAAGCGTTGCTGATTTTTCCTGGAAAATACACTAAAAATCTTACGAGCCGTTCCCGAGTAATCCCATCTTCTCCAAATTGGCCAAAAAAAAACGTTGCTGATTTTTCCTGGAAAATACACTAAAAATCTTACGAGCCGTTTCCGAGTAATCACACCTTCTCCAAATTGGCCAAAAAAAAGCGTTGCACATTTTTCCTGGAAAATACACTAAAAATCCTACGAGCAGTTCCCGAGTAATCACACCTTCTCCAAATTGGCAAAAAAAAGCGTTGCTGATTTTTCCTGGAAAATACACTAAAAATCCTACGAGCCGTTCCCGAGTAATCACACCTTCTCCAAATTGGCCAAAAAAAAGCGTTGTTGATTTTTCCTGGAAAATACACTAAAAAACCTACGAGCCGTTCCCGAGTAATCCCATCTTCTCCAAATTGGCCAAAAAAAAGCGTTGCTGATTTTTCCTGGAAAATACACTAAAAAACCTACGAGCCGTTCCCGAGTAATCACACCTTCTCCAAATTGGCCAAAAAAAGCGTTGTTGATTTTTCCTGGAAAATACACTAAAAAACCTACGAGCCGTTCCCGAGTAATCACACCTTCTCCAAATTGGCCAAAAAAAGCGTTGCTGATTTTTCCTGGAAAATACACTAAAAATCCTACGAGCAGTTCCCGAGTAATCCCATCTTCTCCAAATTGGCCAAAAAAAGCGTTGCTGATTTTTCCTGGAAAAAACATCAAAAATCTTACGAGCCGTTCCCGAGTAATCACACCTTCTCCAAATTGGCCAAAAAAAGCGTTGCTGATTTTTCCTGGAAAAAACATCAAAAATCTTACGAGCCGTTCCCGAGTAATCACACCTTCTCCAAATTGGCCAAAAAAAAGCGTTGCTGATTTTTCCTGGAAAATACATCAAAAATCCTACGAGCCGTTCCCGAGTAATCACACCTTCTCCAAATTAGCAAAAAAAAAGCGTTGCTGATTTTTCCTGGAAATTACACTTAAAATCCTACGAGCCGTTCCCGAGTAATCACACCTTCTCCAAATTGGCCAAAAAAAAGCGTTGCTGATTTTTCCTGGAAAATATATTAAAAATTTTATGAGCCGTTCCCGAGTAATCACACCTTCTCCAAATTGGCCAAAAAAAGTGTTGCTGATTTTTCCTGGAAATTACACTTAAAATCCTACGAGCCGTTCCCGAGTAATCCCATCTTCTCCAAATTGGCCAAAAAAAGCGTTGCTGATTTTTCCTGGAAAATACACTAAAAAACCTACGAGCCGTTCCCGAGTAATCACACCTTCTCCAAATTGGCCAAAAAAAAGCGTTGCTGATTTTTCCTGGAAAAAACACTAAAAATCCTACGAGCCGTTCCCGAGTAATCACACCTTCTCCAAATTGGCCAAAAAAAGCGTTGCACATTTTTCCTGGAAAAAACACTAAAAAACCTACGAGCCGTTCCCGAGTAATCACACCTTCTCCAAATTAGAAAAAAAAGCGTTGCTGATTTTTCCTGGAAAATACACTAAAAAACCTACGAGCCGTTCCCGAGTAATCACACCTTCTCCAAATTGGCCAAAAAAAGCGTTGCACATTTTTCCTGGAAAAAACATCAAAAATCCTACGAGCCGTTCCGGAGTAATCACACCTTCTCCAAATTGGCCAAAAAAAGCGTTGTTGATTTTTCCTGGAAAATATATTAAAAATCCTACGAGCCGTTTCCGAGTAATCACACCTTCTCCAAATTGGCCAAAAAAAAACCTTGCTGATTTTTCCTGGAAAATACACTAAAAAACCTACGAGCCGTTCCCGAGTAATCACACCTTCTCCAAATTGGCCAAAAAAAGCGTTGCTGATTTTTCCTGGAAAATACACTAAAAATCCTACGAGCCGTTCCCGAGTAATCACACCTTCTCCAAATTAGAAAAAAAAAACGTTGCTGATTTTTCCTGGAAAATACACTAAAAATCTTACGAGCCGTTCCGGAGTAATCCCATCTTCTCCAAATTGGCCAAAAAAAAAGCGTTGTTGATTTTTCCTGGAAAATACACTAAAAAACCTACGAGCCGTTCCCGAGTAATCACACCTTCTCCAAATTGGCCAAAAAAAGTGTTGCTGATTTTTCCTGAAAATTACACTAAAAATCCTACGAGCCGTTCCCGAGTAATCACACCTTCTCCAAATTGCCAAAAAAAAGCGTTGCTGATTTTTCCTGGAAAAAACATCAAAAATCTTACGAGCCGTTCCCGAGTAATCACACCTTCTCCAAATTGGCCAAAAAAAAGCGTTGCTGATTTTTCCTGGAAAATACACTAAAAAACCTACGAGCCGTTCCCGAGTAATCACAGCTTCTCCAAATTGGCCAAAAAAAAAGCGTTGCTGATTTTTCCTGGAAAATACACTAAAAATCCTACGAGCCGTTCCCGAGTAATCACACCTTCTCCAAATTGGCCAAAAAAAGCGTTGTTGATTTTTCCTGGAAAATACACTAAAAAACCTACGAGCCGTTCCCGAGTAATCCCATCTTCTCCAAATTGGCCAAAAAAAAGCGTTGCTGATTTTTCCTGGAAAATACACTAAAAAACCTACGAGCCGTTCCCGAGTAATCACACCTTCTCCAAATTGGCCAAAAAAAGCGTTGTTGATTTTTCCTGGAAAATACACTAAAAAACCTACGAGCCGTTCCCGAGTAATCACACCTTCTCCAAATTGGCCAAAAAAAGCGTTGCTGATTTTTCCTGGAAAATACACTAAAAATCCTACGAGCAGTTCCCGAGTAATCCCATCTTCTCCAAATTGGCCAAAAAAAGCGTTGCTGATTTTTCCTGGAAAAAACATCAAAAATCTTACGAGCCGTTCTCGAGTAATCACACCTTCTCCAAATTGGCCAAAAAAAGCGTTGCTGATTTTTCCTGGAAAAAACATCAAAAATCTTACGAGCCGTTCCCGAGTAATCACACCTTCTCCAAATTGGCCAAAAAAAAGCGTTGCTGATTTTTCCTGGAAAATACATCAAAAATCCTACGAGCCGTTCCCGAGTAATCACACCTTCTCCAAATTAGCAAAAAAAAGCGTTGCTGATTTTTCCTGGAAATTACACTTAAAATCCTACGAGCCGTTCCCGAGTAATCACACCTTCTCCAAATTGGCCAAAAAAAAGCGTTGCTGATTTTTCCTGGAAAATATATTAAAAATTTTATGAGCCGTTCCCGAGTAATCACACCTTCTCCAAATTGGCCCAAAAAAGTGTTGCTGATTTTTTCTGGAAATTACACTTAAAATCCTACGAGCCGTTCCCGAGTAATCCCATCTTCTCCAAATTGGCCAAAAAAAGCGTTGCTGATTTTTCCTGGAAAATACACTAAAAAACCTACGAGCCGTTCCCGAGTAATCACACCTTCTCCAAATTGGCCAAAAAAAAGCGTTGCTGTTTTTTCCTGGAAAAAACACTAAAAATCCTACGAGCCGTTCCCGAGTAATCACACCTTCTCCAAATTGGCCAAAAAAAGCGTTGCACATTTTTCCTGGAAAAAACACTAAAAAACCTACGAGCCGTTCCCGAGTAATCACACCTTCTCCAAATTAGAAAAAAAAGCGTTGCTGATTTTTCCTGGAAAATACACTAAAAAACCTACGAGCCGTTCCCGAGTAATCACACCTTCTCCAAATTGGCCAAAAAAAGCGTTGCACATTTTTCCTGGAAAAAACATCAAAAATCCTACGAGCCGTTCCGGAGTAATCACACCTTCTCCAAATTGGCCAAAAAAAGCGTTGTTGATTTTTCCTGGAAAATATATTAAAAATCCTACGAGCCGTTCCCGAGTAATCCCATCTTCTCCAAATTGGCCAAAAAAAAGTGTTGCTGATTTTTCCTGGAAAAAACATCAAAAATCCTACGAGCCGTTCCCGAGTAATCCCATCTTCTCCAAATTGGCCAAAAAAAGCGTTGCTGATTTTTCCTGGAAAATACACTAAAAATCTTACGAGCCGTTCCGGAGTAATCCCATCTTCTCCAAATTGGCCAAAAAAAAAGCGTTGTTGATTTTTCCTGGAAAATACACTAAAAAACCTACGAGCCGTTCCCGAGTAATCACACCTTCTCCAAATTGGCCAAAAAAAGTGTTGCTGATTTTTCCTGAAAATTACACTAAAAATCCTACGAGCCGTTCCCGAGTAATCACACCTTCTCCAAATTGCCAAAAAAAAGCGTTGCTGATTTTTCCTGGAAAAAACATCAAAAATCTTACGAGCCGTTCCCGAGTAATCACACCTTCTCCAAATTGGCCAAAAAAAAGCGTTGCTGATTTTTCCTGGAAAATACACTAAAAAACCTACGAGCCGTTCCCGAGTAATCACAGCTTCTCCAAATTGGCCAAAAAAAAAGCGTTGCTGATTTTTCCTGGAAAATACACTAAAAATCTTACGAGCCGTTCCCGAGTAATCCCATCTTCTCCAAATTGGCCAAAAAAAAACGTTGCTGATTTTTCCTGGAAAATACACTAAAAATCTTACGAGCCGTTTCCGAGTAATCACACCTTCTCCAAATTGGCCAAAAAAAAGCGTTGCACATTTTTCCTGGAAAATACACTAAAAATCCTACGAGCAGTTCCCGAGTAATCACACCTTCTCCAAATTGGCAAAAAAAAGCGTTGCTGATTTTTCCTGGAAAATACACTAAAAATCCTACGAGCCGTTCCCGAGTAATCACACCTTCTCCAAATTGGCCAAAAAAAGCGTTGTTGATTTTTCCTGGAAAATACACTAAAAAACCTACGAGCCGTTCCCGAGTAATCCCATCTTCTCCAAATTGGCCAAAAAAAAGCGTTGCTGATTTTTCCTGGAAAATACACTAAAAAACCTACGAGCCGTTCCCGAGTAATCACACCTTCTCCAAATTGGCCAAAAAAAGCGTTGTTGATTTTTCCTGGAAAATACACTAAAAACCCTACGAGCCGTTCCCGAGTAATCACACCTTCTCCAAATTGGCCAAAAAAAGCGTTGCTGATTTTTCCTGGAAAATACACTAAAAATCCTACGAGCAGTTCCCGAGTAATCCCATCTTCTCCAAATTGGCCAAAAAAAGCGTTGCTGATTTTTCCTGGAAAAAACATCAAAAATCTTACGAGCCGTTCTCGAGTAATCACACCTTCTCCAAATTGGCCAAAAAAAGCGTTGCTGATTTTTCCTGGAAAAAACATCAAAAATCTTACGAGCCGTTCCCGAGTAATCACACCTTCTCCAAATTGGCCAAAAAAAAGCGTTGCTGATTTTTCCTGGAAAATACATCAAAAATCCTACGAGCCGTTCCCGAGTAATCACACCTTCTCCAAATTAGCAAAAAAAAAGCGTTGCTGATTTTTCCTGGAAATTACACTTAAAATCCTACGAGCCGTTCCCGAGTAATCACACCTTCTCCAAATTGGCCAAAAAAAAGCGTTGCTGATTTTTCCTGGAAAATATATTAAAAATTTTATGAGCCGTTCCCGAGTAATCACACCTTCTCCAAATTGGCCCAAAAAAGTGTTGCTGATTTTTTCTGGAAATTACACTTAAAATCCTACGAGCCGTTCCCGAGTAATCCCATCTTCTCCAAATTGGCCAAAAAAAGCGTTGCTGATTTTTCCTGGAAAATACACTAAAAAACCTACGAGCCGTTCCCGAGTAATCACACCTTCTCCAAATTGGCCAAAAAAAGCGTTGCACATTTTTCCTGGAAAAAACATCAAAAATCCTACGAGCCGTTCCGGAGTAATCACACCTTCTCCAAATTGGCCAAAAAAAGCGTTGTTGATTTTTCCTGGAAAATATATTAAAAATCCTACGAGCCGTTCCCGAGTAATCACACCTTCTCCAAATTGGCCAAAAAAAAACCTTGCTGATTTTTCCTGGAAAATACACTAAAAATCTTACGAGCCGTTCCCGAGTAATCACACCTTCTCCAAATTGGCCAAAAAAAGCGTTGCTGATTTTTTCTGGAAAATACACTAAAAATCTTACGAGCCGTTCCCGAGTAATCCCATCTTCTCCAAATTGGCCAAAAAAAAGTGTTGCTGATTTTTCCTGGAAAAAACATCAAAAATCCTACGAGCCGTTCCCGAGTAATCCCATCTTCTCCAAATTGGCCAAAAAAAGCGTTGCTGATTTTTCCTGGAAAATACACTAAAAATCTTACGAGCCGTTCCGGAGTAATCCCATCTTCTCCAAATTGGCCAAAAAAAAGCGTTGTTGATTTTTCCTGGAAAATACACTAAAAAACCTACGAGCCGTTCCCGAGTAATCACACCTTCTCCAAATTGGCCAAAAAAAAGCGTTGCTGATTTTTCCTGGAAAAAACATCAAAAATCTTACGAGCCGTTCCGGAGTAATCCCATCTTCTCCAAATTGGCCAAAAAAAAAGCGTTGTTGATTTTTCCTGGAAAATACACTAAAAAACCTACGAGCCGTTCCCGAGTAATCACACCTTCTCCAAATTGGCCAAAAAAAGTGTTGCTGATTTTTCCTGAAAATTACACTAAAAATCCTACGAGCCGTTCCCGAGTAATCACACCTTCTCCAAATTGCCAAAAAAAAAGCGTTGCTGATTTTTCCTGGAAAAAACATCAAAAATCTTACGAGCCGTTCCCGAGTAATCACACCTTCTCCAAATTGGCCAAAAAAAAAGCGTTGCTGATTTTTCCTGGAAAATACACTAAAAAACCTACGAGCCGTTCCCGAGTAATCACAGCTTCTCCAAATTGGCCAAAAAAAAAGCGTTGCTGATTTTTCCTGGAAAATACACTAAAAATCTTACGAGCCGTTCCCGAGTAATCCCATCTTCTCCAAATTGGCCAAAAAAAAACGTTGCTGATTTTTCCTGGAAAATACACTAAAAATCTTACGAGCCGTTTCCGAGTAATCACACCTTCTCCAAATTGGCCAAAAAAAAGCGTTGCACATTTTTCCTGGAAAATACACTAAAAATCCTACGAGCCGTTCCCGAGTAATCACACCTTCTCCAAATTGGCCAAAAAAAAGCGTTGCTGTTTTTTCCTGGAAAAAACACTAAAAATCCTACGAGCCGTTCCCGAGTAATCACACCTTCTCCAAATTGGCCAAAAAAAGCGTTGCACATTTTTCCTGGAAAAAACACTAAAAAACCTACGAGCCGTTCCCGAGTAATCACACCTTCTCCAAATTAGAAAAAAAAGCGTTGCTGATTTTTCCTGGAAAATGCACTAAAAAACCTACGAGCCGTTCCCGAGTAATCACACCTTCTCCAAATTGGCCAAAAAAAGCGTTGCACATTTTTCCTGGAAAAAACATCAAAAATCCTACGAGCCGTTCCGGAGTAATCACACCTTCTCCAAATTGGCCAAAAAAAGCGTTGTTGATTTTTCCTGGAAAATATATTAAAAATCCTACGAGCCGTTCCCGAGTAATCACACCTTCTCCAAATTGGCCAAAAAAAAACCTTGCTGATTTTTCCTGGAAAATACACTAAAAATCTTACGAGCCGTTCCCGAGTAATCACACCTTCTCCAAATTGGCCAAAAAAAGCGTTGCTGATTTTTCCTGGAAAATACACTAAAAATCTTACGAGCCGTTCCCGAGTAATCCCATCTTCTCCAAATTGGCCAAAAAAAAGTGTTGCTGATTTTTCCTGGAAAAAACATCAAAAATCCTACGAGCCGTTCCCGAGTAATCCCATCTTCTCCAAATTGGCCAAAAAAAGCGTTGCTGATTTTTCCTGGAAAATACACTAAAAATCTTACGAGCCGTTCCGGAGTAATCCCATCTTCTCCAAATTGGCCAAAAAAAGCGTTGCTGATTTTTCCTGGAAAATACACTAAAAATCTTACGAGCCGTTCCGGAGTAATCCCATCTTCTCCAAATTGGCCAAAAAAAAGCGTTGTTGATTTTTCCTGGAAAATACACTAAAAAACCTACGAGCCGTTCCCGAGTAATCACACCTTCTCCAAATTGGCCAAAAAAAAGCGTTGCTGATTTTTCCTGGAAAAAACATCAAAAATCTTACGAGCCGTTCCGGAGTAATCCCATCTTCTCCAAATTGGCCAAAAAAAAAGCGTTGTTGATTTTTCCTGGAAAATACACTAAAAAACCTACGAGCCGTTCCCGAGTAATCACACCTTCTCCAAATTGGCCAAAAAAAGTGTTGCTGATTTTTCCTGAAAATTACACTAAAAATCCTACGAGCCGTTCCCGAGTAATCACACCTTCTCCAAATTGCCAAAAAAAAAGCGTTGCTGATTTTTCCTGGAAAAAACATCAAAAATCTTACGAGCCGTTCCCGAGTAATCACACCTTCTCCAAATTGGCCAAAAAAAAGCGTTGCTGATTTTTCCTGGAAAATACACTAAAAAACCTACGAGCCGTTCCCGAGTAATCACAGCTTCTCCAAATTGGCCAAAAAAAAAGCGTTGCTGATTTTTCCTGGAAAATACACTAAAAATCTTACGAGCCGTTCCCGAGTAATCCCATCTTCTCCAAATTGGCCAAAAAAAAACGTTGCTGATTTTTCCTGGAAAATACACTAAAAATCTTACGAGCCGTTTCCGAGTAATCACACCTTCTCCAAATTGGCCAAAAAAAAGCGTTGCACATTTTTCCTGGAAAATACACTAAAAATCCTACGAGCAGTTCCCGAGTAATCACACCTTCTCCAAATTGGCAAAAAAAAGCGTTGCTGATTTTTCCTGGAAAATACACTAAAAATCCTACGAGCCGTTCCCGAGTAATCACACCTTCTCCAAATTGGCCAAAAAAAGCGTTGTTGATTTTTCCTGGAAAATACACTAAAAAACCTACGAGCCGTTCCCGAGTAATCCCATCTTCTCCAAATTGGCCAAAAAAAAGCGTTGCTGATTTTTCCTGGAAAATACACTAAAAAACCTACGAGCCGTTCCCGAGTAATCACACCTTCTCCAAATTGGCCAAAAAAAGCGTTGTTGATTTTTCCTGGAAAATACACTAAAAAACCTACGAGCCGTTCCCGAGTAATCACACCTTCTCCAAATTGGCCAAAAAAAGCGTTGCTGATTTTTCCTGGAAAATACACTAAAAATCCTACGAGCAGTTCCCGAGTAATCCCATCTTCTCCAAATTGGCCAAAAAAAGCGTTGCTGATTTTTCCTGGAAAAAACATCAAAAATCTTACGAGCCGTTCTCGAGTAATCACACCTTCTCCAAATTGGCCAAAAAAAGCGTTGCTGATTTTTCCTGGAAAAAACATCAAAAATCTTACGAGCCGTTCCCGAGTAATCACACCTTATCCAAATTGGCCAAAAAAAAGCGTTGCTGATTTTTCCTGGAAAATACATCAAAAATCCTACGAGCCGTTCCCGAGTAATCACACCTTCTCCAAATTAGCAAAAAAAAGCGTTGCTGATTTTTCCTGGAAATTACACTTAAAATCCTACGAGCCGTTCCCGAGTAATCACACCTTCTCCAAATTGGCCAAAAAAAAGCGTTGCTGATTTTTCCTGGAAAATATATTAAAAATTTTATGAGCCGTTCCCGAGTAATCACACCTTCTCCAAATTGGCCCAAAAAAGTGTTGCTGATTTTTTCTGGAAATTACACTTAAAATCCTACGAGCCGTTCCCGAGTAATCCCATCTTCTCCAAATTGGCCAAAAAAAGCGTTGCTGATTTTTCCTGGAAAATACACTAAAAAACCTACGAGCCGTTCCCGAGTAATCACACCTTCTCCAAATTGGCCAAAAAAAAGCGTTGCTGATTTTTCCTGGAAAAAACACTAAAAATCCTACGAGCCGTTCCCGAGTAATCACACCTTCTCCAAATTGGCCAAAAAAAGCGTTGCACATTTTTCCTGGAAAAAACACTAAAAAACCTACGAGCCGTTCCCGAGTAATCACACCTTCTCCAAATTAGAAGAAAAAGCGTTGCTGATTTTTCCTGGAAAATACACTAAAAAACCTACGAGCCGTTCCCGAGTAATCACACCTTCTCCAAATTGGCCAAAAAAAGCGTTGCACATTTTTCCTGGAAAAAACATCAAAAATCCTACGAGCCGTTCCGGAGTAATCACACCTTCTCCAAATTGGCCAAAAAAAGCGTTGTTGATTTTTCCTGGAAAATATATTAAAAATCCTACGAGCCGTTCCCGAGTAATCCCATCTTCTCCAAATTGGCCAAAAAAAAGCGTTGCTGATTTTTCCTGGAAAAAACATCAAAAATCCTACGAGCCGTTCCCGAGTAATCCCATCTTCTCCAAATTGGCCAAAAAAAAGCGTTGCTGATTTTTCCTGGAAAATACACTAAAAATCCTACGAGCCGTTCCCGAGTAATCACACCTTCTCCAAATTAGAAAAAAAAGCGTTGTTGATTTTTCCTGGAAAATACACTAAAAATCCTACGAGCCGTTCCCGAGTAATCACACCTTCTCCAAATTGGCCAAAAAAAGCGTTGCTGATTTTTCCTGGAAAATACACTAAAAATCTTACGAGCCGTTCCGGAGTAATCCCATCTTCTCCAAATTGGCCAAAAAAAAGCGTTGTTGATTTTTCCTGGAAAATACACTAAAAAACCTACGAGCCGTTCCCGAGTAATCACACCTTCTCCAAATTGGCCAAAAAAAAGCGTTGCTGATTTTTCCTGGAAAAAACATCAAAAATCTTACGAGCCGTTCCGGAGTAATCCCATCTTCTCCAAATTGGCCAAAAAAAAACGTTGTTGATTTTTCCTGGAAAATACACTAAAAAACCTACGAGCCGTTCCCGAGTAATCACACCTTCTCCAAATTGGCCCAAAAAAAAGCGTTGCTGATTTTTCCTGGAAAAAACATCAAAAATCCTACGAGCCGTTCCCGAGTAATCACACCTTCTCCAAATTGGCCAAAAAAAACCGTTGCTGATTTTTCCTGGAAAAAACATCAAAAATCCTACGAGCCGTTCCCGAGTAATCACACCTTCTCCAAATTGGCCAAAAAAAGCGTTGCTGATTTTTCCTGGAAAAAACATCAAAAATCCTACGAGCCGTTCCCGAGTAATCACACCTTCTCCAAATTGGCCAAAAAAAACCGTTGCTGATTTTTCCTGGAAAAAACATCAAAAATCCTACGAGCCGTTCCCGAGTAATCACACCTTCTCCAAATTGGCCAAAAAAAGCGTTGCTGATTTTTCCTGGAAAATACACTAAAAATCCTACGAGCCGTTCCCGAGTAATCACACCTTCTCCAAATTAGAAAAAAAAACCTTAAAGATTTTTCCTGGAAAATACACTAAAAATCCTACGAGCCGTTCCCGAGTAATCACACCTTCTCCAAATTGGCCAAAAAAAAGCGTTGCTGATTTTTCCTGGAAAATACACTAAAAAACCTACGAGCCGTTCCCGAGTAATCCCATCTTCTCCAAATTGGCCAAAAAAAGCGTTGCTGATTTTTCCTGGAAAATACACTAAAAATTTTATGAGCCGTTCCCGAGTAATCACACCTTCTCCAAATTAGAAAAAAAAGCGTTGCTGATTTTTCCTGGAAAATACACTAAAAATCCTACGAGCCGTTCCCGAGTAATCACACCTTCTCCAAATTGGCCAAAAAAAGCGTTGCTGATTTTTCCTGGAAAATACACTAAAAATCTTACGAGCCGTTCCCGAGTAATCACACTTTCTCCAAATTGGCAAAAAAAACGTTGCTGATTTTTCCTGAAAAATACACTAAAAATCCTACGAGCCGTTCCCGAGTAATCACACCTTCTCCAAATTGGCCAAAAAAAAGCGTTGCTGATTTTTCCTGGAAAATACATCAAAAATCCTACGAGCCGTTCCCGAGTAATCACACCTTCTCCAAATTGGCCAAAAAAAGCGTTGCTGATTTTTCCTGGAAAATACACTAAAAAACCTACGAGCCGTTCCCGAGTAATCACACCTTCTCCAAATTGGCCAAAAAAAAGCGTTGTTGATTTTTCCTGGAAAATACACTAAAAAACCTACGAGCCGTTCCCGAGTAATCACACCTTCTCCAAATTGGCCAAAAAAAGCGTTGTTGATTTTTCCTGGAAAATACACTAAAAATCCTACGAGCCGTTCCCGAGTAATCACAGCTTCTCCAAATTGGCCAAAAAAAAGCGTTGTTGATTTTTCCTGGAAATTACACTAAAAAACCTACGAGCCGTTCCCGAGTAATCCCATCTTCTCCAAATTGGCCAAAAAAAGCGTTGTTGATTTTTCCTGGAAAATACACTAAAAATCCTACGAGCCGTTCCCGAGTAATCCCATCTTCTCCAAATTGGCCAAAAATAGCGTTGTTGATTTTTCCTGGAAAATACACTAAAAATCCTACGAGCCGTTCCCGAGTAATCCCATCTTCTCCAAATTGGCCAAAAAAAAACGTTGCTAATTTTTCCTGGAAAATACACTAAAAATCTTACGAGCCGTTCCCGAGTAATCACACCTTCTCCAAATTGGCCAAAAAAAGCGTTGCTGATTTTTCCTGGAAAATACACTAAAAATCTTACGAGCCGTTTCCGAGTAATCACACCTTCTCCAAATTGGCCAAAAAAAGCGTTGTTGATTTTTCCTGGAAAATACACTAAAAAACCTACGAGCCGTTCCCGAGTAATCACACCTTCTCCAAATTGGCCAAAAAAAAAGCGTTGTTGATTTTTCCTGGAAAATACACTAAAAATCTTACGAGCCGTTCCCGAGTAATCACAGCTTCTCCAAATTGGCCAAAAAAAGCGTTGTTGATTTTTCCTGGAAAATACACTAAAAATCCTACGAGCCGTTCCCGAGTAATCCCATCTTCTCCAAATTGGCCAAAAAAAGCGTTGCTGATTTTTCCTGGAAAATACACTAAAAATCCTACGAGCAGTTCCCGAGTAATCACACTTTCTCCAAATTGGCCAAAAAAAGCGTTGCTGATTTTTCCTGGAAAATACACTAAAAATCTTACGAGCCGTTCCCGAGTAATCCCATCTTCTCCAAATTGGCCAAAAAAAAACGTTGCTGATTTTTCCTGGAAAATACACTAAAAATCTTACGAGCCGTTCCCGAGTAATCACATCTTCTCCAAATTAGAAAAAAAAGCGTTGCTGATTTTTCCTGGAAAAAACATCAAAAATCTTACGAGCCGTTCCGGAGTAATCACACTTTCTCCAAATTGGCCAAAAAAAAAGCTTTGCTAATTTTTCCTGGAAAATACACTAAAAACCTACGAGCCGTTCCCGAGTAATCAAACCTTCTCCAAATTGGCCAAAAAAAGCGTTGCTGATTTTTCCTGGAAAATACACTAAAAATCCTACGAGCCGTTCCCGAGTAATCACATCTTCTCCAAATTGGCCAAAAAAAGCGTTGCTGATTTTTCCTGGAAAATACATCAAAAATCTTACGAGCCGTTCCCGAGTAATCCCATCTTCTCCAAATTGGCCAAAAAAAAGCGTTGCTGATTTTTCCTGGAAAATACACTAAAAAACCTACGAGCCGTTCCCGAGTAATCACACCTTCTCCAAATTGGCCAAAAAAAAACCTTGCTGATTTTTCCTGGAAAATACACTAAAAATCCTACGAGCAGTTCCCGAGTAATCACACCTTCTCCAAATTGGCCAAAAAAAGTGTTGCTGATTTTTCCTGGAAAAAACATCAAAAATCTTACGAGCCGTTCCCGAGTAATCCCATCTTCTCCAAATTGGCCAAAAAAAAGCGTTGCTGATTTTTCCTGGAAAATACACTAAAAATCTTACGAGCCGTTCCCGAGTAATCACACCTTCTCCAAATTGGCCAAAAAAAGCGTTGCACATTTTTCCTGGAAAATACACTAAAAAACTAACGAGCCGTTCCCGAGTAATCACACCTTCTCCAAATTGGCCAAAAAAAAGCGTTGCTGATTTTTCCTGGAAAATACACTAAAAATCCTACGAGCCGTTCCCGATAATCACACCTTCTCCAAATTGGCAAAATAAAAGCGTTGCTGATTTTTCCTGGAAAAAACACTAAAAATCTTATGAGCCGTTCCCGAGTAATCACACCTTCTCCAAATTGGCCAAAAAAAGCGTTGCTGATTTTTCCTGGAAAATACACTAAAAATCCTACGAGCCGTTCCCGAGTAATCACACCTTCTCCAAATTGGCCAAATAAAAGCGTTGCTGATTTTTCCTGAAAAATACACTAAAAATCTTACGAGCCGTTCCCGAGTAATCACACCTTCTCCAAATTGGCCAAAAAAAGCGTTGCTGATTTTTCCTGGAAAATACACTAAAAAACCTACGAGCCGTTTCCGAGTAATCCCATCTTCTCCAAATTAGAAAAAAAAGCGTTGCTGATTTTTCCTGGAAAATACACTAAAAAACTTACGAGCCGTTCCCGAGTAATCACACCTTCTCCAAATTGGCCAAAAAAAAGCGTTGCTGATTTTTCCTGGAAAATACACTAAAAAACCTACGAGCCGTTCCCGAGTAATCACACCTTCTCCAAATTGGCCAAAAAAAGCGTTGTTGATTTTTCCTGGAAAATACACTAAAAAACCTACGAGCCGTTCCCGAGTAATCCCATCTTCTCCAAATTGGCCCAAAAAAAGCGTTGCTGATTTTTCCTGGAAAATACACTAAAAAACCTACGAGCCGTTCCCGAGTAATCACACCTTCTCCAAATTGGCCAAAAAAAGCGTTGCTGATTTTTCCTGGAAAAAACACTAAAAAACCTACGAGCAGTTCCCGAGTAATCACACCTTCTCCAAATTGGCCAAAAAAAGCGTTGCTGATTTTTCCTGGAAAATACACTAAAAATCCTACGAGCCGTTCCCGAGTAATATAATCTTCTCCAAATTGGCCAAAAAAAGCGTTGCTGATTTTTCCTGGAAAATACACTAAAAATCCTACGAGCCGTTCCCGAGTAATCACACCTTCTCCAAATTGGCCAAAAAAAGCGTTGCTGATTTTTCCTGGAAAAAACATCAAAAATCTTACGAGCCGTTCCCGAGTAATCACACCTTCTCCAAATTGGCCAAAAAAAGCGTTGCTGATTTTTCCTGGAAAAAACATCAAAAATCTTACGAGCCGTTCCGGAGTAATCCCATCTTCTCCAAATTGGCCAAAAAAAAGCGTTGTTGATTTTTCCTGGAAAATACACTAAAAAACCTACGAGCCGTTCCCGAGTAATCACACCTTCTCCAAATTGGCCAAAAAAAAGCGTTGCTGATTTTTCCTGGAAAAAACATCAAAAATCTTACGAGCCGTTCCGGAGTAATCCCATCTTCTCCAAATTGGCCAAAAAAAAGCGTTGTTGATTTTTCCTGGAAAATACACTAAAAAACCTACGAGCCGTTCCCGAGTAATCACACCTTCTCCAAATTGGCCCAAAAAAAAGCGTTGCTGATTTTTCCTGGAAAAAACATCAAAAATCCTACGAGCCGTTCCCGAGTAATCACACCTTCTCCAAATTGGCCAAAAAAAACCGTTGCTGATTTTTCCTGGAAAAAACATCAAAAATCCTACGAGCCGTTCCCGAGTAATCACACCTTCTCCAAATTGGCCAAAAAAAGCGTTGCTGATTTTTCCTGGAAAAAACATCAAAAATCCTACGAGCCGTTCCCGAGTAATCACACCTTCTCCAAATTGGCCAAAAAAAACCGTTGCTGATTTTTCCTGGAAAAAACATCAAAAATCCTACGAGCCGTTCCCGAGTAATCACACCTTCTCCAAATTGGCCAAAAAAAGCGTTGCTGATTTTTCCTGGAAAATACACTAAAAATCCTACGAGCCGTTCCCGAGTAATCACACCTTCTCCAAATTAGAAAAAAAAACCTTAAAGATTTTTCCTGGAAAATACACTAAAAATCCTACGAGCCGTTCCCGAGTAATCACACCTTCTCCAAATTGGCCAAAAAAAAGCGTTGCTGATTTTTCCTGGAAAATACACTAAAAAACCTACGAGCCGTTCCCGAGTAATCCCATCTTCTCCAAATTGGCCAAAAAAAGCGTTGCTGATTTTTCCTGGAAAATACACTAAAAATTTTATGAGCCGTTCCCGAGTAATCACACCTTCTCCAAATTAGAAAAAAAAGCGTTGCTGATTTTTCCTGGAAAATACACTAAAAATCCTACGAGCCGTTCCCGAGTAATCACACCTTCTCCAAATTGGCCAAAAAAAGCGTTGCTGATTTTTCCTGGAAAATACACTAAAAATCTTACGAGCCGTTCCCGAGTAATCACACTTTCTCCAAATTGGCAAAAAAAACGTTGCTGATTTTTCCTGAAAAATACACTAAAAATCCTACGAGCCGTTCCCGAGTAATCACACCTTCTCCAAATTGGCCAAAAAAAAGCGTTGCTGATTTTTCCTGGAAAATACATCAAAAATCCTACGAGCCGTTCCCGAGTAATCACACCTTCTCCAAATTGGCCAAAAAAAGCGTTGCTGATTTTTCCTGGAAAATACACTAAAAAACCTACGAGCCGTTCCCGAGTAATCACACCTTCTCCAAATTGGCCAAAAAAAAGCGTTGTTGATTTTTCCTGGAAAATACACTAAAAAACCTACGAGCCGTTCCCGAGTAATCACACCTTCTCCAAATTGGCCAAAAAAAGCGTTGTTGATTTTTCCTGGAAAATACACTAAAAATCCTACGAGCCGTTCCCGAGTAATCACAGCTTCTCCAAATTGGCCAAAAAAAAGCGTTGTTGATTTTTCCTGGAAATTACACTAAAAAACCTACGAGCCGTTCCCGAGTAATCCCATCTTCTCCAAATTGGCCAAAAAAAGCGTTGTTGATTTTTCCTGGAAAATACACTAAAAATCCTACGAGCCGTTCCCGAGTAATCCCATCTTCTCCAAATTGGCCAAAAATAGCGTTGTTGATTTTTCCTGGAAAATACACTAAAAATCCTACGAGCCGTTCCCGAGTAATCCCATCTTCTCCAAATTGGCCAAAAAAAAACGTTGCTAATTTTTCCTGGAAAATACACTAAAAATCTTACGAGCCGTTCCCGAGTAATCACACCTTCTCCAAATTGGCCAAAAAAAGCGTTGCTGATTTTTCCTGGAAAATACACTAAAAATCTTACGAGCCGTTTCCGAGTAATCACACCTTCTCCAAATTGGCCAAAAAAAGCGTTGTTGATTTTTCCTGGAAAATACACTAAAAAACCTACGAGCCGTTCCCGAGTAATCACACCTTCTCCAAATTGGCCAAAAAAAAAGCGTTGTTGATTTTTCCTGGAAAATACACTAAAAATCTTACGAGCCGTTCCCGAGTAATCACAGCTTCTCCAAATTGGCCAAAAAAAGCGTTGTTGATTTTTCCTGGAAAATACACTAAAAATCCTACGAGCCGTTCCCGAGTAATCCCATCTTCTCCAAATTGGCCAAAAAAAGCGTTGCTGATTTTTCCTGGAAAATACACTAAAAATCCTACGAGCAGTTCCCGAGTAATCACACTTTCTCCAAATTGGCCAAAAAAAGCGTTGCTGATTTTTCCTGGAAAATACACTAAAAATCTTACGAGCCGTTCCCGAGTAATCCCATCTTCTCCAAATTGGCCAAAAAAAAACGTTGCTGATTTTTCCTGGAAAATACACTAAAAATCTTACGAGCCGTTCCCGAGTAATCACATCTTCTCCAAATTAGAAAAAAAAGCGTTGCTGATTTTTCCTGGAAAAAACATCAAAAATCTTACGAGCCGTTCCGGAGTAATCACACTTTCTCCAAATTGGCCAAAAAAAAAGCTTTGCTAATTTTTCCTGGAAAATACACTAAAAACCTACGAGCCGTTCCCGAGTAATCAAACCTTCTCCAAATTGGCCAAAAAAAGCGTTGCTGATTTTTCCTGGAAAATACACTAAAAATCCTACGAGCCGTTCCCGAGTAATCACATCTTCTCCAAATTGGCCAAAAAAAGCGTTGCTGATTTTTCCTGGAAAATACATCAAAAATCTTACGAGCCGTTCCCGAGTAATCCCATCTTCTCCAAATTGGCCAAAAAAAAGCGTTGCTGATTTTTCCTGGAAAATACACTAAAAAACCTACGAGCCGTTCCCGAGTAATCACACCTTCTCCAAATTGGCCAAAAAAAAACCTTGCTGATTTTTCCTGGAAAATACACTAAAAATCCTACGAGCAGTTCCCGAGTAATCACACCTTCTCCAAATTGGCCAAAAAAAGTGTTGCTGATTTTTCCTGGAAAAAACATCAAAAATCTTACGAGCCGTTCCCGAGTAATCCCATCTTCTCCAAATTGGCCAAAAAAAAGCGTTGCTGATTTTTCCTGGAAAATACACTAAAAATCTTACGAGCCGTTCCCGAGTAATCACACCTTCTCCAAATTGGCCAAAAAAAGCGTTGCACATTTTTCCTGGAAAATACACTAAAAAACTAACGAGCCGTTCCCGAGTAATCACACCTTCTCCAAATTGGCCAAAAAAAAGCGTTGCTGATTTTTCCTGGAAAATACACTAAAAATCCTACGAGCCGTTCCCGATAATCACACCTTCTCCAAATTGGCAAAATAAAAGCGTTGCTGATTTTTCCTGGAAAAAACACTAAAAATCTTATGAGCCGTTCCCGAGTAATCACACCTTCTCCAAATTGGCCAAAAAAAGCGTTGCTGATTTTTCCTGGAAAATACACTAAAAATCCTACGAGCCGTTCCCGAGTAATCACACCTTCTCCAAATTGGCCAAATAAAAGCGTTGCTGATTTTTCCTGAAAAATACACTAAAAATCTTACGAGCCGTTCCCGAGTAATCACACCTTCTCCAAATTGGCCAAAAAAAGCGTTGCTGATTTTTCCTGGAAAATACACTAAAAAACCTACGAGCCGTTTCCGAGTAATCCCATCTTCTCCAAATTAGAAAAAAAAGCGTTGCTGATTTTTCCTGGAAAATACACTAAAAAACTTACGAGCCGTTCCCGAGTAATCACACCTTCTCCAAATTGGCCAAAAAAAAGCGTTGCTGATTTTTCCTGGAAAATACACTAAAAAACCTACGAGCCGTTCCCGAGTAATCACACCTTCTCCAAATTGGCCAAAAAAAGCGTTGTTGATTTTTCCTGGAAAATACACTAAAAAACCTACGAGCCGTTCCCGAGTAATCCCATCTTCTCCAAATTGGCCCAAAAAAAGCGTTGCTGATTTTTCCTGGAAAATACACTAAAAAACCTACGAGCCGTTCCCGAGTAATCACACCTTCTCCAAATTGGCCAAAAAAAGCGTTGCTGATTTTTCCTGGAAAAAACACTAAAAAACCTACGAGCAGTTCCCGAGTAATCACACCTTCTCCAAATTGGCCAAAAAAAGCGTTGCTGATTTTTCCTGGAAAATACACTAAAAATCCTACGAGCCGTTCCCGAGTAATATAATCTTCTCCAAATTGGCCAAAAAAAGCGTTGCTGATTTTTCCTGGAAAATACACTAAAAATCCTACGAGCCGTTCCCGAGTAATCACACCTTCTCCAAATTGGCCAAAAAAAGCGTTGCTGATTTTTCCTGGAAAAAACATCAAAAATCTTACGAGCCGTTCCCGAGTAATCACACCTTCTCCAAATTGGCCAAAAAAAGCGTTGCTGATTTTTCCTGGAAAAAACATCAAAAATCTTACGAGACGTTCCCGAGTAATCACACCTTCTCCAAATTAGAAAAAAAAGCGTTGTTGATTTTTCCTGGAAAATACACTAAAAATCTTACGAGCCGTTCCCGAGTAATCACACCTTCTCCAAATTGGCAAAAAAAAAGCGTTACACATTTTTCCTGGAAAATACACTAAAAAACCTACGAGCCGTTCCCGAGTAATCCCATCTTCTCCAAATTAGAAAAAAAACCTTGCTGATTTTTCCTGGAAAATACACTAAAAATCCTACGAGCCGTTCCCGAGTAATCACACCTTCTCCAAATTGGCCAAAAAAAACCTTGCTGATTTTTCCTGGAAAATACACTAAAAATCCTACGAGCCGTTCCCGAGTAATCACACCTTCTCCAAATTGGCAAAAAAAAGCGTTGCTAATTTTTCCTGGAAAATACACTTAAAATCCTACGAGCCGTTCCCGAGTAATCACACCTTCTCCAAATTGGCAAAAAAAAAGCGTTGCTGATTTTTCCTGGAAAATATATTAAAAATTTTATGAGCCGTTCCCGAGTAATCACACCTTCTCCAAATTGGCCAAAAAAAGCGTTGCTGATTTTTCCTGGAAAAAACATCAAAAATCCTACGAGCCGTTCCCGAGTAATCACACCTTATCCAAATTGGCAAAAAAAAAGCGTTGCTGATTTTTCCTGGAAAATACACTAAAAATCCTACGAGCCGTTCCCGAGTAATCACACCTTCTCCAAATTGGCCAAAAAAAGCGTTGCACATTTTTCCTGGAAAAAACATCAAAAATCTTACGAGCCGTTCCCGAGTAATCACACCTTCTCCAAATTGGCCAAAAAAAGCGTTGCTGATTTTTCCTGGAAAAAACATCAAAAATCTTACGAGCCGTTCCCGAGTAATCACACCTTCTCCAAATTGGCCAAAAAAAGCGTTGCTGATTTTTCCTGGAAAAAACATCAAAAATCTTACGAGCCGTTCCCGAGTAATCACACCTTCTCCAAATTGGCCAAAAAAAAAGCGTTGCTGATTTTTCCTGGAAAATACACTAAAAAACCTACGAGCCGTTCCCGAGTAATCCCATCTTCTCCAAATTGGCCAAAAAAAGTGTTGCTGATTTTTCCTGGAAAATACACTAAAAATCCTACGAGCAGTTCCCAAGTAATCACACCTTATCCAAATTGGCCAAAAAAAGCGTTGCTGATTTTTCCTGGAAAATACACTAAAAATCCTACGAGCAGTTCCCAAGTAATCACACCTTATCCAAATTGGCCAAAAAAAGCGTTGCTGATTTTTCCTGGAAAATACACTAAAAAACCTACGAGCCGTTCCCGAGTAATCCCATCTTCTCCAAATTAGAAAAAAAAGCGTTGCACATTTTTCCTGGAAAATACACTAAAAATCTTACGAGCCGTTCCGGAGTAATCCTATCTTCTCCAAATTAGCAAAAAAAGCGTTGCTGATTTTTCCTGGAAAATACACTAAAAATCCTACGAGCCGTTCCCGAGTAATCACACCTTCTCCAAATTGGCCAAAAAAAGCGTTGCTGATTTTTCCTGGAAAATACACTAAAAATCCTACGAGCCGTTCCCGAGTAATCCCATCTTCTCCAAATTAGAAAAAAAAGCGTTGCTGATTTTTCCTGGAAAATACACTAAAAATCCTACGAGCAGTTCCCGAGTAATCACACCTTCTCCAAATTGGCCAAAAAAAAGCGTTGCTGATTTTTCCTGGAAAATACACTAAAAAACCTACGAGCCGTTCCCGAGTAATCACACCTTCTCCAAATTGGCCAAAAAAAAGCGTTGCTGATTTTTCCTGGAAAATACACTAAAAAACCTACGAGCCGTTCCCGAGTAATCACACCTTCTCCAAATTGGCCAAAAAAAGCGTTGCTGATTTTTCCTGGAAAATACACTAAAAAACCTACGAGCCGTTCCCGAGTAATCCCATCTTCTCCAAATTAGAAAAAAAAGCGTTGCACATTTTTCCTGGAAAATACACTAAAAATCTTACGAGCCGTTCCGGAGTAATCCCATCTTCTCCAAATTAGCAAAAAAAAGCGTTGCTGATTTTTCCTGGAAAATATATTAAAAATTTTATGAGCCGTTCCCGAGTAATCCCATCTTCTCCAAATTGGCCAAAAAAAGCGTTGCTGATTTTTCCTGGAAAATACACTAAAAATCCTACGAGCCGTTCCCGAGTAATCCCATCTTCTCCAAATTGGCCAAAAAAAGCGTTGCACATTTTTCCTGGAAAATACACTAAAAATCTTACGAGCCGTTCCCGAGTAATCACACCTTCTCCAAATTGGCAAAAAAAAGCGTTGCACATTTTTCCTGGAAAATACACTAAAAATCCTACGAGCAGTTCCCGAGTAATCACACCAACTCCAAATTGGCCAAAAAAAGCGTTGTTGATTTTTCCTGGAAAATACACTAAAAATCCTACGAGCCGTTCCCGAGTAATCACACCTTCTCCAAATTGGCCAAAAAAAGCGTTGCTGATTTTTCCTGGAAAATATATTAAAAATCCTACGAGCCGTTCCCGAGTAATCACACCTTCTCCAAATTGGCCAAAAAAAAGCGTTGCTTATTTTTCCTGGAAAATACATCAAAAATCTTACGAGCCGTTCCCGAGTAATCACACCTTCTCCAAATTGGCCAAAAAAAGCGTTGCTGATTTTTCCTGGAAAATACACTAAAAATCTTACGAGCCGTTCCCGAGTAATCACACCTTCTCCAAATTGGCAAAAAAAAGCGTTGCACATTTTTCCTGGAAATTACACTAAAAATCCTACGAGCCGTTCCCGAGTAATCCCATCTTCTCCAAATTGGCCAAAAAAAAGCGTTGCTGATTTTTCCTGGAAAATACACTAAAAAACCTACGAGCCGTTCCCGAGTAATCCCATCTTCTCCAAATTGGCCAAAAAAAAATTGTTGCTGATTTTTCCTGGAAAATACACTAAAAATCCTACGAGCCGTTCCCGAGTAATCCCATCTTCTCCAAATTAGAAAAAAAAGCGTTGCTGATTTTTCCTGGAAAATACACTAAAAAACCTACGAGCCGTTCCTGAGTAATCACACCTTCTCCAAATTGGCCAAAAAAAGCGTTGTTGATTTTTCCTGGAAAATACACTAAAAATCTTACGAGCCGTTCCCGAGTAATCACAGCTTCTCCAAATTGGCCAAAAAAAGCGTTGCTGATTTTTCCTGGAAAAAACATCAAAAATCTTACGAGCCGTTTCCGAGTAATCACACCTTCTCCAAATTGGCCAAAAAAAGCGTTGTTGATTTTTCCTGGAAAATACACTAAAAATCCTACGAGCAGTTCCCGAGTAATCACACCTTCTCCAAATTGGCCAAAAAAAGCGTTGCTGATTTTTCCTGGAAAATACACTAAAAATCCTACGAGCCGTTCCCGAGTAATCACACCTTCTCCAAATTGGCAAAAAAAAACCTTGCTGATTTTTCCTGGAAAATACACTAAAAAACCTACGAGCCGTTCCCGAGTAATCACACCTTCTCCAAATTGGCCAAAAAAAAGCGTTGCTGATTTTTCCTGGAAAATATATTAAAAATTTTATGAGCCGTTCCCGAGTAATCATACCTTCTCCAAATTGGCCAAAAAAAAAGCGTTGTTGATTTTTCCTGGAAAATACACTAAAAAACCTACGAGCCGTTCCCGAGTAATCACACCTTCTCCAAATTGGCCAAAAAAAGCGTTGTTGATTTTTCCTGGAAAATACACTAAAAATCCTACGAGCCGTTCCCGAGTAATCACAGCTTCTCCAAATTGGCCAAAAAAAAGCGTTGTTGATTTTTCCTGGAAATTACACTAAAAAACCTACGAGCCGTTCCCGAGTAATCCCATCTTCTCCAAATTAGAAAAAAAAGCGTTGCTGATTTTTCCTGGAAAATACACTAAAAAACCTACGAGCCGTTCCCGAGTAATCACACCTTCTCCAAATTGGCCAAAAAAAAACCTTGCTGATTTTTCCTGGAAAATACACTAAAAATCCTACGAGCCGTTCCCGAGTAATCCCATCTTCTCCAAATTGGCCAAAAAAAAACGTTGCTGATTTTTCCTGGAAAATACACTAAAAATCTTACGAGCCGTTCCCGAGTAATCACACCTTCTCCAAATTGGCCAAAAAAAAGCGTTGCTGATTTTTCCTGGAAAATACATCAAAAATCTTACGAGCCGTTCCCGAGTAATCACAGCTTCTCCAAATTGGCCAAAAAAAGCGTTGTTGATTTTTCCTGGAAAATACACTAAAAATCTTACGAGCCGTTCCCGAGTAATCACACCTTCTCCAAATTGGCCAAAAAAAAGCGTTGCTGATTTTTCCTGGAAAATACACTAAAAATCTTACGAGCCGTTCCTGAGTAATCACACCTTCTCCAAATTGGCCAAAAAAAGCGTTGCACATTTTTCCTGGAAAATACACTAAAAAACCTACGAGCCGTTCCCGAGTAATCCCATCTTCTCCAAATTAGCAAAAAAAAAGCGTTGCTGATTTTTCCTGGAAAATACATCAAAAATCTTACGAGCAGTTCCCGAGTAATCCCATCTTCTCCAAATTGGCAAAAAAAAAAGCGTTGCTGATTTTTCCTGAAAAATACACTAAAAAACCTACGATCCGTTCTCGAGTAATCCCATCTTCTCCGAATTGGCCAAAAAAAGCGTTGCTGATTTTTCCTGGAAAAAACATCAAAAATCTTACGAGCCGTTCCCGAGTAATCACACCTTCTCCAAATTGGCCAAAAAAAGCGTTGCTGATTTTTCCTGGAAAATACACTAAAAATCTTACGAGCCGTTTCCGAGTAATCACACCTTCTCCAAATTGGCCAAAAAAAGCGTTGCTGATTTTTCCTGGAATATACACTAAAAAACCTACGAGCCGTTCCCGAGTAATCCCATCTTCTCCAAATTAGAAAAAAAAGCGTTGCTGATTTTTCCTGGAAAATACACTAAAAATCCTACGAGCAGTTCCCGAGTAATCACACCTTCTCCAAATTGGCCAAAAAAAAGCGTTGCTGATTTTTCCTGGAAAATACACTAAAAAACCTACGAGCCGTTCCCGAGTAATCACACCTTCTCCAAATTAGCAAAAAAAAAGCGTTGTTGATTTTTCCTGGAAAAAACATCAAAAATCTTACGAGCCGTTCCCGAGTAATCACACCTTCTCCAAATTGGCCAAAAAAAGCGTTGCTGATTTTTCCTGGAAAAAACATCAAAAATCTTACGAGCCGTTCCCGAGTAATCACACCTTCTCCAAATTGGCCAAAAAAAAAGCGTTGCTGATTTTTCCTGGAAAATACACTAAAAAACCTACGAGCCGTTCCCGAGTAATCCCATCTTCTCCAAATTGGCCAAAAAAAGTGTTGCTGATTTTTCCTGGAAAATACACTAAAAATCCTACGAGCAGTTCCCAAGTAATCACACCTTATCCAAATTGGCCAAAAAAAGCGTTGCTGATTTTTCCTGGAAAATACACTAAAAATCCTACGAGCCGTTCCTGAGTAATCACAGCTTCTCCAAATTGGCCAAAAAAAGCGTTGCTGATTTTTCCTGGAAAATACACTAAAAAACCTACGAGCCGTTCCCGAGTAATCACACCTTCTCCAAATTGGCCAAAAAAAGCGTTGCTGATTTTTCCTGGAAAATACACTAAAAAACCTACGAGCCGTTCCCGAGTAATCCCATCTTCTCCAAATTAGAAAAAAAAGCGTTGCACATTTTTCCTGGAAAATACACTAAAAATCTTACGAGCCGTTCCGGAGTAATCCTATCTTCTCCAAATTAGCAAAAAAAGCGTTGCTGATTTTTCCTGGAAAATACACTAAAAATCCTACGAGCCGTTCCCGAGTAATCACACCTTCTCCAAATTGGCCAAAAAAAGCGTTGCTGATTTTTCCTGGAAAATACACTAAAAATCCTACGAGCCGTTCCCGAGTAATCCCATCTTCTCCAAATTAGAAAAAAAAGCGTTGCTGATTTTTCCTGGAAAATACACTAAAAATCCTACGAGCAGTTCCCGAGTAATCACACCTTCTCCAAATTGGCCAAAAAAAAAGCGTTGCTGATTTTTCCTGGAAAATACACTAAAAAACCTACGAGCCGTTCCCGAGTAATCACACCTTCTCCAAATTGGCCAAAAAAAAGCGTTGCTGATTTTTCCTGGAAAATACACTAAAAAACCTACGAGCCGTTCCCGAGTAATCACACCTTCTCCAAATTGGCCAAAAAAAGCGTTGCTGATTTTTCCTGGAAAATACACTAAAAAACCTACGAGCCGTTCCCGAGTAATCCCATCTTCTCCAAATTAGAAAAAAAAGCGTTGCACATTTTTCCTGGAAAATACACTAAAAATCTTACGAGCCGTTCCGGAGTAATCCCATCTTCTCCAAATTAGCAAAAAAAAGCGTTGCTGATTTTTCCTGGAAAATATATTAAAAATTTTATGAGCCGTTCCCGAGTAATCCCATCTTCTCCAAATTGGCCAAAAAAAGCGTTGCTGATTTTTCCTGGAAAATACACTAAAAATCCTACGAGCCGTTCCCGAGTAATCCCATCTTCTCCAAATTGGCCAAAAAAAGCGTTGCACATTTTTCCTGGAAAATACACTAAAAATCTTACGAGCCGTTCCCGAGTAATCACACCTTCTCCAAATTGGCAAAAAAAAGCGTTGCACATTTTTCCTGGAAAATACACTAAAAATCCTACGAGCAGTTCCCGAGTAATCACACCAACTCCAAATTGGCCAAAAAAAGCGTTGTTGATTTTTCCTGGAAAATACACTAAAAATCCTACGAGCCGTTCCCGAGTAATCACACCTTCTCCAAATTGGCCAAAAAAAGCGTTGCTGATTTTTCCTGGAAAATATATTAAAAATCCTACGAGCCGTTCCCGAGTAATCACACCTTCTCCAAATTGGCAAAAAAAAAGCGTTGCTGATTTTTCCTGGAAAATACATCAAAAATCTTACGAGCCGTTCCCGAGTAATCACACCTTCTCCAAATTGGCCAAAAAAAGCGTTGCTGATTTTTCCTGGAAAATACACTAAAAATCTTACGAGCCGTTCCCGAGTAATCACACCTTCTCCAAATTGGCAAAAAAAAGCGTTGCACATTTTTCCTGGAAATTACACTAAAAATCCTACGATCCGTTCCCGAGTAATCCCATCTTCTCCAAATTGGCCAAAAAAAAGCGTTGCTGATTTTTCCTGGAAAATACACTAAAAAACCTACGAGCCGTTCCCGAGTAATCCCATCTTCTCCAAATTGGCCAAAAAAAATTGTTGCTGATTTTTCCTGGAAAATACACTAAAAATCCTACGAGCCGTTCCCGAGTAATCCCATCTTCTCCAAATTAGAAAAAAAAGCGTTGCTGATTTTTCCTGGAAAATACACTAAAAAACCTACGAGCCGTTCCTGAGTAATCACACCTTCTCCAAATTGGCCAAAAAAAGCGTTGTTGATTTTTCCTGGAAAATACACTAAAAATCTTACGAGCCGTTCCCGAGTAATCACAGCTTCTCCAAATTGGCCAAAAAAAGCGTTGCTGATTTTTCCTGGAAAAAACATCAAAAATCTTACGAGCCGTTTCCGAGTAATCACACCTTCTCCAAATTGGCCAAAAAAAGCGTTGTTGATTTTTCCTGGAAAATACACTAAAAATCCTACGAGCAGTTCCCGAGTAATCACACCTTCTCCAAATTGGCCAAAAAAAGCGTTGCTGATTTTTCCTGGAAAATACACTAAAAATCCTACGAGCCGTTCCCGAGTAATCACACCTTCTCCAAATTGGCAAAAAAAAACCTTGCTGATTTTTCCTGGAAAATACACTAAAAAACCTACGAGCCGTTCCCGAGTAATCACACCTTCTCCAAATTGGCCAAAAAAAAGCGTTGCTGATTTTTCCTGGAAAATATATTAAAAATTTTATGAGCCGTTCCCGAGTAATCACACCTTCTCCAAATTGGCCAAAAAAAAGCGTTGTTGATTTTTCCTGGAAAATACACTAAAAAACCTACGAGCCGTTCCCGAGTAATCACACCTTCTCCAAATTGGCCAAAAAAAGCGTTGTTGATTTTTCCTGGAAAATACACTAAAAATCCTACGAGCCGTTCCCGAGTAATCACAGCTTCTCCAAATTGGCCAAAAAAAAGCGTTGTTGATTTTTCCTGGAAATTACACTAAAAAACCTACGAGCCGTTCCCGAGTAATCCCATCTTCTCCAAATTAGAAAAAAAAGCGTTGCTGATTTTTCCTGGAAAATACACTAAAAAACCTACGAGCCGTTGCCGAGTAATCACACCTTCTCCAAATTGGCCAAAAAAAAACCTTGCTGATTTTTCCTGGAAAATACACTAAAAATCCTACGAGCCGTTCCCGAGTAATCCCATCTTCTCCAAATTGGCCAAAAAAAAACGTTGCTGATTTTTCCTGGAAAATACACTAAAAATCTTACGAGCCGTTCCCGAGTAATCACACCTTCTCCAAATTGGCCAAAAAAAAAAGCGTTGCTGATTTTTCCTGGAAAATACATCAAAAATCTTACGAGCCGTTCCCGAGTAATCACAGCTTCTCCAAATTGGCCAAAAAAAGCGTTGTTGATTTTTCCTGGAAAATACACTAAAAATCTTACGAGCCGTTCCCGAGTAATCACACCTTCTCCAAATTGGCCAAAAAAAAGCGTTGCTGATTTTTCCTGGAAAATACACTTAAAATCTTACGAGCCGTTCCCGAGTAATCACACCTTCTCCAAATTGGCCAAAAAAAGCGTTGCACATTTTTCCTGGAAAATACACTAAAAAACCTACGAGCCGTTCCCGAGTAATCCCATCTTCTCCAAATTAGCAAAAAAAAAGCGTTGCTGATTTTTCCTGGAAAATACATCAAAAATCTTACGAGCAGTTCCCGAGTAATCCCATCTTCTCCAAATTGGCAAAAAAAAAGCGTTGCTGATTTTTCCTGAAAAATACACTAAAAAACCTACGATCCGTTCTCGAGTAATCCCATCTTCTCCGAATTGGCCAAAAAAAGCGTTGCTGATTTTTCCTGGAAAAAACATCAAAAATCTTACGAGCCGTTCCCGAGTAATCACACCTTCTCCAAATTGGCCAAAAAAAGCGTTGCTGATTTTTCCTGGAAAATACACTAAAAATCTTACGAGCCGTTTCCGAGTAATCACACCTTCTCCAAATTGGCCAAAAAAAGCGTTGCTGATTTTTCCTGGAATATACACTAAAAAACCTACGAGCCGTTCCCGAGTAATCCCATCTTCTCCAAATTAGAAAAAAAAGCGTTGCTGATTTTTCCTGGAAAATACACTAAAAATCCTACGAGCAGTTCCCGAGTAATCACACCTTCTCCAAATTGGCCAAAAAAAAGCGTTGCTGATTTTTCCTGGAAAATACACTAAAAAACCTACGAGCCGTTCCCGAGTAATCACACCTTCTCCAAATTAGCAAAAAAAAAGCGTTGTTGATTTTTCCTGGAAAATATATTAAAAATTTTATGAGCCGTTCCCGAGTAATCACACCTTCTCCAAATTGGCAAAAAAAAAGCGTTGCTGATTTTTCCTGGAAAATACACTAAAAAACCTACGAGCCGTTCCCGAGTAATCCCATCTTCTCCAAATTAGCAAAAAAAAAGCGTTGCTGATTTTTCCTGGAAAATACACTAAAAATCCTACGAGCAGTTCCCGAGTAATCCCATCTTCTCCAAATTGGCAAAAAAAAAGCGTTGCTGATTTTTCCTGAAAAATACACTAAAAAAAATACGAGCCGTTCCCGAGTAATCCCATCTTCTCCGAATTGGCCAAAAAAAGCGTTGCTGATTTTTCCTGGAAAAAACATCAAAAATCTTACGAGCCGTTCCCGAGTAATCACACCTTCTCCAAATTGGCCAAAAAAAGCGTTGCTGATTTTTCCTGGAAAATACACTAAAAAACCTACGAGCCGTTCCCGAGTAATCACACCTTCTCCAAATTGGCCAAAAAAAGCGTTGTTGATTTTTCCTGGAAAATACACTAAAAAACCTACGAGCCGTTCCCGAGTAATCACACCTTCTCCAAATTGGCCAAAAAAAGCGTTGCACATTTTTCCTGGAAAATACACTAAAAAACCTACGAGCCGTTCCCGAGTAATCCCATCTTCTCCAAATTAGCAAAAAAAAAGCGTTGCTGATTTTTCCTGGAAAATACATCAAAAATCTTACGAGCAGTTCCCGAGTAATCCCATCTTCTCCAAATTGGCAAAAAAAAGCGTTGCTGATTTTTCCTGGAAAATACACTAAAAATCCTACGAGCCGTTCCCGAGTAATCACAGCTTCTCCAAATTGGCCAAAAAAAGCGTTGTTGATTTTTCCTGGAAAATACACTAAAAATCCTACGAGCAGTTCCCGAGTAATCACACCTTCTCCAAATTGGCCAAAAAAAAGCGTTGCTGATTTTTCCTGGAAAAAACATCAAAAATCTTACGAGCCGTTCCCGAGTAATCACACCTTCTCCAAATTGGCCAAAAAAAAGCGTTGCTGATTTTTCCTGGAAAATACACTAAAAATCTTACGAGCCGTTCCCGAGTAATCACACCTTCTCCAAATTGGCCAAAAAAAGTGTTGCTGATTTTTCCTGGAAAATATATTAAAAAACCTACGAGCCGTTCCCGAGTAATCCCATCATCTCCAAATTAGCAAAAAAAAAGCGTTGCTGATTTTTCCTGGAAAATATATTAAAAAACCTACGAGCCGTTCCCGAGTAATCCCATCTTCTCCAAATTGGCAAAAAAAAGCGTTGCTGATTTTTCCTGGAAAATACACTAAAAATCCTACGAGCAGTTCCCGAGTAATCACACCTTCTCCAAATTGGCAAAAAAAAGCGTTGCTAATTTTTCCTGGAAAATACACTTAAAATCCTACGAGCCGTTCCCGAGTAATCACACCTTCTCCAAATTGGCCAAAAAAAGCGTTGCTGATTTTTCCTGGAAAATACACTAAAAATCCTACGAGCCGTTCCCGAGTAATCACACCTTCTCCAAATTGGCCAAAAAAAGCGTTGCTGATTTTTCCTGGAAAATACACTAAAAATCCTACGAGCCGTTCCCGAGTAATCACACCTTCTCCAAATTGGCCAAAAAAAGCGTTGCACATTTTTCCTGGAAAATACACTAAAAATCCTACGAGCCGTTCCCGAGTAATCACACCTTCTCCAAATTGGCCAAAAAAAAGCGTTGCTGATTTTTCCTGGAAAATACACTAAAAAACCTACGAGCCGTTCCCGAGTAATCCCATCTTCTCCAAATTGGCCAAAAAAAAGCGTTGCTGATTTTTCCTGGAAAATACACTAAAAATCTTACGAGCCGTTCCCGAGTAATCACACTTTCTCCAAATTGGCAAAAAAAAGCGTTGCTGATTTTTCCTGGAAAATACACTAAAAATCCTACGAGCCGTTCCCGAGTAATCACACCTTCTCCAAATTGGCCAAAAAAAGCGTTGCTGATTTTTCCTGGAAAATACACTAAAAATCCTACGAGCCGTTCCCGAGTAATCACACCTTCTCCAAATTGGCCAAAAAAAGCGTTGCTGATTTTTCCTGGAAAATACATCAAAAATCTTACGAGCCGTTCCCGAGTAATCACACCTTCTCCAAATTGGCCAAAAAAAAGCGTTGCTGATTTTTCCTGGAAAAAACATCAAAAATCTTACGAGCCGTTTCCGAGTAATCACACCTTCTCCAAATTGGCCAAAAAAAAGCGTTGCAGATTTTTCCTGGAAAATACACTAAAAATCCTACGAGCCGTTCCCGAGTAATCACAGCTTCTCCAAATTGGCCAAAAAAAGCGTTGCTGATTTTTCCTTGAAAATACACTAAAAATCCTACGAGCCGTTCCCGAGTAATCACACCTTCTCCAAATTGGCAAAAAAAAGCGTTGCTGATTTTTCCTGGAAA
Source organism: Lypha dubia (assembly GCA_947311025.1). Classification (NCBI taxonomy): domain Eukaryota; kingdom Metazoa; phylum Arthropoda; class Insecta; order Diptera; family Tachinidae; genus Lypha; species Lypha dubia. Next base: position 121,619 of record CAMZJU010000062.1, read on the forward strand.
AAACACTAAAAATCCTACGAGCCGTTCCCGAGTAATCACACCTTCTCCAAATTGGCCACAAAAAGCGTTGCACATTTTTCCTGGAAAATACACTAAAAATCCTACGAGCCGTTCCCGAGTAATCACAGCTTCTCCAAATTGGCCAAAAAAAGCGTTGCTGATTTTTCCTGGAAAAAACATCAAAAATCTTACGAGCCGTTCCCGAGTAATCACACCTTCTCCAAATTGGCCAAAAAAAGCGTTGCTGATTTTTCCTGGAAAATACACTAAAAATCTTACGAGCCGTTCCCGAGTAATCACACCTTCTCCAAATTGTCCAAAAAAAGCGTTGCTGATTTTTCCTGGAAAAAACATCAAAAATCTTACGAGCCGTTCCCGAGTAATCACACCTTCTCCAAATTGGCCAAAAAAAAGCGTTGCTGATTTTTCCTGGAAAATACACTAAAAAACCTACGAGCCGTTCCCGAGTAATCACACCTTCTCCAAATTGGCCAAAAAAAGCGTTGCTGATTTTTCCTGGAAAATACACTAAAAATCTTACGAGCCGTTCCCGAGTAATCACACCTTCTCCAAATTGGCCAAAAAAAGCGTTGTTGATTTTTCCTGGAAAATACACTAAAAATCCTACGAGCCGTTCCCGAGTAATCACAGCTTCTCCAAATTGGCCAAAAAAAAGCGTTGTTGATTTTTCCTGGAAATTACACTAAAAATCCTACGAGCCGTTCCCGAGTAATCACACCTTCTCCAAATTGGCCAAAAAAAAAGCGTTGCTGATTTTTCCTGGAAAATACACTAAAAAACCTACGAGCCGTTCCCGAGTAATCCCATCTTCTCCAAATTGGCCAAAAAAAGCGTTGTTGATTTTTCCTGGAAAATACACTAAAAATCCTACGAGCCGTTCCCGAGTAATCACAGCTTCTCCAAATTGGCCAAAAAAAAGCGTTGTTGATTTTTCCTGGAAAATACACTTAAAATCCTACGAGCCGTTCCCGAGTAATCACACCTTCTCCAAATTGGCAAAAAAAGCGTTGCACATTTTTCCTGGAAAATACACTAAAAATCTTACGAGCCGTTCCCGAGTAATCACACCTTCTCCAAATTGGCCAAAAAAAGCGTTGCTGATTTTTCCTGGAAAATACACTAAAAAACCTACGAGCCGTTCCCGAGTAATCCCATCTTCTCCAAATTAGCAAAAAAAAAAAGCGTTGCTGATTTTTCCTGGAAAATACACTAAAAATCCTACGAGCCATTCCCGAGTAATCCCATCTTCTCCAAATTGGCCAAAAAAAGTGTTGCTGATTTTTCCTGGAAATTACACTAAAAATCCTACGAGCCGTTCCCGAGTAATCACACCTTCTCCAAATTGGCAAAAAAAAGCGTTGCTGATTTTTCCTGGTAAATATATTAAAAATCTTACGAGCCGTTCCCGAGTAATCACACCTTCTCCAAATTGGCAAAAAAAAGCGTTTCTGATATTTCCTGGAAAAAACACTAAAAATCCTACGAGCCGTTCCCGAGTAATCACACCTTCTCCAAATTGGCCAAAAAAAGCGTTGCTGATTTTTCCTGGAAAAAACATCAAAAATCTTACGAGCCGTTCCCGAGTAATCACACCTTCTCCAAATTGGCCAACAAAAGCGTTGCTGATTTTTCCTGGAAAAAACATCAAAAATCTTACGAGCCGTTCCCGAGTAATCACACCTTCTCCAAATTGGGCAAAAAAAGCGTTGCTGATTTTTCCTGAAAAAAACATCAAAAATCTTACGAGCCGTTCCCGAGTAATCCCATCTTCTCCAAATTGGCCAAAAAAAGCGTTGCTGATTTTTCCTGGAAAATACACTAAAAATCCTACGAGCCGTTCCCGAGTAATCACACCTTCTCCAAATTGGCCAAAAAAAAGCGTTGCTGATTTTTCCTGGAAAATACACTAAAAAACCTACGAGCCGTTCCCGAGTAATCACACCTTCTCCAAATTGGCCAAAAAAAAGCGTTGCTGATTTTTCCTGGAAATTACACTTAAAATCCTACGAGCCGTTCCCGAGTAATCACACCTTCTCCAAATTGGCCAAAAAAAGCGTTGCTGATTTTTCCTGGAAAATACACTAAAAATCCTACGAGCCGTTCCCGAGTAATCACACCTTCTCCAAATTGGCCAAAAAAAAACCTTGCTGATTTTTCCTGGAAAATACACTAAAAAACCTACGAGCCGTTCGCGAGTAATCACACCTTCTCCAAATTGGCCAAAAAAAAGCGTTGCTGATTTTTCCTGGAAAATACACTAAAAATCTTACGAGCCGTTCCCGAGTAATCCCATCTTCTCCAAATTGGCCAAAAAAAAAACGTTGCTGATTTTTCCTGGAAAAAACATCAAAAATCTTACGAGCCGTTCCCGAGTAATCCCATCTTCTCCAAATTGGCCAAAAAAAAACGTTGCTGATTTTTCCTGGAAAAAACATCAAAAATCTTACGAGCCGTTCCCGAGTAATCACACCTTCTCCAAATTGGCCAAAACAAAGCGTTGCTGATTTTTCCTGGAAAATACACTAAAAATCTTACGAGCCGTTCCCGAGTAATCCCATCTTCTCCAAATTGGCCAAAAAAAAGCGTTGCTGATTTTTCCTGGAAAATACACTAAAAATCTTACGAGCCGTTCCCGAGTAATCCCATCTTCTCCAAATTGGCCAAAAAAAAAACGTTGCTGATTTTTCCTGGAAAAAACATCAAAAATCTTACGAGCCGTTCCCGAGTAATCACACCTTCTCCAAATTGGCCAAAAAAAGCGTTGCTGATTTTTCCTGGAAAATACACTAAAAAACCTACGAACCGTTCCCGAGTAATCACACCTTCTCCAAATTTTCCAAAAAAAGCGTTGCTGATTTTTCCTGGAAAATACACTAAAAATCCTACGAGCAGTTCCCGAGTAATCACACCTTCTCCAAATTGGCAAAAAAAAGCGTTGCTAATTTTTCCTGGAAAATACACTTAAAATCCTACGAGCCGTTCCCGAGTAATCACACCTTCTCCAAATTGGCCAAAAAAAAGCGTTGCTGATTTTTCCTGGAAAATACACTAAAAATCCTACGAGCCGTTCCCGAGTAATCACACCTTCTCCAAATTGGCGAAAAAAAGCGTTGCTGATTTTTCCTGGAAAATACACTAAAAATCCTACGAGCCGTTCCCGAGTAATCACACCTTCTCCAAATTGGCCAAAAAATGCGTTGCACATTTTTCCTGGAAAAAACACTAAAAATCCTACGAGCCGTTCCCGAGTAATCACACCTTCTCCAAATTGGCCACAAAAAGCGTTGCACATTTTTCCTGGAAAATACACTAAAAATCCTACGAGCCGTTCCCGAGTAATCACACCTTCTCCAAATTGGCCAAAAAAAGCGTTGCTGATTTTTCCTGAAAAATACATCAAAAATCTTACGAGCCGTTCCCGAATAATCACACCTTCTCCAAATTGGCCAAAAAAAAAGCGTTGCTGATTTTTCCTGGAAAAAACATCAAAAATCTTACGAGCCGTTCCCGAGTAATCACATCTTCTCCAAACTAGAAAAAAAAGCGTTGCTGATTTTTCCTGGAAGATATACTAAAAATCCTACGAGCCGTTCCCGAGTAATCACACCTTCTCCAAATTGGAAAAAAAAAGCGTTGCTGATTTTTCCTGAAAAATACATCAAAAATCTTACGAGCCGTTCCCGAGTAATCACACCTTCTCCAAATTAGAAAAAAAAAAAGCGTTGCACATTTTTCCTGGAAAATACACTAAAAATCCTACGAGCCGTTCCCGAGTAATCACACCATCTCCAAATTGGCCAAAAAAAGCGTTGCTGATTTTTCCTGGAAAAAACATCAAAAATCTTACGAGCCGTTCCCGAGTAATCACACCTTCTCCAAATTGGCCAAAAAAAGCGTTGCTGATTTTTCCTGAAAAATACACTAAAAAACCTACGAGCCGTTCCCGAGTAATCCCATCTTCTCCAAATTAGAAAAAAAAGCGTTGCTGATTTTTCCTGGAAAATACACTAAAAATCCTACGAGCCGTTCCCGAGTAATCACACCATCTCCAAATTGGCCAAAAAAAGCGTTGCTGATTTTTCCTGAAAAATACATCAAAAATCTTACGAGCCGTTCCCGAGTAATCACACCTTCTCCAAATTGGCCAAAAAAAAGCGTTGCTGATTTTTCCTGAAAAATACACTAAAAAACCAACGAGCCGTTCCCGAGTAATCACACCTTCTCCAAATTGGCCAAAAAAAGCGTTGCTGATTTTTCCTGGAAAATACACTAAAAATCTTACGAGCCGTTCCCGAGTAATCCCATCTTCTCCAAATTGGCAAAAAAAAAAGCGTTGCTGATTTTTCCTGAAAAATACACTAAAAATCCTACGAGCCGTTCCCGAGTAATCACAGCTTCTCCAAATTGGCCAAAAAAAGTGTTGCTGATTTTTCCTGGAAAATACACTAAAAATCCTACGAGCCGTTCCCGAGTAATCACACCTTCTCCAAATTGGCCAAAAAAAAGCGTTGCTGATTTTTCCTGGAAAATACACTAAAAAACCTACGAGCCGTTCCCGAGTAATCACACCTTCTCCAAATTGGCCAAAAAAAGCGTTGCTGATTTTTCCTGGAAAATACACTAAAAATCTTACGAGCCGTTCCCGAGTAATCACACCTTCTCCAAATTGGCCAAAAAAAGCGTTGCTGATTTTTCCTGGAAAAAACATCAAAAATCTTACGAGCCGTTCCCGAGTAATCACACCTTCTCCAAATTGGCCAAAAAAGCGTTGCTGATTTTTCCTGGAAAATACACTAAAAATCTTACGAGCCGTTCCCGAGTAATCCCATCTTCTCCAAATTGGCCAAAAAAAAACGTTGCTGATTTTTCCTGGAAAATACACTAAAAAACCTACGAGCCGTTCCCGAGTAATCACACCTTCTCCAAATTGGCCAAAAAAAAGCGTTGCTGATTTTTCCTGGAAAATACACTTAAAATCCTACGAGCCGTTCCCGAGTAATCACACCTTCTCCAAATTAGAAAAAAAAGCGTTGCTGATTTTTCCTGGAAAATACACTAAAAAACCTACGAGCCGTTCCCGAGTAATCACACCTTCTCCAAATTGGCCAAAAAAAGCGTTGCTGATTTTTCCTGGAAAATACACTAAAAATCCTACGAGCCGTTCCCGAGTAATCACACCTTCTCCAAATTAGAAAAAAAAGCGTTGCTGATTTTTCCTGGAAAATACACTAAAAATCCTACGAGCAGTTCCCGAGTAATCACACCTTCTCCAAATTGGCCAAAAAAAAGCGTTGCTGATTTTTCCTGGAAAATACACTAAAAAACCTACGAGCCGTTCCCGAGTAATCACACCTTCTCCAAATTGGCCAAAAAAAGCGTTGCTGATTTTTCCTGGAAAATACACTAAAAATCCTACGAGCAGTTCCCGAGTAATCCCATCTTCTCCAAATTGGCCAAAAAAGGGTTGCTGATTTTTCCTGGAAAATACACTAAAAATCCTACGAGCAGTTCCCGAGTAATCACACCTTCTCCAAATTGGCAAAAAAAAGCGTTGCTGATTTTTCCTGGAAAATACACTAAAAAACCTACGAGCCGTTCCCGAGTAATCACACCTTCTCCAAATTGGCCAAAAAAAGCGTTGTTGATTTTTCCTGGAAAATACACTAAAAATCCTACGAGCCGTTCCCGAGTAATCACACCATCTCCAAATTGGCCAAAAAAAGCGTTGCTGATTTTTCCTGGAAAAAACATCAAAAATCCTACGAGCCGTTCCCGAGTAATCACACCTTCTCCAAATTGGCCAAAAAAAAGCGTTGCTGATTTTTCCTGGAAAATACACTAAAAATCCTACGAGCCGTTCCCGAGTAATCACACCTTCTCCAAATTGGCCAAAAAAAAACCTTGCTGATTTTTCCTGGAAAATACACTAAAAATCCTACGAGCCGTTCCCGAGTAATCACACCTTCTCCAAATTGGCCAAAAAAAAGCGTTGCTGATTTTTCCTGAAAAATACACTAAAAAACCTACGAGCAGTTCCCGAGTAATCACACCTTCTCCAAATTGGCCAAAAAAAAGCGTTGCTGATTTTTCCTGGAAAATACACTAAAAAACCTACGAGCCGTTCCCGAGTAATCACACCTTCTCCAAATTGGCAAAAAAAAGCGTTGCACATTTTTCCTGGAAAATACACTAAAAAACCTACGAGCCGTTCCCGAGTAATCCCATCTTCTCCAAATTGGCCAAAAAAAAGCGTTGCTGATTTTTCCTGGAAAATACACTAAAAATCTTACGAGCCGTTCCCGAGTAATCACACTTTCTCCAAATTGGCAAAAAAAAGCGTTGCTGATTTTTCCTAAAAAATACACTAAAAAACCTACGAGCAGTTCCCGAGTAATCACACCTTCTCCAAATTGGCCAAAAAAAGCGTTGCTGATTTTTCCTGGAAAATACACTAAAAATCCTACGAGCCGTTCCCGAGTAATCACACCTTCTCCAAATTGGCCAAAAAAACGTTGCTGATTTTTCCTGGAAAATACACTAAAAATCTTACGAGCCGTTCCCGAGTAATCACACCTTCTCCAAATTGGCCAAAAAAAAGCGTTGCTGATTTTTCCTGGAAATTACACTTAAAATCCTACGAGCCGTTCCCGAGTAATCCCATCTTCTCCAAATTAGAAAAAAAAGCGTTGCTGATTTTTCCTGGAAAATACACTAAAAATCCTACGAGCCGTTCCCGAGTAATCACACCTTCTCCAAATTGGCCAAAAAAAGCGTTGCACATTTTTCCTGGAAAATACACTAAAAATCCTACGAGCCGTTCCCGAGTAATCCCATCTTCTCCAAATTGGCCAAAAAAAAAGCGTTGCTGATTTTTCCTGGAAAATACACTAAAAATCTTACGAGCCGTTCCCGAGTAATCACACCTTCTCCAAATTGGCCAAAAAAAGCGTTGCTGATTTTTCCTGGAAAATACACTAAAAATCCTACGAGCCGTTCCCGAGTAATCACACCTTCTCCAAATTGGCCAAAAAAAGCGTTGCTGATTTTTCCTGAAAAATACATCAAAAATCTTACGAGCCGTTCCCGAGTAATCACACCTTCTCCAAATTGGCCAAAAAAAGCGTTGTTGATTTTTCCTGGAAAATACACTAAAAATCCTACGAGCCGTTCCCGAGTAATCACACCTTCTCCAAATTGGCCAAAAAAAGCGTTGTTGATTTTTCCTGGAAAATACACTAAAAATCTTACGAGCCGTTCCCGAGTAATCACACCTTCTCCAAATTGGCCAAAAAAAAGCGTTGCTGATTTTTCCTGGAAAATACACTAAAAATCCTACGAGCCGTTCCCGAGTAATCACACCTTCTCCAAAATGGCCAAAAAAAAGCGTTGCTGATTTTTCCTGGAAAATACACTAAAAATCCTACGAGCCGTTCCCGAGTAATCACACCTTCTCCAAATTGGCCAAAAAAAGCGTTGTTGATTTTTCCTGGAAAATACACTAAAAATCTTACGAGCCGTTCCCGAGTAATCACACCTTCTCCAAATTGGCCAAAAAAAGCGTTGCTGATTTTTCCTGGAAAATACACTAAAAATCTTACGAGCCGTTCCCGAGTAATCACACCTTCTCCAAATTGGCCAAAAAAAAGCGTTGCTGATTTTTCCTGGAAAATACATTAAAAATCTTACGAGCCGTTCCCGAGTAATCACAGCTTCTCCAAATTGGCCAAAAAAAGCGTTGTTGATTTTTCCTGGAAAATACACTTAAAATCTTACGAGCCGTTCCCGAGTAATCACACCTTCTCCAAATTGGCCAAAAAAAAGCGTTGCTGATTTTTCCTGGAAAAAACATCAAAAATCTTACGAGCCGTTCCCGAGTAATCACACCTTCTCCAAATTGGCCAAAAAAAGCGTTGCTGATTTTTCCTGGAAAATACACTAAAAATCTTACGAGCCGTTTCCGAGTAGTCACACCTTCTCCAAATTGGCCAAAAAAAGCGTTGCTGATTTTTCCTGGAAAATACACTAAAAAACCTACGAGCCGTTCCCGAGTAATCCCATCTTCTCCAAATTGGCCAAAAAAAGCGTTGCTGATTTTTCCTGGAAAATACACTAAAAATCTTACGAGCCGTTCCCGAGTAATCACACCTTCTCCAAATTGGCCAAAAAAAGCGTTGTTGATTTTTCCTGGAAATTACACTAAAAATCCTACGAGCCGTTCCCGAGTAATCACACCTTCTCCAAATTGGCCAAAAAAAAGCGTTGCTGATTTTTCCTGGAAAATACACTAAAAATCTTACGAGCCGTTCCCGAGTAATCACACCTTCTCCAAATTGGCCAAAAAAAGCGTTGCACATTTTTCCTGGAAAATACACTAAAAAACCTACGAGCCGTTCCCGAGTAATCACACCTTCTCCAAATTGGCCAAAAAAAAGCGTTGCTGATTTTTCCTGGAAAATACACTAAAAATCCTACGAGCCGTTCCCGAGTAATCCCATCTTCTCCAAATTGGCCAAAAAAAAGCGTTGCTGATTTTTCCTGGAAAAAACATCAAAAATCCTACGAGCAGTTCCCGAGTAATCACACCTTATCCAAATTGGCAAAAAAAAAGCGTTGCTGATTTTTCCTGGAAAATACACTAAAAATCCTACGAGCCGTTCCCGAGTAATCCCATCTTCTCCAAATTAGAAAAAAAAGCGTTGCTGATTTTTCCTGGAAAATACATCAAAAATCTTACGAGCCGTTCCCGAGTAATCACAGCTTCTCCAAATTGGCCAAAAAAAGCGTTGTTGATTTTTCCTGGAAAATACACTAAAAATCTTACGAGCCGTTCCCGAGTAATCACACCTTCTCCAAATTGGCCAAAAAAAAGCGTTGCTGATTTTTCCTGGAAAATACACTAAAAAACCTACGAGCCGTTCCCGAGTAATCCCATCTTCTCCAAATTAGAAAAAAAAGCGTTGCTGATTTTTCCTGGAAAATACACTAAAAAACCTACGAGCCGTTCCCGAGTAATCCCATCTTCTCCAAATTGGCCAAAAAAAAGCGTTGCTGATTTTTCCTGGAAATTACACTTAAAATTTTATGAGCCGTTCCCGAGTAATCACACCTTCTCCAAATTGGCAAAAAAAAAGCGTTGCCGATTTTTCCTGGAAAAAACATCAAAAATCTTACGAGCCGTTCCCGAGTAATCACACCTTCTGCAAATTGGCCAAAAAAAGCGTTGCTGATTTTTCCTGGAAAATACACTAAAAAACCTACGAGCCGTTCCCGAGTAATCCCATCTTCTCCAAATTGGCCAAAAAAAGTGTTGCTGATTTTTCCTGGAAAATACACTAAAAATCTTACGAGCCGTTCCCGAGTAATCACACCTTCTCCAAATTGGCCAAAAAAAGCGTTGTTGATTTTTCCTGGAAAATACACTAAAAAACCTACGAGCCGTTCCCGAGTAATCCCATCTTCTCCAAATTAGAAAAAAAAGCGTTGCTGATTTTTCCTGGAAAATACACTAAAAAACCTACGAGCCGTTCCCGAGTAATCACACCTTCTCCAAATTGGCCAAAAAAAAGCGCTGCTGATTTTTCCTGGAAAATACACTAAAAAACTTACGAGCCGTTCCCGAGTAATCACACCTTCTCCAAATTGGCCAAAAAAAAAACCTTGTTGATTTTTCCTGGAAAATACACTAAAAATCTTACGAGCAGTTCCCGAGTATTCACACCTTCTCCAAATTGGCCAAAAAAAAGCGTTGCTGATTTTTCCTGGAAAATACACTAAAAAACCTACGAGCCGTTCCCGAGTAATCACACCTTCTCCAAATTGGCCAAAAAAAAGCGTTGCTGATTTTTCCTGGAAAAAACATCAAAAATCTTACGAGCCGTTCCCGAGTAATCACACTTTCTCCAAATTGGCAAAAAAAAGCTTTGCTGATTTTTCCTGGAAAATACACTAAAAATCTTACGAGCCGTTCCCGAGTAATCACACCTTCTCCAAATTGGCCAAAAAAAAGCGTTGCTGATTTTTCCTGGAAAATACACTAAAAATCTTACGAGCCGTTCCCGAGTAATAACACCTTCTCCAAATTGGCCAAAAAAAAAACCTTGTTGATTTTTCCTGGAAAATACACTAAAAATCCTACGAGCCGTTCCCGAGTAATCACACCTTCTCCAAATTGGCCAAAAAAAAGCGTTGCTGATTTTTCCTGGAAAATACACTAAAAAACCTACGAGCCGTTCCCGAGTAATCCCATCTTCTCCAAATTAGAAAAAAAAGCGTTGCTGATTTTTCCTGGAAAATACACTAAAAAACCTACGAGCCGTTCCCGAGTAATCCCATCTTCTCCAAATTGGCCAAAAAAAAGCGTTGCTGATTTTTCCTGGAAATTACACTTAAAATTTTATGAGCCGTTCCCGAGTAATCACACCTTCTCCAAATTGGCAAAAAAAAAGCGTTGCTGATTTTTCCTGGAAAATACACTAAAAATCTTACGAGCCGTTCCCGAGTAATCACACCTTCTCCAAATTGGCCAAAAAAAAGCGTTGCTGATTTTTCCTGGAAATTACACTTAAAATTTTATGAGCCGTTCCCGAGTAATCACACCTTCTCCAAATTGGCAAAAAAAAACCTTGTTGATTTTTCCTGGAAAATACACTAAAAATCTTACGAGCCGTTCCCGAGTAATCACACCTTCTCCAAATTGGCCAAAAAAAAGCGTTGCTGATTTTTCCTGGAAAATACACTAAAAAACCTACGAGCCGTTCCCGAGTAATCCCATCTTCTCCAAATTAGAAAAAAAAGCGTTGCTGATTTTTCCTGGAAAATACACTAAAAAACCTACGAGCCGTTCCCGAGTAATCCCATCTTCTCCAAATTGGCCAAAAAAAAGCGTTGCTGATTTTTCCTGGAAATTACACTTAAAATTTTATGAGCCGTTCCCGAGTAATCACACCTTCTCCAAATTGGCCAAAAAAAAGCGTTGCTGATTTTTCCTGGAAAATACACTAAAAAACCTACGAGCCGTTCCCGAGTAATCCCATCTTCTCCAAATTAGAAACAAAAGCGTTGCTGATTTTTCCTGGAAAATACACTAAAAAACCTACGAGCCGTTCCCGAGTAATCCCATCTTCTCCAAATTGGCCAAAAAAAAGCGTTGCTGATTTTTCCTGGAAATTACACTTAAAATTTTATGAGCCGTTCCCGAGTAATCACACCTTCTCCAAATTGGCAAAAAAAAAGCGTTGCTGATTTTTCCTGGAAAATACACTAAAAATCTTACGAGCCGTTCCCGAGTAATCACACCTTCTCCAAATTGGCCAAAAAAAAGCGTTGCTGATTTTTCCTGGAAATTACACTTAAAATTTTATGAGCCGTTCCCGAGTAATCACACCTTCTCCAAATTGGCAAAAAAAAACCTTGTTGATTTTTCCTGGAAAATACACTAAAAATCTTACGAGCCGTTCCCGAGTAATCACACCTTCTCCAAATTGGCCAAAAAAAAGCGTTGCTGATTTTTCCTGGAAAATACACTAAAAAACCTACGAGCCGTTCCCGAGTAATCCCATCTTCTCCAAATTAGAAAAAAAAGCGTTGCTGATTTTTCCTGGAAAATACACTAAAAAACCTACGAGCCGTTCCCGAGTAATCCCATCTTCTCCAAATTGGCCAAAAAAAAGCGTTGCTGATTTTTCCTGGAAATTACACTTAAAATTTTATGAGCCGTTCCCGAGTAATCACACCTTCTCCAAATTGGCAAAAAAAAAGCGTTGCTGATTTTTCCTGGAAAAAACATCAAAAATCTTACGAGCCGTTCCCGAGTAATCACACCTTCTGCAAATTGGCCAAAAAAAGCGTTGCTGATTTTTCCTGGAAAATACACTAAAAAACATACGAGCCGTTCCCGAGTAATCCCATCTTCTCCAAATTGGCCAAAAAAAGTGTTGCTGATTTTTCCTGGAAAATACACTAAAAATCTTACGAGCCGTTCCCGAGTAATCACACCTTCTCCAAATTGGCCAAAAAAAGCGTTGTTGATTTTTCCTGGAAAATACACTAAAAAACCTACGAGCCGTTCCCGAGTAATCCCATCTTCTCCAAATTAGAAAAAAAAGCGTTGCTGATTTTTCCTGGAAAATACACTAAAAAACCTACGAGCCGTTCCCGAGTAATCACACCTTCTCCAAATTGGCCAAAAAAAAGCGTTGCTGATTTTTCCTGGAAAATACACTAAAAAACTTACGAGCCGTTCCCGAGTAATCACACCTTCTCCAAATTGGCCAAAAAAAAAACCTTGTTGATTTTTCCTGGAAAATACACTAAAAATCTTACGAGCAGTTCCCGAGTATTCACACCTTCTCCAAATTGGCCAAAAAAAAGCGTTGCTGATTTTTCCTGGAAAATACACTAAAAAACCTACGAGCCGTTCCCGAGTAATCACACCTTCTCCAAATTGGCCAAAAAAAAGCGTTGCTGATTTTTCCTGGAAAAAACATCAAAAATCTTACGAGCCGTTCCCGAGTAATCACACTTTCTCCAAATTGGCAAAAAAAAGCTTTGCTGATTTTTCCTGGAAAATACACTAAAAATCTTACGAGCCGTTCCCGAGTAATCACACCTTCTCCAAATTGGCCAAAAAAAAGCGTTGCTGATTTTTCCTGGAAAATACACTAAAAATCTTACGAGCCGTTCCCGAGTAATAACACCTTCTCCAAATTGGCCAAAAAAAAAACCTTGTTGATTTTTCCTGGAAAATACACTAAAAATCCTACGAGCCGTTCCCGAGTAATCACACCTTCTCCAAATTGGCCAAAAAAAAGCGTTGCTGATTTTTCCTGGAAAATACACTAAAAAACCTACGAGCCGTTCCCGAGTAATCCCATCTTCTCCAAATTGGCCAAAAAAAGCGTTGTTGATTTTTCCTGGAAAATACACTAAAAATCCTACGAGCCGTTCCCGAGTAATCACACCATCTCCAAATTGGCCAAAAAAAGCGTTGCTGATTTTTCCTGGAAAAAACATCAAAAATCCTACGAGCCGTTCCCGAGTAATCACACCTTATCCAAATTGGCCAAAAAAAGCGTTGCTGATTTTTCCTGGAAAATACACTAAAAATCCTACGAGCCGTTCCCGAGTAATCACACCTTCTCTAAATTGGCCAAAAAAAGCGTTGCACATTTTTCCTGGAAAATACACTAAAAATCTTACGAGCCGTTCCGGAGTAATCCCATCTTCTCCAAATTAGCAAAAAAAAGCGTTGCTGATTTTTCCTGGAAAATATATTAAAAATTTTATGAGCCGTTCCCGAGTAATCACACCTTCTCCAAATTGGCCAAAAAAAGCGTTGCTGATTTTTCCTGGAAAATACACTAAAAATCTTACGAGCCGTTCCCGAGTAATCACACCTTCTCCAAATTGGCCAAAAAAAAGCGTTGCTGATTTTTCCTGGAAAATACATTAAAAATCTTACGAGCCGTTCCCGAGTAATCACAGCTTCTCCAAATTGGCCAAAAAAAGCGTTGTTGATTTTTCCTGGAAAATACACTAAAAATCTTACGAGCCGTTCCCGAGTAATCACACCTTCTCCAAATTGGCCAAAAAAAAGCGTTGCTGATTTTTCCTGGAAAAAACATCAAAAATCTTACGAGCCGTTCCCGAGTAATCACACCTTCTCCAAATTGGCCAAAAAAAGCGTTGCTGATTTTTCCTGGAAAATACACTAAAAATCTTACGAGCCGTTTCCGAGTAGTCACACCTTCTCCAAATTGGCCAAAAAAAGCGTTGCTGATTTTTCCTGGAAAATACACTAAAAAACCTACGAGCCGTTCCCGAGTAATCCCATCTTCTCCAAATTGGCCAAAAAAAGTGTTGCTGATTTTTCCTGGAAAATACACTAAAAATCTTACGAGCCGTTCCCGAGTAATCACACCTTCTCCAAATTGGCCAAAAAAAGCGTTGTTGATTTTTCCTGGAAATTACACTAAAAATCCTACGAGCCGTTCCCGAGTAATCACACCTTCTCCAAATTGGCCAAAAAAAAGCGTTGCTGATTTTTCCTGGAAAATACACTAAAAATCTTACGAGCCGTTCCCGAGTAATCACACCTTCTCCAAATTGGCCAAAAAAAGCGTTGCACATTTTTCCTGGAAAATACACTAAAAAACCTACGAGCCGTTCCCGAGTAATCACACCTTCTCCAAATTGGCCAAAAAAAAGCGTTGCTGATTTTTCCTGGAAAATACACTAAAAATCCTACGAGCCGTTCCCGAGTAATCCCATCTTCTCCAAATTGGCCAAAAAAAAGCGTTGCTGATTTTTCCTGGAAAAAACATCAAAAATCCTACGAGCAGTTCCCGAGTAATCACACCTTATCCAAATTGGCAAAAAAAAAGCGTTGCTGATTTTTCCTGGAAAATACTTTAAAAATCCCACGAGCCGTTCCCGAGTAATCCCATCTTCTCCAAATTAGAAAAAAAAGCGTTGCTGATTTTTCCTGGAAAATACATCAAAAATCTTACGAGCCGTTCCCGAGTAATCACAGCTTCTCCAAATTGGCCAAAAAAAGCGTTGTTGATTTTTCCTGGAAAATACACTAAAAATCTTACGAGCCGTTCCCGAGTAATCACACCTTCTCCAAATTGGCCAAAAAAAAGCGTTGCTGATTTTTCCTGGAAAATACACTAAAAAACCTACGAGCCGTTCCCGAGTAATCCCATCTTCTCCAAATTAGAAAAAAAAAGCGTTGCTGATTTTTCCTGGAAAATACACTAAAAAACCTACGAGCCGTTCCCGAGTAATCCCATCTTCTCCAAATTGGCCAAAAAAAAGCGTTGCTGATTTTTCCTGGAAATTACACTAAAAATTTTATGAGCCGTTCCCGAGTAATCACACCTTCTCCAAATTGGCAAAAAAAAAGCGTTGCTGATTTTTCCTGGAAAAAACATCAAAAATCTTACGAGCCGTTCCCGAGTAATCACACCTTCTGCAAATTGGCCAAAAAAAGCGTTGCTGATTTTTCCTGGAAAATACACTAAAAAACCTACGAGCCGTTCCCGAGTAATCCCATCTTCTCCAAATTGGCCAAAAAAAGTGTTGCTGATTTTTCCTGGAAAATACACTAAAAATCTTACGAGCCGTTCCCGAGTAATCACACCTTCTCCAAATTGGCCAAAAAAAGCGTTGTTGATTTTTCCTGGAAAATACACTAAAAAACCTACGAGCCGTTCCCGAGTAATCCCATCTTCTCCAAATTAGAAAAAAAAGCGTTGCTGATTTTTCCTGGAAAATACACTAAAAAACCTACGAGCCGTTCCCGAGTAATCACACCTTCTCCAAATTGGCCAAAAAAAAGCGTTGCTGATTTTTCCTGGAAAATACACTAAAAAACTTACGAGCCGTTCCCGAGTAATCACACTTTCTCCAAATTGGCCAAAAAAAGCGTTGTTGATTTTTCCTGGAAAATACACTAAAAATCTTACGAGCAGTTCCCGAGTATTCACACCTTCTCCAAATTGGCCAAAAAAAAGCGTTGCTGATTTTTCCTGGAAAATACACTAAAAAACCTACGAGCCGTTCCCGAGTAATCACACTTTCTCCAAATTGGCCAAAAAAAAGCGTTGCTGATTTTTCCTGGAAAAAACATCAAAAATCTTACGAGCCGTTCCCGAGTAATCACACTTTCTCCAAATTGGCAAAAAAAAGCTTTGCTGATTTTTCCTGGAAAATACACTAAAAATCTTACGAGCCGTTCCCGAGTAATCAAACCTTCTCCAAATTGGCCAAAAAAAAGCGTTGCTGATTTTTCCTGGAAAATACACTAAAAATCTTACGAGCCGTTCCCGAGTAATAACACCTTCTCCAAATTGGCCAAAAAAAAAACCTTGTTGATTTTTCCTGGAAAATACACTAAAAATCCTACGAGCCGTTCCCGAGTAATCACACCTTCTCCAAATTGGCCAAAAAAAAGCGTTGCTGATTTTTCCTGGAAAATACACTAAAAAACCTACGAGCCGTTCCCGAGTAATCCCATCTTCTCCAAATTGGCCAAAAAAAGCGTTGTTGATTTTTCCTGGAAAATACACTAAAAATCCTACGAGCCGTTCCCGAGTAATCACACCATCTCCAAATTGGCCAAAAAAAGCGTTGCTGATTTTTCCTGGAAAAAACATCAAAAATCCTACGAGCCGTTCCCGAGTAATCACACCTTATCCAAATTGGCCAAAAAAAGCGTTGCTGATTTTTCCTGGAAAATACACTAAAAATCCTACGAGCCGTTCCCGAGTAATCACACCTTCTCTAAATTGGCCAAAAAAAGCGTTGCACATTTTTCCTGGAAAATACACTAAAAATCTTACGAGCCGTTCCGGAGTAATCCCATCTTCTCCAAATTAGCAAAAAAAAGCGTTGCTGATTTTTCCTGGAAAATATATTAAAAATTTTATGAGCCGTTCCCGAGTAATCACACCTTCTCCAAATTGGCAAAAAAAAAAGCGTTGCTGATTTTTCCTGGAAAAAACACTAAAAATCTTACGAGCCGTTCCCGAGTAATCACACCTTCTCCAAATTGGCCAAAAAAAAGCGTTGCTGATTTTTCCTGGAAAATACACTAAAAAACCTACGAGCCGTTCCCGAGTAATCACACCTTCTCCAAATTGGCCAAAAAAAGCGTTGTTGATTTTTCCTGGAAAATACACTAAAAATCCTACGAGCCGTTCCCGAGTAATCACACCTTCTCCAAATTGGCCAAAAAAAAACCTTGCTGATTTTTCCTGGAAAATACACTAAAAATCTTACGAGCCGTTCCCGAGTAATCACACCTTCTCCAAATCGGCCAAAAAAAGCGTTGCTGATTTTTCCTGGAAAAAACATCAAAAATCTTACGAGCCGTTCCCGAGTAATCACACCTTCTCCAAATTGGCCAATAAAAGCGTTGCTGATTTTTCCTGGAAAATACACTAAAAAACCTACGAGCCGTTCCCGAGTAATCACACCTTCTCCAAATTGGCCAAAAAAAGCGTTGTTGATTTTTCCTGGAAAATACACTAAAAATCTTACGAGCAGTTCCCGAGTAATCACACCTTCTCCAAATTGGCCAAAAAAGAGCGTTGCTGATTTTTCCTGTAAAATACACTAAAAAACCTACGAGCCGTTCCCGAATAATCACACCTTCTCCAAATTGGCCAAAAAAAAGCGTTGTTGATTTTTCCTGGAAAATATATTAAAAATTTTATGAGCCGTTCCCGAGTAATCACACCTTCTCCAAATTGGCAAAAAAAAAGCGTTGCTGATTTTTCCTGGAAAATACACTAAAAATCCTACGAGCAGTTCCCGAGTAATCACACCTTCTCCAAATTGGCCAAAAAAAGCGTTGCTGATTTTTCCTGGAAAATACATCAAAAATCTTACGAGCCGTTCCCGAGTAATCACAGCTTCTCCAAATTGGCCAAAAAAAGCGTTGTTGATTTTTCCTGGAAAATACACTAAAAATCTTACGAGCCGTTCCCGAGTAATCACACCTTCTCCAAATTGGCCAAAAAAAAGCGTTGCTGATTTTTCCTGGAAAATACACTAAAAAACCTACGAGCCGTTCCCGAGTAATCCCATCTTCTCCAAATTAGAAAAAAAAGCGTTGCTGATTTTTCCTGGAAAATACACTAAAAAACCTACGAGCCGTTCCCGAGTAATCCCATCTTCTCCAAATTGGCCAAAAAAAAGCGTTGCTGATTTTTCCTGGAAATTACACTAAAAATTTTATGAGCCGTTCCCGAGTAATCACACCTTCTCCAAATTGGCAAAAAAAAAGCGTTGCTGATTTTTCCTGGAAAAAACATCAAAAATCTTACGAGCCGTTCCCGAGTAATCACACCTTCTCCAAATTGGACAAAAAAAGCGTTGCTGATTTTTCCTGGAAAATACACTAAAAAACCTACGAGCCGTTCCCGAGTAATCCCATCTTCTCCAAATTGGCCAAAAAAGTGTTGCTGATTTTTCCTGGAAAATACACTAAAAATCTTACGAGCCGTTCCCGAGTAATCACACCTTCTCCAAATTGGCCAAAAAAAGCGTTGTTGATTTTTCCTGGAAAATACACTAAAAAACCTACGAGCCGTTCCCGAGTAATCCCATCTTCTCCAAATTAGAAAAAAAAGCGTTGCTGATTTTTCCTGGAAAATACACTAAAAAACCTACGAGCCGTTCCCGAGTAATCACACCTTCTCCAAATTGGCCAAAAAAAAGCGTTGCTGATTTTTCCTGGAAAATACACTAAAAAACTTACGAGCCGTTCCCGAGTAATCACACTTTCTCCAAATTGGCCAAAAAAAGCGTTGTTGATTTTTCCTGGAAAATACACTAAAAATCTTACGAGCAGTTCCCGAGTAATCACACCTTCTCCAAATTGGCCAAAAAAAAGCGTTGCTGATTTTTCCTGGAAAATACACTAAAAAACCTACGAGCCGTTCCCGAGTAATCACACCTTCTCCAAATTGGCCAAAAAAAAGCGTTGCTGATTTTTCCTGGAACAAACATCAAAAATCTTACGAGCCGTTCCCGAGTAATCACACTTTCTCCAAATTGGCAAAAAAAAGCGTTGCTGATTTTTCCTGGAAAATACACTAAAAATCTTACGAGCCGTTCCCGAGTAATCACACCTTCTCCAAATTGGCCAAAAAAAAGCGTTGCTGATTTTTCCTGGAAAATACACTAAAAATCTTACGAGCCGTTCCCGAGTAATCACACCTTCTCCAAATTGGCCAAAAAAAAAACCTTGTTGATTTTTCCTGGAAAATACACTAAAAATCCTACGAGCCGTTCCCGAGTAATCACACCTTCTCCAAATTGGCCAAAAAAAAAGCGTTGCTGATTTTTCCTGGAAAATACACTTAAAAACCTACGAGCCGTTCCCGAGTAATCCCATCTTCTCCAAATTGGCCAAAAAAAGCGTTGTTGATTTTTCCTGGAAAATACACTAAAAATCCTACGAGCCGTTCCCGAGTAATCACACCATCTCCAAATTGGCCAAAAAAAGCGTTGCTGATTTTTCCTGGAAAAAACATCAAAAATCCTACGAGCCGTTCCCGAGTAATCACACCTTATCCAAATTGGCCAAAAAAAGCGTTGCTGATTTTTCCTGGAAAATACACTAAAAATCCTACGAGCCGTTCCCGAGTAATCACACCTTCTCCAAATTGGCCAAAAAAAGCGTTGCACATTTTTCCTGGAAAATGCACTAAAAATATTACGAGCCGTTCCGGAGTAATCCCATCTTCTCCAAATTAGCAAAAAAAAGCGTTGCTGATTTTTCCTGGAAAATATATTAAAAATTTTATGAGCCGTTCCCGAGTAATCACACCTTCTCCAAATTGGCAAAAAAAAAGCGTTGCTGATTTTTCCTGGAAAATACACTAAAAATCTTACGAGCCGTTCCCGAGTAATCACAACTTCTCCAAATTGGCCAAAAAAAAGCGTTGCTGATTTTTCCTGGAAAATACACTAAAAAACTTACGAGCCGTTCCCGAGTAATCACACTTTCTCCAAATTGGCCAAAAAAAGCGTTGTTGATTTTTCCTGGAAAATACACTAAAAATCTTACGAGCAGTTCCCGAGTAATCACACCTTCTCCAAATTGGCCAAAAAAAAGCGTTGCTGATTTTTCCTGGAAAATACACTAAAAAACCTACGAGCCGTTCCCGAGTAATCACACCTTCTCCAAATTGGCCAAAAAAAAGCGTTGCTGATTTTTCCTGGAACAAACATCAAAAATCTTACGAGCCGTTCCCGAGTAATCACACTTTCTCCAAATTGGCAAAAAAAAGCGTTGCTGATTTTTCCTGGAAAATACACTAAAAATCTTACGAGCCGTTCCCGAGTAATCACACCTTCTCCAAATTGGCCAAAAAAAAGCGTTGCTGATTTTTCCTGGAAAATACACTAAAAATCTTACGAGCCGTTCCCGAGTAATCACACCTTCTCCAAATTGGCCAAAAAAAAACCTTGTTGATTTTTCCTGGAAAATACACTAAAAATCCTACGAGCCGTTCCCGAGTAATCACACCTTCTCCAAATTGGCCAAAAAAAAGCGTTGCTGATTTTTCCTGGAAAATACACTTAAAAACCTACGAGCCGTTCCCGAGTAATCCCATCTTCTCCAAATTGGCCAAAAAAAGCGTTGTTGATTTTTCCTGGAAAATACACTAAAAATCCTACGAGCCGTTCCCGAGTAATCACACCATCTCCAAATTGGCCAAAAAAAGCGTTGCTGATTTTTCCTGGAAAAAACATCAAAAATCCTACGAGCCGTTCCCGAGTAATCACACCTTATCCAAATTGGCCAAAGAAAGCGTTGCTGATTTTTCCTGGAAAATACACTAAAAATCCTACGAGCCGTTCCCGAGTAATCACACCTTCTCCAAATTGGCCAAAAAAAGCGTTGCACATTTTTCCTGGAAAATGCACTAAAAATATTACGAGCCGTTCCGGAGTAATCCCATCTTCTCCAAATTAGCAAAAAAAAAGCGTTGCTGATTTTTCCTGGAAAATATATTAAAAATTTTATGAGCCGTTCCCGAGTAATCACACCTTCTCCAAATTGGCAAAAAAAAAGCGTTGCTGATTTTTCCTGGAAAATACACTAAAAATCTTACGAGCCGTTCCCGAGTAATCACAACTTCTCCAAATTGGCCAAAAAAAAGCGTTGCTGATTTTTCCTGGAAAATACACTAAAAAACCTACGAGCCGTTCCCGAGTAATCACACCTTCTCCAAATTGGCCAAAAAAAGCGTTGTTGATTTTTCCTGGAAAATACACTAAAAATCCTACGAGCCGTTCCCGAGTAATCACACCTTCTCCAAATTGGCCAAAAAAAACCTTGCTGATTTTTCCTGGAAAATACTTTAAAAATCTTACGAGCCGTTCCCGAGTAATCACACCTTCTCCAAATTGGCCAAAAAAAGCGTTGCTGATTTTTCCTGGAAAAAACATCAAAAATCTTACGAGCCGTTCCCGAGTAATCACACCTTCTCCAAATTGGCCAAAAAAAGCGTTGCTGATTTTTCCTGGAAAATACACTAAAAAACCTACGAGCCGTTCCCGAGTAATCACACCTTCTCCAAATTGGCCAAAAAAAGCGTTGTTGATTTTTCCTGGAAAATACACTAAAAATCCTAAGAGCCGTTCCCGAGTAATCACAGCTTCTCCAAATTAGAAAAAAAAGCGTTGCTGATTTTTCCTGGAAAATACACTAAAAATCTTACGAGCCGTTCCCGAGTAATCACACCTTCTCCAAATTGGCCAAAAAAAACGTTGCTGATTTTTCCTGGAAAATACACTAAAAATCTTACGAGCCGTTCCCGAGTAATCACACCTTCTCCAAATTGGCCAAAAAAAAGCGTTGCTGATTTTTCCTGGAAAATACACTAAAAAACCTACGAGCCGTTCCCGAGTAATCACACCTTCTCCAAATTGGCCAAAAAAAAGCGTTGCTGATTTTTCCTGGAAAATACACTAAAAATCTTACGAGCCGTTTCCGAGTAATCACACCTTCTCCAAATTGGCCAAAAAAAGCGTTGTTGATTTTTCCTGGAAAATACACTAAAAATCCTACGAGCAGTTCCCGAGTAATCACACCTTCTCCAAATTGGCAAAAAAAAGCGTTGCTGATTTTTCCTGGAAAATACACTAAAAATCCTACGAGCAGTTCCCGAGTAATCCCATCTTCTCCAAATTGGCCAAAAAAAGCGTTGTTGATTTTTCCTGGAAAATACACTAAAAATCCTACGAGCCGTTCCCGAGTAATCACACCATCTCCAAATTGGCCAAAAAAAGCGTTGCTGATTTTTCCTGGAAAAAACATCAAAAATCTTACGAGCCGTTCCCGAGTAATCCCATCTTCTCCAAATTAGAAAAAAAAGCGTTGCTGATTTTTCCTGGAAAATACACTAAAAATCCTACGAGCCGTTCCCGAGTAATCCCATCTTCTCCAAATTAGAAAAAAAAGCGTTGCTGATTTTTCCTGGAAAATACACTAAAAATCCTACGAGCCGTTCCCGAGTAATCCCATCTTCTCCAAATTAGAAAAAAAAGCGTTGCTGATTTTTCCTGGAAAATACACTAAAAATCCTACGAACCGTTCCCGAGTAATCCCATCTTCTCCAAATTAGAAAAAAAAGCGTTGCTGATTTTTCCTGGAAAATACACTAAAAATCCTACGAGCCGTTCCCGAGTAATCCCATCTTCTCCAAATTAGAAAAAAAAGCGTTGCTGATTTTTCCTGGAAAATACACTAAAAATCTTACGAGCCGTTCCCGAGTAATCACACCTTCTCCAAATTGGCCAAAAAAAAGCGTTGCTGATTTTTCCTGGAAAATACACTAAAAATCCTACGAGCCGTTCCCGAGTAATCCCATCTTCTCCAAATTAGAAAAAAAAGCGTTGCTGATTTTTCCTGGAAAATACACTAAAAATCCTACGAGCCGTTCCCGAGTAATCCCATCTTCTCCAAATTAGAAAAAAAAGCGTTGCTGATTTTTCCTGGAAAATACACTAAAAATCCTACGAGCCGTTCCCGAGTAATCCCATCTTCTCCAAATTAGAAAAAAAAGCGTTGCTGATTTTTCCTGGAAAATACACTAAAAATCCTACGAGCCGTTCCCGAGTAATCCCATCTTCTCCAAATTAGAAAAAAAAGCGTTGCTGATTTTTCCTGGAAAATACACTAAAAATCTTACGAGCCGTTCCCGAGTAATCACACCTTCTCCAAATTGGCCAAAAAAAAGCGTTGCTGATTTTTCCTGGAAAATACACTAAAAATCTTACGAGCCGTTCCCGAGTAATCACACCTTCTCCAAATTGGCCAAAAAAAAAACCTTGTTGATTTTTCCTGGAAAATACACTAAAAATCCTACGAGCCGTTCCCGAGTAATCACACCTTCTCCAAATTGGCCAAAAAAAAAGCGTTGCTGATTTTTCCTGGAAAATACACTTAAAAACCTACGAGCCGTTCCCGAGTAATCCCATCTTCTCCAAATTGGCCAAAAAAAAGCGTTGCTGATTTTTCCTGGAAAATACACTAAAAATCTTACGAGCCGTTCCCGAGTAATCACACCTTCTCCAAATTGGCCAAAAAAAAAACCTTGTTGATTTTTCCTGGAAAATACACTAAAAATCCTACGAGCCGTTCCCGAGTAATCACACCTTCTCCAAATTGGCCAAAAAAAAAGCGTTGCTGATTTTTCCTGGAAAATACACTTAAAAACCTACGAGCCGTTCCCGAGTAATCCCATCTTCTCCAAATTGGCCAAAAAAAGCGTTGTTGATTTTTCCTGGAAAATACACTAAAAATCCTACGAGCCGTTCCCGAGTAATCACACCATCTCCAAATTGGCCAAAAAAAGCGTTGCTGATTTTTCCTGGAAAAAACATCAAAAATCCTACGAGCCGTTCCCGAGTAATCACACCTTATCCAAATTGGCCAAAGAAAGCGTTGCTGATTTTTCCTGGAAAATACACTAAAAATCCTACGAGCCGTTCCCGAGTAATCACACCTTCTCCAAATTGGCCAAAAAAAGCGTTGCACATTTTTCCTGGAAAATGCACTAAAAATATTACGAGCCGTTCCGGAGTAATCCCATCTTCTCCAAATTAGCAAAAAAAAAGCGTTGCTGATTTTTCCTGGAAAATATATTAAAAATTTTATGAGCCGTTCCCGAGTAATCACACCTTCTCCAAATTGGCAAAAAAAAAGCGTTGCTGATTTTTCCTGGAAAATACACTAAAAATCTTACGAGCCGTTCCCGAGTAATCACAACTTCTCCAAATTGGCCAAAAAAAAGCGTTGCTGATTTTTCCTGGAAAATACACTAAAAAACCTACGAGCCGTTCCCGAGTAATCACACCTTCTCCAAATTGGCCAAAAAAAGCGTTGTTGATTTTTCCTGGAAAATACACTAAAAATCCTACGAGCCGTTCCCGAGTAATCACACCTTCTCCAAATTGGCCAAAAAAAACCTTGCTGATTTTTCCTGGAAAATACTTTAAAAATCTTACGAGCCGTTCCCGAGTAATCACACCTTCTCCAAATTGGCCAAAAAAAGCGTTGCTGATTTTTCCTGGAAAAAACATCAAAAATCTTACGAGCCGTTCCCGAGTAATCACACCTTCTCCAAATTGGCCAAAAAAAGCGTTGCTGATTTTTCCTGGAAAATACACTAAAAAACCTACGAGCCGTTCCCGAGTAATCACACCTTCTCCAAATTGGCCAAAAAAAGCGTTGTTGATTTTTCCTGGAAAATACACTAAAAATCCTAAGAGCCGTTCCCGAGTAATCACAGCTTCTCCAAATTAGAAAAAAAAGCGTTGCTGATTTTTCCTGGAAAATACACTAAAAATCTTACGAGCCGTTCCCGAGTAATCACACCTTCTCCAAATTGGCCAAAAAAAAACGTTGCTGATTTTTCCTGGAAAATACACTAAAAATCTTACGAGCCGTTCCCGAGTAATCACACCTTCTCCAAATTGGCCAAAAAAAAGCGTTGCTGATTTTTCCTGGAAAATACACTAAAAAACCTACGAGCCGTTCCCGAGTAATCACACCTTCTCCAAATTGGCCAAAAAAAAGCGTTGCTGATTTTTCCTGGAAAATACACTAAAAATCTTACGAGCCGTT
Source organism: Lypha dubia (assembly GCA_947311025.1). Classification (NCBI taxonomy): domain Eukaryota; kingdom Metazoa; phylum Arthropoda; class Insecta; order Diptera; family Tachinidae; genus Lypha; species Lypha dubia. The sequence continues at coordinate 146,289 of CAMZJU010000062.1, forward strand.
TCCGAGTAATCACACCTTCTCCAAATTGGCCAAAAAAAGCGTTGTTGATTTTTCCTGGAAAATACACTAAAAATCCTACGAGCAGTTCCCGAGTAATCACACCTTCTCCAAATTGGCAAAAAAAAAGCGTTGCTGATTTTTCCTGGAAAATACACTAAAAATCCTACGAGCAGTTCCCGAGTAATCCCATCTTCTCCAAATTGGCCAAAAAAAGCGTTGTTGATTTTTCCTGGAAAATACACTAAAAATCCTACGAGCCGTTCCCGAGTAATCACACCATCTCCAAATTGGCCAAAAAAAGCGTTGCTGATTTTTCCTGGAAAAAACATCAAAAATCTTACGAGCCGTTCCCGAGTAATCCCATCTTCTCCAAATTAGAAAAAAAAGCGTTGCTGATTTTTCCTGGAAAATACACTAAAAATCCTACGAGCCGTTCCCGAGTAATCCCATCTTCTCCAAATTAGAAAAAAAAGCGTTGCTGATTTTTCCTGGAAAATACACTAAAAATCCTACGAGCCGTTCCCGAGTAATCCCATCTTCTCCAAATTAGAAAAAAAAGCGTTGCTGATTTTTCCTGGAAAATACACTAAAAATCCTACGAACCGTTCCCGAGTAATCCCATCTTCTCCAAATTAGAAAAAAAAGCGTTGCTGATTTTTCCTGGAAAATACACTAAAAATCCTACGAGCCGTTCCCGAGTAATCCCATCTTCTCCAAATTAGAAAAAAAAGCGTTGCTGATTTTTCCTGGAAAATACACTAAAAATCTTACGAGCCGTTCCCGAGTAATCACACCTTCTCCAAATTGGCCAAAAAAAAGCGTTGCTGATTTTTCCTGGAAAATACACTAAAAATCCTACGAGCCGTTCCCGAGTAATCCCATCTTCTCCAAATTAGAAAAAAAAGCGTTGCTGATTTTTCCTGGAAAATACACTAAAAATCCTACGAGCCGTTCCCGAGTAATCCCATCTTCTCCAAATTAGAAAAAAAAGCGTTGCTGATTTTTCCTGGAAAATACACTAAAAATCCTACGAGCCGTTCCCGAGTAATCCCATCTTCTCCAAATTAGAAAAAAAGCGTTGCTGATTTTTCCTGGAAAATACACTAAAAATCCTACGAGCCGTTCCCGAGTAATCCCATCTTCTCCAAATTAGAAAAAAAAGCGTTGCTGATTTTTCCTGGAAAATACACTAAAAATCTTACGAGCCGTTCCCGAGTAATCACACCTTCTCCAAATGGCCAAAAAAAGCGTTGCTGATTTTTCCTGGAAAATACACTAAAAATCTTACGAGCCGTTCCCGAGTAATCACACCTTCTCCAAATTGGCCAAAAAAAAAACCTTGTTGATTTTTCCTGGAAAATACACTAAAAATCCTACGAGCCGTTCCCGAGTAATCACACCTTCTCCAAATTGGCCAAAAAAAAAGCGTTGCTGATTTTTCCTGGAAAATACACTTAAAAACCTACGAGCCGTTCCCGAGTAATCCATCTTCTCCAAATTGGCCAAAAAAAGCGTTGTTGATTTTTCCTGGAAAATACACTAAAAAATCCTACGAGCCGTTCCCGAGTAATCACACCATCTCCAAATTGGCCAAAAAAAGCGTTGCTGATTTTTCCTGGAAAAAACATCAAAAATCCTACGAGCCGTTCCCGAGTAATCACACCTTATCCAAATTGGCCAAAAAAAGCGTTGCTGATTTTTCCTGGAAAATACACTAAAAATCCTACGAGCCGTTCCCGAGTAATCACACCTTCTCCAAATTGGCCAAAAAAAGCGTTGCACATTTTTCCTGGAAAATTTACTAAAAATATTACGAGCCGTTCCGGAGTAATCCCATCTTCTCCAAATTAGCAAAAAAAAGCGTTGCTGATTTTTCCTGGAAAATATATTAAAAATTTTATGAGCCGTTCCCGAGTAATCACACCTTCTCCAAATTGGCAAAAAAAAAGCGTTGCTGATTTTTCCTGGAAAATACACTAAAAATCTTACGAGCCGTTCCCGAGTAATCACACCTTCTCCAAATTGGCCAAAAAAAAGCGTTGCTGATTTTTCCTGGAAAATACACTAAAAAACCTACGAGCCGTTCCCGAGTAATCACACCTTCTCCAAATTGGCCAAAAAAAGCGTTGTTGATTTTTCCTGGAAAATACACTAAAAATCCTACGAGCCGTTCCCGAGTAATCACACCTTCTCCAAATTGGCCAAAAAAAACCTTGCTGATTTTTCCTGGAAAATACACTAAAAATCTTACGAGCCGTTCCCGAGTAATCACACCTTCTCCAAATTGGCCAAAAAAAGCGTTGCTGATTTTTCCTGGAAAAAACATCAAAAATCTTACGAGCCGTTCCCGAGTAATCACACCTTCTCCAAATTGGCCAAAAAAAGCGTTGCTGATTTTTCCTGGAGAATACACTAAAAAACCTACGAGCCGTTCCCGAGTAATCACACCTTCTCCAAATTGGCCAAAAAAAGCGTTGCTGATTTTTCCTGGAAAATACACTAAAAAACCTACGAGCCGTTCCCGAGTAATCACACCTTCTCCAAATTGGCCAAAAAAAAGCGTTGCTGATTTTTCCTGGAAAATACACTAAAAATCTTACGAGCCGTTTCCGAGTAATCACACCTTCTCCAAATTGGCCAAAAAAAGCGTTGTTGATTTTTCCTGGAAAATACACTAAAAATCCTACGAGCAGTTCCCGAGTAATCACACCTTCTCCAAATTGGCAAAAAAAAGCGTTGCTGATTTTTCCTGGAAAATACACTAAAAATCCTACGAGCAGTTCCCGAGTAATCCCATCTTCTCCAAATTGGCCAAAAAAAGCGTTGTTGATTTTTCCTGGAAAATACACTAAAAATCCTACGAGCCGTTCCCGAGTAATCACACCATCTCCAAATTGGCCAAAAAAAGCGTTGCTGATTTTTCCTGGAAAAACATCAAAAAATCTTACTAGCCGTTCCCGAGTAATCCCATCTTCTCCAAATTAGAAAAAAAAGCGTTGCTGATTTTTCCTGGAAAATACACTAAAAATCCTACGAGCCGTTCCCGAGTAATCACACCATCTCCAAATTGGCCAAAAAAAAAACCTTTGCTGATTTTTTCCTGAAAATACACTAAAAATCCTACGAGCCGTTCCCGAGTAATCCATCTTCTCCAAATTAGAAAAAAAGCGTTGCTGATTTTTCCTGGAAAATACACTAAAAATCCTACGAGCCGTTCCCGAGTAATCCCATCTTCTCCAAATTAGAAAAAAAAGCGTTGCTGATTTTTCCTGGAAAATACACTAAAAATCCTACGAACCGTTCCCGAGTAATCCCATCTTCTCCAAATTAGAAAAAAAGCGTTGCTGATTTTTCCTGGAAAATACACTAAAATCCTACGAGCCGTTCCCGAGTAATCCCATCTTCTCCAAATTAGAAAAAAAAGCGTTGCTGATTTTCCTGGAAAATACACTAAAAATCTTACGAGCCGTTCCCGAGTAATCACACTTCTCCAAATTGGCCAAAAAAAAGCGTTGCTGATTTTTCCTGGAAAATACACTAAAAATCCTACGAGCCGTTCCCGAGTAATCCCATCTTCTCCAAATTAGAATAAAAAAGCGTTGCTGATTTTTCCTGGAAAATACACTAAAAATCCTACGAGCCGTTCCCGAGTAATCCCATCTTCTCCAAATTAGAAAAAAAAGCGTTGCTGATTTTTCCTGGAAAATACACTAAAAATCTTACGAGCCGTTCCCGAGTAATCACACCTTCTCCAAATTGGCCAAAAAAAAGCGTTGCTGATTTTTCCTGGAAAATACACTAAAAATCTACGAGCCGTTCCCGGAGTAATCACACCTTCTCCAAATTGGCCAAAAAAAAAAACCTTGTTGATTTTTCCTGGAAAATACACTAAAAATCCTACGAGCCGTTCCCGAGTAATCACACCTTCTCCAAATTGGCCAAAAAAAAAGCGTTGCTGATTTTTCCTGGAAAATACACTTAAAAACCTACGAGCCGTTCCCGAGTAATCCATCTTCTCCAATTGGCCAAAAAAAGCGTTGTTGATTTTTCCTGGAAAATACACTAAAAATTCCTACGAGCCGTTCCCGAGTAATCACACCATCTCCAAATTGGGCCAAAAAAAGCGTTGCTGATTTTTCCTGGAAAAAACATCAAAAATCCTACGAGCCGTTCCCGAGTAATCACACCTTATCCCAAATTGGCCAAAAAAAGCGTTGCTGATTTTTCCTGGAAAATACACTAAAAATCCTACGAGCCGTTCCCGAGTAATCACACCTTCTCCAAATTGGCCAAAAAAGCGTTGCACATTTTTCCTGGAAAATGCACTAAAAATATTACGAGCCGTTCCGGAGTAATCCCATCTTCTCCAAATTAGCAAAAAAAAGCGTTGCTGATTTTTCCTGGAAAATATATTAAAAATTTTATGAGCCGTTCCCGAGTAATCACACCTTCTCCAAATTGGCAAAAAAAAAGCGTTGCTGATTTTTCCTGGAAAAATAACACTAAAAATCTTACGAGCCGTTCCCGAGTAATCACACCTTCTCCAAATTGGCCAAAAAAAAGCGTTGCTGATTTTTCCTGGAAATACACTAAAAAACCTACGAGCCGTTCCGAGTAATCACACTTCTCCAAATTGGCCAAAAAAGCGTTGTTGATTTTTCCTGGAAAATACACTAAAAATCTACGAGCCGTTCCGAGTAATCACACCTTCTCCAAATTGGCCAAAAAAACCTTGCTGATTTTCCTGGAAAATACACTAAAAATCTTACGAGCCGTTCCCGAGTAATCACACCTTCTCCAAATTGGCCAAAAAAAGCGTTGCTGATTTTTCCCTGGAAAAAACATCAAAAATCTTACGAGCCGTTCCCGAGTAATCACACCTTCTCCAAATTGGCCAAAAAAAGCGTTGCTGATTTTTCCTGGAGAATACACTAAAAAAACCTACGAGCCGTTCCCGAGTAATCACACCTTCTCCAAATTGGCCAAAAAAAGCGTTGCTGATTTTTCCTGGAAAATACACCTAAAAAACCTACGAGCCGTTCCCGAGTAATCACACCTTCTCCAAATTGGCCAAAAAAAAGCGTTGCTGATTTTTCCTGGAAAATACACTAAAAATCTTACGAGCCGTTTCCGAGTAATCACACCTTCTCCAAATTGGCCAAAAAAAGCGTTGTTGATTTTTCCTGGAAAATAACTAAAAATCCTACGAGCAGTTCCCGAGTAATCACACCTTCTCCAAATTGGCAAAAAAAAGCGTTATGCTGATTTTTCCTGGAAAATACACTAAAAATCCTACGAGCAGTTCCCGAGTAATCCCATCTTCTCCAAATTGGCCAAAAAAAAGCGTTGTTGATTTTTCCTGGAAAATACACTAAAAATCCTACGAGCCGTTCCCGAGTAATCACACCATCTCCAAATTGGCCAAAAAAAGCGTTGCTGATTTTCCTGGGAAAAAAACATCAAAAATCTTACTAGCCGTTCCCGAGTAATCCCATCTTCTCCAAATTAGAAAAAAAAGCGTTGCTGATTTTTCCTGGAAAATACACTAAAAATCCTACGAGCCGTTCCCGAGTAATCACACCATCTCCAAATTGGCCAAAAAAAAACCTTGCTGATTTTTCCTGGAAAATACACTAAAAATCCTACGAGCCGTTCCCGAGTAATCCCATCTTCTCCAAATTAGAAAAAAAAGCGTTGCTGATTTTTCCTGGAAAATACACTAAAAATCCTACGAGCCGTTCCCGAGTAATCCCATCTTCTCCAAATTAGAAAAAAAAGCGTTGCTGATTTTTCCTGGAAAATACACTAAAAATCCTACGAGCCGTTCCCGAGTAATCCCATCTTCTCCAAATTAGAAAAAAAAGCGTTGCTGATTTTTCCTGGAAAATACACTAAAAATCCTACGAGCCGTTCCCGAGTAATCCCATCTTCTCCAAATTAGAAAAAAAAGCGTTGCTGATTTTTCCTGGAAAATACACTAAAAATCCTACGAGCAGTTCCCGAGTAATCACACCTTCTCCAAATTGGCCAAAAAAAAGCGTTGCTGATTTTTCCTGGAAAATACACTAAAAAACCTACGAGCCGTTCCCGAGTAATCACACCTTCTCCAAATTGGCCAAAAAAAGCGTTGCTGATTTTTCCTGGAAAATACATCAAAAATCTTACGAGCCGTTCCCGAGTAATCACACCTTCTCCAAATTAGCCAAAAAAAGCGTTGCTGATTTTTCCTGGAAAAAACACTAAAAATCCTACGAGCCGTTCCCGAGTAATCACACCTTCTCCAAATTGGCCAAAAAAAAAGCGTTGCTGATTTTTCCTGGAAAATACACTAAAAATCTTACGAGCCGTTCCCGAGTAATCACACCTTCTCCAAATTGGCCAAAAAAAGCGTTGTTGATTTTTCCTGGAAAATACACTAAAAATCTTACGAGCCGTTCCCGAGTAATCACACCTTCTCCAAATTGGCCAAAAAAAGCGTTGCTGATTTTTCCTGGAAAATATATTACAAAACCTACGAGCCGTTCCCGAGTAATCCCATCTTCTCCATATTGGCCAAAAAAAAGCGTTGCTGATTTTTCCTGGAAATTACACTAAAAATCCTACGAGCCGTTCCCGAGTAATCCCATCTTCTCCAAATTGGCCAAAAAAAAGCGTTGCTGATTTTTCCTGGAAAAAACATCAAAAATCCTACGAGCCGTTCCCGAGTAATCACACCTTCTCCAAATTGGCCAAAAAAAAAGCGTTGCTGATTTTTCCTGGAAAATACACTAAAAATCCTACGAGCCGTTCCCGAGTAATCACACCTTCTCCAAATTGGCCAAAAAAAAGCGTTGTTGATTTTTCCTGGAAAATACACTAAAAAACCTACGAGCCGTTCCCGAGTAATCACACCTTCTCCAAATTGGCCAAAAAAAAACGTTGCTGATTTTTCCTGGAAAATACACTAAAAATCTTACGAGCCGTTCCCGAGTAATCACACCTTCTCCAAATTGGCCAAAAAAAGCGTTGCTGATTTTTCCTGGAAAATACACTAAAAATCCTACGAGCAGTTCCCGAGTAATCACACCTTCTCCAAATTGGCAAAAAAAAGCGTTGCTGATTTTTCCTGGAAAATACACTAAAAATCCTACGAGCCGTTCCCGAGTAATCCCATCTTCTCCAAATTGGCCAAAAAAAAGCGTTGCTGATTTTTCCTGGAAAATACACTAAAAATCCTACGAGCCGTTCCCGAGTAATCACACCTTCTCCAAATTGGCCAAAAAAAGCGTTGCTGATTTTTCCTGGAAAATACACTAAAAATCCTACGAGCCGTTCCCGAGTAATCACACCTTCTCCAAATTGGCCAAAAAAAGCGTTGCTGATTTTTCCTGGAAAATACACTAAAAAACCTACGAGCCGTTCCCGAGTAATCCCATCTTCTCCAAATTGGCAAAAAAAAGCGTTGTTGATTTTTCCTGGAAAATACACTAAAAATCTTACGAGCCGTTCCGGAGTAATCCCATCTTCTCCAAATTGGCCAAAAAAAAGCGTTGCTGATTTTTCCTGAAAAATACACTAAAAATCTTACGAGCCGTTCCCGAGTAATCACACCTTCTCCAAATTGGCCAAAAAAAAGCGTTGCTGATTTTTCCTGAAAAATACACTAAAAAACCTACGAGCAGTTCCCGAGTAATCACACCTTCTCCAAATTGGCCAAAAAAAAGCGTTGCTGATTTTTCCTGGAAATTACACTTAAAATCCTACGAGCCGTTCCCGAGTAATCACACCTTCTCCAAATTAGAAAAAAAAGCGTTGCTGATTTTTCCTGGAAAAAACATCAAAAATCCTACGAGCCGTTCCCGAGTAATCACACCTTCTCCAAATTAGAAAAAAAAGCGTTGCTGATTTTTCCTGGAAAATACACTAAAAATCCTACGAGCCGTTCCCGAGTAATCACACCTTCTCCAAATTGGCCAAAAAAAAGCGTTGCTGATTTTTCCTGGAAAATACACTAAAAATCCTACGAGCCGTTCCCGAGTAATCACACCTTCTCCAAATTGGCCAAAAAAAGCGTTGCACATTTTTCCTGGAAAATACACTAAAAAACCTACGAGCCGTTCCCGAGTAATCACACCTTCTCCAAATTGGCCAAAAAAAAGCGTTGTTGAGTTTTCCTGGAAATTACACTAAAAATCTTACGAGCCGTTCCCGAGTAATCACACCTTCTCCAAATTAGAAAAAAAAGCGTTGCTGATTTTTCCTGGAAAATACACTAAAAATCCTACGAGCCGTTCCCGAGTAATCACACCTTCTCCAAATTGGCCAAAAAAAGCGTTGTTGATTTTTCCTGGAAAATACACTAAAAATCTTACGAGCCGTTCCCGAGTAATCACACCTTCTCCAAATTGGCCAAAAAAAAGCGTTGCTGATTTTTCCTGAAAAATACACTAAAAAACCTACGAGCCGTTCCCGAGTAATCACACCTTCTCCAAATTGGCCAAAAAAAGCGTTGCTGATTTTTCCTGGAAAATACACTAAAAATCCTACGAGCCGTTCCCGAGTAATCACACCTTCTCCAAATTGGCCAAAAAAAGCGTTGCTGATTTTTCCTGGAAAATACACTAAAAAACCTACGAGCCGTTCCCGAGTAATCCCATCTTCTCCAAATTGGCCAAAAAAAAAGCGTTGCTGATTTTTCCTGGAAAATATATTAAAAATTTTATGAGCCGTTCCCGAGTAATCACACCTTCTCCAAATTGGCAAAAAAAAGGCGTTGCTGATTTTTCCTGGAAAAAACATCAAAAATCCTACGAGCCGTTCCCGAGTAATCACACCTTCTCCAAATTGGCCAAAAAAAGCGTTGTTGATTTTTCCTGGAAAATACATTAAAAAACCTACGAGCCGTTCCCGAGTAATCCCATCTTCTCCAAATTGGCCAAAAAAAGCGTTGCTGATTTTTCCTGGAAAATACACTAAAAATCCTACGAGCCGTTCCCGAGTAATCACACCTTCTCCAAATTGGCCAAAAAAAAGCGTTGCTGATTTTTCCTGGAAAATACACTAAAAAACCTACGAGCCGTTCCCGAGTAATCACACCTTCTCCAAATTGGCCAAAAAAAAACCTTGCTGATTTTTCCTGGAAAATACACTTAAAATCCTACGAGCCGTTCCCGAGTAATCACACCTTCTCCAAATTGGCCAAAAAAAAGCGTTGCTGATTTTTCCTGGAAAATACACTAAAAATCCTACGAGCCGTTCCCGAGTAATCACACCTTCTCCAAATTGGCCAAAAAAAGCGTTGTTGATTTTTCCTGGAAAATACACTAAAAATCTTACGAGCCGTTCCCGAGTAATCACACCTTCTCCAAATTGGCCAAAAAAAGCGTTGCTGATTTTTCCTGGAAAAAACATCAAAAATCTTACGAGCCGTTCCCGAGTAATCACACCTTCTCCAAATTGGCCAAAAAAAAACCTTGCTGATTTTTCCTGGAAAATACACTAAAAAACCTACGAGCCGTTCCCGAGTAATCACACCTTCTCCAAATTGGCCAAAAAAAAGCGTTGTTGATTTTTCCTGGAAATTACACTAAAAATCCTACGAGCCGTTCCCGAGTAATCACACCTTCTCCAAATTGGCCAAAAAAAAAAGCGTTGCTGATTTTTCCTGGAAAATACACTAAAAATCTTACGAGCCGTTCCCGAGTAATCACACCTTCTCCAAATTGGCCAAAAAAAGTGTTGCTGATTTTTCCTGGAAAATATATTAAAAATTTTATGAGCCGTTCCCGAGTAATCCCATCTTCTCCAAATTGGCCAAAAAAGCGTTGCTGATTTTTCCTGGAAAATACACTAAAAATCCTACGAGCCGTTCCCGAGTAATCCCATCTTCTCCAAATTGGCCAAAAAAACCGTTGCTGATTTTTCCTGGAAAAAACATCAAAAATCCTACGAGCCGTTCCCGAGTAATCACACCTTCTCCAAATTGGCCAAAAAAAGCGTTGCTGATTTTTCCTGGAAAATACACTAAAAATCTTACGAGCCGTTCCCGAGTAATCACACCTTCTCCAAATTGGCCAAAAAAAGCGTTGCTGATTTTTCCTGGAAAAAACATCAAAAATCTTACGAGCCGTTCCCGAGTAATCACACCTTCTCCAAATTGGCCAAAAAAAGCGTTGCTGATTTTTCCTGGAAAATACACTAAAAACCCTACGAGCCGTTCCCGAGTAATCACACCTTCTCCAAATTGGCCAAAAAAAGCGTTGCTGATTTTTCCTGGAAAATACACTAAAAAACCTACGAGCCGTTCCCGAGTAATCACACCTTCTCCAAATTAGAAAAAAAAGCGTTGCTGATTTTTCCTGGAAAATACACTAAAAATCCTACGAGCCGTTCCCGAGTAATCACACCTTCTCCAAATTGGCCAAAAAAAGCGTTGTTGATTTTTCCTGGAAAAAACATCAAAAATCTTACGAGCCGTTCCCGAGTAATCCCATCTTCTCCAAATTAGAAAAAAAAGCGTTGCTGATTTTTCCTGGAAAATACACTAAAAAACCTACGAGCCGTTCCCGAGTAATCCCATCTTCTCCAAATTAGAAAAAAAAGCGTTGCTGATTTTTCCTGGAAAAAACATCAAAAATCTTACGAGCCGTTCCCGAGTAATCACACCTTCTCCAAATTGGCCAAAAAAAGCGTTGCTGATTTTTCCTGGAAAATACACTAAAAAACCTACGAGCCGTTCCCGAGTAATCACACCTTCTCCAAATTGGCCAAAAAAAGCGTTGCTGATTTTTCCTGGAAATTACACTTAAAATCCTACGAGCCGTTCCCGAGTAATCACACCTTCTCCAAATTGGCCAAAAAAAGCGTTGCTGATTTTTCCTGGAAAATACACTAAAAAACCTACGAGCCGTTCCCGAGTAATCACACCTTCTCCAAATTGGCCAAAAAAAGCGTTGCTGATTTTTCCTGGAAATTACACTTAAAATCCTACGAGCCGTTCCCGAGTAATCACACCTTCTCCAAATTAGAAAAAAAAGCGTTGCTGATTTTTCCTGGAAAATACACTAAAAATCCTACGAGCCGTTCCCGAGTAATCACACCTTCTCCAAATTGGCCAAAAAAAGCGTTGCTGATTTTTCCTGGAAAATACACTAAAAATCCTACGAGCCGTTCCTGAGTAATCACACCTTCTCCAAATTGGCCAAAAAAAGCGTTGTTGATTTTTCCTGGAAAATACACTAAAAATCCTACGAGCCGTTCCCGAGTAATCACAGCTTCTCCAAATTGGCCAAAAAAAAGCGTTGTTGATTTTTCCTGGAAATTACACTAAAAAACCTACGAGCCGTTCCCGAGTAATCCAATCTTCTCCAAATTGGCCAAAAAAAGCGTTGTTGATTTTTCCTGGAAAATACACTAAAAATCCTACGAGCCGTTCCCGAGTAATCCCATCTTCTCCAAATTGGCCAAAAAAAGCGTTGTTGATTTTTCCTGGAAAATATATTAAAAATTTTATGAGCCGTTCCCGAGTAATCCCATCTTCTCCAAATTGGCCAAAAAAAGCGTTGCTGATTTTTCCTGGAAAATACACTAAAAATCTTACGAGCCGTTTCCGAGTAATCACACCTTCTCCAAATTGGCCAAAAAAAAAACGTTGCTGATTTTTCCTGGAAAAAACATCAAAAATCTTACGAGCCGTTCCCGAGTAATCACACCTTCTCCAAATTGGCCAAAAAAAGCGTTGCTGATTTTTCCTGGAAAATACACTAAAAAACCTACGAGCCGTTTCCGAGTAATCACACCTTCTCCAAATTGGCCAAAAAAAAGCGTTGCTGATTTTTCCTGGAAAATACACTAAAAAACCTACGAGCCGTTCCCGAGTAATCACACCTTCTCCAAATTGGCCAAAAAAAGCGTTGCTGATTTTTCCTGGAAAAAACATCAAAAATCTTACGAGCCGTTCCCGAGTAATCACACCTTCTCCAAATTGGCCAAAAAAAGCGTTGTTGATTTTTCCTGGAAAATACACTAAAAATCTTACGAGCCGTTTCCGAGTAATCACACCTTCTCCAAATTGGCCAAAAAAAAGCGTTGCTGATTTTTCCTGGAAAATATATTAAAAATTTTATGAGCCGTTCCCGAGTAATCACAGCTTCTCCAAATTGGCCAAAAAAAGCGTTGCTGATTTTTCCTTGAAAATACACTTAAAATCCTACGAGCCGTTCCCGAGTAATCACACCTTCTCCAAATTAGAAAAAAAAGCGTTGCTGATTTTTCCTGGAAAAAACATCAAAAATCCTACGAGCCGTTCCCGAGTAATCACACCTTCTCCAAATTTGCAAAAAAAAGCGTTGCTGATTTTTCCTGGAAAATACACTAAAAATCCTACGAGCCGTTCCCGAGTAATCACACCTTCTCCAAATTGGCCAAAAAAAGCGTTGCTGATTTTTAGTGGAAAAAACATCAAAAATCTTACGAGCCGTTCCCGAGTAATCACACCTTATCCAAATTGGCCAAAAAAAGCGTTGCTGATTTTTCCTGGAAAATACACTAAAAATCCTACGAGCCGTTCCCGAGTAATCACACCTTCTCCAAATTGGCCAAAAAAAGCGTTGCTGATTTTTCCTGGAAAATACACTAAAAATCCTACGAGCCGTTCCCGAGTAATCACACCTTCTCCAAATTGGCCAAAAAAAGCGTTGCTGATTTTTCCTGGAAAATACACTAAAAATCCTACGAGCCGTTCCCGAGTAATCACACCTTATCCAAATTGGCCAAAAAAAGCGTTGTTGATTTTTCCTGGAAAATACACTAAAAATCCTACGAGCCGTTCCCGAGTAATCACACCTTCTCCAAATTGGCCAAAAAAAGCGTTGCTGATTTTTCCTGGAAAATACACTAAAAATCCTACGAGCCGTTCCCGAGTAATCCCAACTTCTCCAAATTGGCCAAAAAAAGCGTTGTTGATTTTTCCTGGAAAATACACTAAAAATCTTACGAGCCGTTCCCGAGTAATCACACCTTCTCCAAATTGGCCAAAAAAAGCGTTGCTGATTTTTCCTGGAAAAAACATCAAAAATCTTACGAGCCGTTCCCGAGTAATCACACCTTCTCCAAATTGGCCAAAAAAAGCGTTGCTGATTTTTCCTGGAAAATACACTAAAAATCTTACGAGCCGTTCCCGAGTAATCACACCTTCTCCAAATTGGCCAAAAAAAAGCGTTGTTGATTTTTCCTGGAAAATACACTAAAAATCCTACGAGCAGTTCCCGAGTAATCCCATCTTCTCCAAATTGGCCAAAAAAAGCGTTGCTGATTTTTCCTGGAAAATACACTAAAAATCCTACGAGCCGTTCCCGAGTAATCACAGCTTCTCCAAATTGGCCAAAAAAAGCGTTGCTGATTTTTCCTGGAAAATACACTAAAAAACCTACGAGCCGTTCCCGAGTAATCACACCTTCTCCAAATTAGAAAAAAAAGCGTTGCTGATTTTTCCTGGAAAAAACATCAAAAATCCTACGAGCCGTTTCCGAGTAATCACACCTTCTCCAAATTGGCAAAAAAAAGCGTTGCTGATTTTTCCTGGAAAATACACTAAAAATCCTACGATCCGTTCCCGAGTAATCACACCTTCTCCAAATTGGCCAAAAAAAGCGTTGCTGATTTTTCCTGGAAAATACACTAAAAAACCTACGAGCCGTTCCCGAGTAATCACACCTTCTCCAAATTGGCCAAAAAAAGCGTTGCTGATTTTTCCTGGAAAATACACTAAAAATCCTACGAGCCGTTCCCGAGTAATCACACCTTCTCCAAATTGGCCAAAAAAAGCGTTGCTGATTTTTCCTGGAAAATACACTAAAAATCTTACGAGCCGTTCCGGAGTAATCCCATCTTCTCCAAATTAGCAAAAAAAAGCGTTGCTGATTTTTCCTGGAAAATACACTAAAAAACCTACGAGCCGTTCCCGAGTAATCCCACCTTCTCCAAATTGGCCAAAAAAAGCGTTGCTGATTTTTCCTGGCAAATACACTAAAAAACCTACGAGCCGTTCCCGAGTAATCCCATCTTCTCCAAATTAGAAAAAAAAGCGTTGCTGATTTTTCCTGGAAAATACACTAAAAATCCTACGAGCCGTTCCCGAGTAATCACACCTTCTCCAAATTGGCCAAAAAAAGCGTTGCACATTTTCCCTGGAAAATACACTAAAAATCTTACGAGCCGTTCCGGAGTAATCCCATCTTCTCCAAATTAGCAAAAAAAAGCGTTGCTGATTTTTCCTGGAAAATACACTTAAAAACCTACGAGCCGTTCCCGAGTAATCACACCTTCTCCAAATTAGAAAAAAAAGCGTTGCTGATTTTTCCTGGAAAAAACATCAAAAATCCTACGAGCCGTTCTCGAGTAATCACACCTTCTCCAAATTAGAAAAAAAAAGCGTTGCTGATTTTTCCTGGAAAATACACTAAAAAACCTACGAGCCGTTCCCGAGTAATCACACCTTCTCCAAATTGGCCAAAAAAAGCGTTGCTGATTTTTCCTGGAAAATACACTAAAAAACCTACGAGCCGTTCCCGAGTAATCCCATCTTCTCCAAATTAGAAAAAAAAGCGTTGCTGATTTTTCCTGGAAAATACACTAAAAATCCTACGAGCCGTTCCCGAGTAATCACACCTTCTCCAAATTGGCCAAAAAAAGCGTTGCTGATTTTTCCTGGAAAATACACTAAAAATCCTACGAGCCGTTCCCGAGTAATCCCATCTTCTCCAAATTAGAAAAAAAAGCGTTGCTGATTTTTCCTGGAAAATACACTAAAAAACCTACGAGCCGTTCCCGAGTAATCCCACCTTCTCCAAATTGGCCAAAAAAAGCGTTGCTGATTTTTCCTGGAAAATACACTAAAAATCCTACGAGCAGTTCCCGAGTAATCACACCTTCTCCAAATTGGCCAAAAAAAAGCGTTGCTGATTTTTCCTGGAAAATACACTAAAAAACCTACGAGCCGTTCCCGAGTAATCCCATCTTCTCCAAATTAGAAAAAAAAGCGTTGCTGATTTTTCCTGGAAAATACACTTAAAAACCTACGAGCCGTTCCCGAGTAATCACACCTTCTCCAAATTAGAAAAAAAAGCGTTGCTGATTTTTCCTGGAAAATACACTAAAAAACCTACGAGCCGTTCCCGAGTAATCACACCTTCTCCAAATTGGCCAAAAAAAAGCGTTGTTGATTTTTCCTGGAAAATACACTAAAAATCTTACGAGCCGTTCCCGAGTAATCACACCTTCTCCAAATTGGCCAAAAAAAGCGTTGCTGATTTTTCCTGGAAAATACACTAAAAATCTTACGAGCCGTTCCCGAGTAATCACACCTTCTCCAAATTGGCCAAAAAAAGCGTTGCTGATTTTTCCTGGAAAAAACATCAAAAATCCTACGAGCCGTTCCCGAGTAATCCCATCTTCTCCAAATTGGCCAAAAAAAGCGTTGCACATTTTTCCTGGAAAATACACTAAAAATCCTACGAGCAGTTCCCGAGTAATTACACCTTCTCCAAATTGGCCAAAAAAAGCGTTGCTGATTTTTCCTGGAAAATACACTAAAAAACCTACGAGCCGTTCCCGAGTAATCCCATCTTCTCCAAATTAGAAAAAAAAACCTTGCTGATTTTTCCTGGAAAATACACTAAAAAACCTACGAGCCGTTCCCGAGTAATCACACCTTCTCCAAATTAGAAAAAAAAGCGTTGCTGATTTTTCCTGGAAAATACACTAAAAATCCTACGAGCAGTTCCCGAGTAATCACACCTTCTCCAAATTGGCCAAAAAAAGCGTTGCTGATTTTTCCTGGAAAATACACTAAAAATCCTACGAGCCGTTCCCGAGTAATCACACCTTCTCCAAATTGGCCAAAAAAAGCGTTGCTGATTTTTCCTGGAAAATACACTAAAAATCCAACGAGCCGTTCCCGAGTAATCACACCTTCTCCAAATTGGCCAAAAAAAAAGCGTTGCTGATTTTTCCTGGAAAATACACTAAAAATCTTACGAGCCGTTCCCGAGTAATCACACCTTCTCCAAATTGGCCAAAAAAAGCGTTGCTGATTTTTCCTGGAAAATACACTAAAAATCCTACGAGCCGTTCCCGAGTAATCACACCTTCTCCAAATTAGAAAAAAAAGCGTTGCTGATTTTTCCTGGAAAATACACTAAAAATCCTACGAGCAGTTCCCGAGTAATCCCACCTTCTCCAAATTGGCCAAAAAAAGCGTTGTTGATTTTTCCTGGAAAAAACATCAAAAATCCTACGAGCCGTTCCCGAGTAATCACACCTTCTCCAAATTGGCCAAAAAAAAAGCGTTGCTGATTTTTCCTGGAAAATACACTAAAAATCATACGAGCCGTTCCCGAGTAATCACACCTTCTCCAAATTGGCCAAAAAAAGCGTTGCTGATTTTTCCTGGAAAATACACTAAAAATCATACGAGCCGTTCCCGAGTAATCACACCTTCTCCAAATTAGAAAAAAAAACCTTGCTGATTTTTCCTGGAAAATACACTAAAAAACCTACGAGCCGTTCCCGAGTAATCACACCTTCTCCAAATTGGCCAAAAAAAGCGTTGCTGATTTTTCCTGGAAAATACACTAAAAATCTTACGAGCCGTTCCCGAGTAATCACACCTTCTCCAAATTGGCCAAAAAAAGCGTTGCTGATTTTTCCTGGAAAATACACTAAAAATCATACGAGCCGTTCCCGAGTAATCACACCTTCTCCAAATTGGCCAAAAAAAGCGTTGCTGATTTTTCCTGGAAAATACACTAAAAATCTTACGAGCCGTTCCCGAGTAATCACACCTTCTCCAAATTGGCCAAAAAAAAGCGTTGCTGATTTTTCCTGAAAAATACACTAAAAAACCTACGAGCCGTTCCCGAGTAATCACACCTTCTCCAAATTGGCCAAAAAAAAACCTTGCTGATTTTTCCTGGAAAATACACTAAAAAACCTACGAGCCGTTCCCGAGTAATCACACCTTCTCCAAATTGGCCAAAAAAAGCGTTGCTGATTTTTCCTGAAAATACACTAAAAATCTTACGAGCCGTTCCCGAGTAATCACACCTTCTCCAAATTGGCCAAAAAAAAGCGTTGCTGATTTTTCCTGGAAAATACACTAAAAAACCTACGAGCCGTTCCCGAGTAATCCCATCTTCTCCAAATTGGCCAAAAAAAGCGTTGCTGATTTTTCCTGGAAAATACACTAAAAATCATACGAGCCGTTCCCGAGTAATCACACCTTCTCCAAATTAGAAAAAAAAGCGTTGCTGATTTTTCCTGGAAAATACACTAAAAATCTTACGAGCCGTTCCCGAGTAATCACACCTTCTCCAAATTGGCCAAAAAAAACGTTGCTGATTTTTCCTGGAAAATACACTAAAAATCTTACGAGCCGTTCCCGAGTAATCCCATCTTCTCCAAATTGGCCAAAAAAAGCGTTGCTGATTTTTCCTGGAAATTACACTAAAAATCCTACGAGCCGTTCCCGAGTAATCACACCTTCTCCAAATTGGCCAAAAAAGCGTTGCTGATTTTTCCTGGAAAAAACATCAAAAATCTTACGAGCCGTTCCCGAGTAATCACACCTTCTCCAAATTGGCCAAAAAAAGCGTTGCTGATTTTTCCTGGAAAAAACATCAAAAATCTTACGAGCCGTTCCCGAGTAATCACACCTTCTCCAAATTGGCCAAAAAAAGCGTTGCTGATTTTTCCTGAAAAATACACTAAAAAACCTACGAGCCGTTCCCGAGTAATCACATCTTCTCCAAATTGGCCAAAAAAAAAAACGTTGCTGATTTTTCCTGGAAAAAACATCAAAAATCTTACGAGCCGTTCCCGAGTAATCACACCTTCTCCAAATTGGCCAAAAAAAAAACGTTGCTGATTTTTCCTGGAAAATACACTAAAAATCTTACGAGCCGTTCCCGAGTAATCACACCTCCTCCAAATTGGCCAAAAAAAGCGTTGCTGATTTTTCCTGGAAAATACACTAAAAATCCTACGAGCCGTTCCCGAGTAATCACACCTTCTCCAAATTGGCCAAAAAAAGCGTTGCTGATTTTTCCTGGAAAATACACTAAAAATCTTACGAGCCGTTCCCGAGTAATCACACCTTCTCCAAATTGGCCAAAAAAAAGCGTTGTTGATTTTTCCTGGAAAAAACATCAAAAATCTTACGAGTCGTTCCCGAGTAATCCCATCTTCTCCAAATTGGCCAAAAAAAAGCGTTGCTGATTTTTCCTGGAAATTACACTTAAAATCTTACGAGCCGTTCCCGAGTAATCACACCTT
>CAMZJU010000063.1:0-77000 GCA_947311025.1 Lypha dubia
ATTATTCGGGAACGGCTCGTAGGATTTTTGATGTATTTTCCAGGAAAAATCAGCAACGCTTTTTTTGGCCAATTTGGAGAAGGTGTGATTACTCGGGAACGGCTCATAAAATTTTTAATATATTTTCCAGGAAAAATCAGCAACGCTTTTTTTTGGCCAATTTGGAGAAGGTGTGATTACTCGGAAACGGCTCGTAAGATTTTTAGTGTATTTTCCAGGAAAAATCAGCAACGTTTTTTTTTGGCCAATTTGGAGAAGATGTGATTACTCGGGAACGGCTCGTAAGATTTTTGATGTTTTTTCCAGGAAAAATCAGCAACGCTTTTTTTGGCCAATTTGGAGAAGGTGTGATTACTCGGGAACTGCTCGTAGGTTTTTTAGTGTATTTTCCAGGAAAAATCAGCAACGCTTTTTTTTGGCCAATTTGGAGAAGATGGGATTACTCGGGAACGGCTCGTAGGTTTTTTAGTGTATTTTCCAGGAAAAATGTGCAACGCTTTTTTTTCTAATTTGGAGAAGGTGTGATTACTCGGGAACGGCTCGTAAGATTTTTGATGTTTTTTCCAGGAAAAATCAGCAACGCTTTTTTTTCTAATTTGGAGAAGGTGTGATTACTCGGGAACGGCTCGTAGGATTTTTGATGTTTTTTCCAGGAAAAATCAGCAACGCTTTTTTTTCTAATTTGGAGAAGGTGTGATTACTCGGGAACGGCTCGTAAGATTTTTGATGTTTTTTCCAGGAAAAATCAGCAACGCTTTTTTTTGGCCAATTTGGAGAAGGTGTGATTACTCGGGAACGGCTCGTAGGATTTTTGATGTTTTTTCCAGGAAAAATCAGCAACGCTTTTTTTTCTAATTTGGAGAAGGTGTGATTACTCGGGAACGGCTCGTAGGTTTTTTAGTGTATTTTCCAGGAAAAATCAGCAACGCTTTTTTTGGCCAATTTGGAGAAGATGGGATTACTCGGGAACTGCTCGTAGGATTTTTAGTGTATTTTCCAGGAAAAATTAGCAACGCTTTTTTTTGCCAATTTGGAGAAGATGGGATTACTCGGGAACGGCTCGTAGGATTTTTAGTGTATTTTCCAGGAAAAATCAGCAACGCTTTTTTTGGCCAATTTGGAGAAGGTGTGATTACTCGGGAACGGCTCGTAGGATTTTTAGTGTATTTTCCAGGAAAAATCAGCAACGCTTTTTTTTTGGCCAATTTGGAGAAGATGGGATTACTCGGGAACGGCTCGTAGGATTTTTAGTGTATTTTCCAGGAAAAATCAGCAACGCTTTTTTTTGCCAATTTGGAGAAGATGGGATTACTCGGGAACGGCTCGTAGGTTTTTTAGTGTATTTTCCAGGAAAAATCTGCAACGCTTTTTTTTGCCAATTTGGAGAAGCTGTGATTACTCGGGAACGGCTCGTAGGATTTTTAGTGTATTTTCCAGGAAAAATCAGCAACGCTTTTTTTTTGCCAATTTGGAGAAAGTGTGATTACTCGGGAACGGCTCGTAAGATTTTTAGTGTATTTTCCAGGAAAAATCAGCAACGCTTTTTTTTCTAATTTGGAGAAGATGGGATTACTCGGGAACGGCTCGTAGGTTTTTTAGTGTATTTTCCAGGAAAAATCAGCAACGCTTTTTTTTCTAATTTGGAGAAGATGGGATTACTCGGGAACGGCTCGTAAGATTTTTGATGTTTTTTCCAGGAAAAATCAGCAACGCTTTTTTTGGCCAATTTGGAGAAGGTGTGATTACTCGGGAACGGCTCGTAAGATTTTTGATGTATTTTCCAGGAAAAATCAGCAACGCTTTTTTTGGCCAATTTGGAGAAGGTGTGATTACTCGGGAACGGCTCGTAAGATTTTTAGTGTATTTTCCAGGAAAAATCAGCAACGCTTTTTTTGGCCAATTTGGAGAAGGTGTGATTACTCGGGAACTGCTCGTAGGATTTTTAGTGTATTTTCCAGGAAAAATCAACAACGCTTTTTTTTCTAATTTGGAGAAGGTGTGATTACTCGGGAACGGCTCGTAGGTTTTTTAGTGTATTTTCCAGGAAAAATCAGCAACGCTTTTTTTTGGCCAATTTGGAGAAGGTGTGATTACTCGGGAACGGCTCGTAAGATTTTAAGTGTATTTTCCAGGAAAAATCAACAACGCTTTTTTTGGCCAATTTGGAGAAGCTGTGATTACTCGGGAACGGCTCGTAAGATTTTTGATGTTTTTTCCAGGAAAAATCAGCAACGCTTTTTTTTGGCCAATTTGGAGAAGGTGTGATTACTCGGGAACGGCTCGTAAGATTTTTGATGTATTTTCCAGGAAAAATCAACAACGCTTTTTTTGGCCAATTTGGAGAAGGTGTGATTACTCGGGAACGGCTCGTAGGATTTTTAGTGTATTTTCCAGGAAAAATCAGCAACGCTTTTTTTGGCCAATTTGGAGAAGGTGTGATTACTCGGGAACGGCTCATAAAATTTTTAATATATTTTCCAGGAAAAATCAGCAACGCTTTTTTTTCTAATTTGGAGAAGGTGTGATTACTCGGAAACGGCTCGTAAGATTTTTAGTGTATTTTTCAGGAAAAATCAGCAACGCTTTTTTTTGGCCAATTTGGAGAAGATGGGATTACTCGGGAACGGCTCGTAGGATTTTTGATGTATTTTCCAGGAAAAATCAGCAACGCTTTTTTTGGCCAATTTGGAGAAGGTGTGATTACTCGGGAACGGCTCATAAAATTTTTAATATATTTTCCAGGAAAAATCAGCAACGCTTTTTTTTGGCCAATTTGGAGAAGGTGTGATTACTCGGAAACGGCTCGTAAGATTTTTAGTGTATTTTCCAGGAAAAATCAGCAACGTTTTTTTTTTGGCCAATTTGGAGAAGATGTGATTACTCGGGAACGGCTCGTAAGATTTTTGATGTTTTTTCCAGGAAAAATCAGCAACGCTTTTTTTGGCCAATTTGGAGAAGGTGTGATTACTCGGGAACTGCTCGTAGGTTTTTTAGTGTATTTTCCAGGAAAAATCAGCAACGCTTTTTTTTGGCCAATTTGGAGAAGATGGGATTACTCGGGAACGGCTCGTAGGTTTTTTAGTGTATTTTCCAGGAAAAATGTGCAACGCTTTTTTTTCTAATTTGGAGAAGGTGTGATTACTCGGGAACGGCTCGTAAGATTTTTGATGTTTTTTCCAGGAAAAATCAGCAACGCTTTTTTTTCTAATTTGGAGAAGGTGTGATTACTCGGGAACGGCTCGTAGGATTTTTGATGTTTTTTCCAGGAAAAATCAGCAACGCTTTTTTTTCTAATTTGGAGAAGGTGTGATTACTCGGGAACGGCTCGTAAGATTTTTGATGTTTTTTCCAGGAAAAATCAGCAACGCTTTTTTTTGGCCAATTTGGAGAAGGTGTGATTACTCGGGAACGGCTCGTAGGATTTTTGATGTTTTTTCCAGGAAAAATCAGCAACGCTTTTTTTTCTAATTTGGAGAAGGTGTGATTACTCGGGAACGGCTCGTAGGTTTTTTAGTGTATTTTCCAGGAAAAATCAGCAACGCTTTTTTTGGCCAATTTGGAGAAGATGGGATTACTCGGGAACTGCTCGTAGGATTTTTAGTGTATTTTCCAGGAAAAATTAGCAACGCTTTTTTTTGCCAATTTGGAGAAGATGGGATTACTCGGGAACGGCTCGTAGGATTTTTAGTGTATTTTCCAGGAAAAATCAGCAACGCTTTTTTTGGCCAATTTGGAGAAGGTGTGATTACTCGGGAACGGCTCGTAGGATTTTTAGTGTATTTTCCAGGAAAAATCAGCAACGCTTTTTTTTTGGCCAATTTGGAGAAGATGGGATTACTCGGGAACGGCTCGTAGGATTTTTAGTGTATTTTCCAGGAAAAATCAGCAACGCTTTTTTTTGCCAATTTGGAGAAGATGGGATTACTCGGGAACGGCTCGTAGGTTTTTTAGTGTATTTTCCAGGAAAAATCAGCAACGCTTTTTTTTTGCCAATTTGGAGAAGCTGTGATTACTCGGGAACGGCTCGTAGGATTTTTAGTGTATTTTCCAGGAAAAATCAGCAACGCTTTTTTTTTGCCAATTTGGAGAAAGTGTGATTACTCGGGAACGGCTCGTAAGATTTTTAGTGTATTTTCCAGGAAAAATCAGCAACGCTTTTTTTTCTAATTTGGAGAAGATGGGATTACTCGGGAACGGCTCGTAGGTTTTTTAGTGTATTTTCCAGGAAAAATCAGCAACGCTTTTTTTTCTAATTTGGAGAAGATGGGATTACTCGGGAACGGCTCGTAAGATTTTTGATGTTTTTTCCAGGAAAAATCAGCAACGCTTTTTTTGGCCAATTTGGAGAAGGTGTGATTACTCGGGAACGGCTCGTAAGATTTTTGATGTATTTTCCAGGAAAAATCAGCAACGCTTTTTTTGGCCAATTTGGAGAAGGTGTGATTACTCGGGAACTGCTCGTAGGATTTTTAGTGTATTTTCCAGGAAAAATCAACAACGCTTTTTTTTCTAATTTGGAGAAGGTGTGATTACTCGGGAACGGCTCGTAGGTTTTTTAGTGTATTTTCCAGGAAAAATCAGCAACGCTTTTTTTTGGCCAATTTGGAGAAGATGGGATTACTCGGGAACGGCTCGTAGGATTTTTGATGTTTTTTCCAGGAAAAATCAGCAACGCTTTTTTTTGGCCAATTTGGAGAAGATGGGATTACTCGGGAACGGCTCGTAGGTTTTTTAGTGTATTTTCCAGGAAAAATCAGCAACGCTTTTTTTGGCCAATTTGGAGAAGGTGTGATTACTCGGGAACGGCTCGTAAGATTTTTAGTGTATTTTCCAGGAAAAATCAGCAACGCTTTTTTTGGCCAATTTGGAGAAGGTGTGATTACTCGGGAACGGCTCGTAGGATTTTTAGTGTATTTTCCAGGAAAAATCAGCAACGCTTTTTTTGGCCAATTTGGAGAAGGTGTGATTACTCGGGAACGGCTCGTAGGATTTTTAGTGTATTTTCCAGGAAAAATCAGGCAACGCTTTTTTTTGGCCAATTTGGAGAAGATGGGATTACTCGGGAACGGCTCATAAAATTTTTAGTGTATTTTCCAGGAAAAATCAGCAACGCTTTTTTTTGGCCAATTTGGAGAAGGTGTGATTACTCGGGAACGGCTCGTAGGATTTTTGATGTTTTTTCCAGGAAAAATCAGCAACGCTTTTTTTTGGCCAATTTGGAGAAGATGGGATTACTCGGGAACGGCTCGTAGGTTTTTTAGTGTATTTTCCAGAAAAAATGTGCAATGCTTTTTTTGGCCAATTTGGAGAAGATGGGATTACTCGGGAACGGCTCTTAGGTTTTTTAGTGTATTTTCCAGGAAAAATCAGCAACGCTTTTTTTTGGCCAATTTGGAGAAGATGGGATTACTCGGGAACGGCTCGTAAGATTTTTGATGTTTTTTCCAGGAAAAATCAGCAACGCTTTTTTTTGGCCAATTTGGAGAAGGTGTGATTACTCGGGAACGGCTCGTAGGATTTTTAGTGTATTTTCCAGGAAAAATCAGCAACGCTTTTTTTGGCCAATTTGGAGAAGGTGTGATTACTCGGGAACGGCTCATAAAATTTTTAATATATTTTCCAGGAAAAATCAGCAACGCTTTTTTTTGGCCAATTTGGAGAAGGTGTGATTACTCGGGAACGGCTCGTAGGATTTTTAGTGTATTTTCCAGGAAAAATCAGCAACGCTTTTTTTTACCAATTTGGAGAAGGTGTGATTACTCGGGAACGGCTCGTAAGATTTTTGATGTTTTTTCCAGGAAAAATCAGCAACGCTTTTTTTTGGCCAATTTGGAGAAGGTGTGATTACTCGGGAACTGCTCGTAGGATTTTTAGTGTATTTTCCAGGAAAAATCAGCAACGCTTTTTTTTGGCCAATTTGGAGAAGGTGTGATTACTCGGGAATGGCTCGTAGGATTTTTAGTGTATTTTCCAGGAAAAATCAGCAAGGTTTTTTTTTGGCCAATTTGGAGAAGGTGTGATTACTCGGGAACGGCTCGTAGGTTTTTTAGTGTATTTTCCAGGAAAAATCAACAACGCTTTTTTTGGCCAATTTGGAGAAGGTGTGATTACTCGGAAACGGCTCGTAGGTTTTTTAGTGTATTTTCCAGGAAAAATCAACAACGCTTTTTTTGGCCAATTTGGAGAAGGTGTGATTACTCGGGAACGGCTCGTAGGTTTTTTAGTGTATTTTCCAGGAAAAATCAGCAACGCTTTTTTTGGCCAATTTGGAGAAGGTGTGATTACTCGGGAACGGCTCGTAAGATTTTTAGTGTATTTTCCAGGAAAAATCAGCAACGCTTTTTTTTGGCCAATTTGGAGAAGGTGTGATTACTCGGAAACGGCTCGTAGGTTTTTTAGTGTATTTTCCAGGAAAAATCAGCAACGCTTTTTTTTGGCCAATTTGGAGAAGGTGTGATTACTCGGGAACTGCTCGTAGGATTTTTAGTGTATTTTCCAGGAAAAATCAGCAACGCTTTTTTTTCTAATTTGGAGAAGGTGTGATTACTCGGGAACGGCTCGTAGGATTTTAAGTGTATTTTCCAGGAAAAATCAACAACGCTTTTTTTGGCCAATTTGGAGAAGGTGTGATTACTCGGGAACGGCTCGTAGGTTTTTTAGTGTATTTTCCAGGAAAAATCAACAACGCTTTTTTTGGCCAATTTGGAGAAGATGGGATTACTCGGGAACGGCTCGTAAGATTTTTAGTGTAATTTCCAGGAAAAATCAGCAACGCTTTTTTTTGGCAATTTGGAGAAGGTGTGATTACTCGGGAACGGCTCGTAGGATTTTTAGTGTATTTTCAAGGAAAAATCAGCAACGCTTTTTTTGGCCAATTTGGAGAAGGTGTGATTACTCGGGAACGGCTCGTAGGTTTTTTAGTGTATTTTCCAGGAAAAATCAGCAACGCTTTTTTTTTGCCAATTTGGAGAAGGTGTGATTACTCGGGAACGGCTCATAAAATTTTTAATATATTTTCCAGGAAAAATCAGCAACGCTTTTTTTTCTAATTTGGAGAAGGTGTGATTACTCGGAAACGGCTGGTAAGATTTTTAGTGTATTTTCCAGGAAAAATCAACAACGCTTTTTTTGGCCAATTTGGAGAAGGTGTGATTACTCGGGAACGGCTCGTAGGATTTTTAGTGTATTTTCCAGGAAAAATCAGCAACGCTTTTTTTGGCCAATTTGGAGAAGGTGTGATTACTCGGGAACGGCTCATAAAATTTTTAATATATTTTCCAGGAAAAATCAGCAACGCTTTTTTTTCTAATTTGGAGAAGGTGTGATTACTCGGAAACGGCTCGTAAGATTTTTAGTGTATTTTTCAGGAAAAATCAGCAACGCTTTTTTTTGGCCAATTTGGAGAAGATGGGATTACTCGGGAACGGCTCGTAGGATTTTTGATGTTTTTTCCAGGAAAAATCAGCAACGCTTTTTTTGGCCAATTTGGAGAAGGTGTGATTACTCGGGAACGGCTCGTAGGATTTTTAGTGTATTTTCCAGGAAAAATCAGCAACGCTTTTTTTGGCCAATTTGGAGAAGGTGTGATTACTCGGAAACGGCTCGTAAGATTTTTAGTGTATTTTCCAGGAAAAATCAGCAACGCTTTTTTTGGCCAATTTGGAGAAGGTGTGATTACTCGGGAACGGCTCGTAAGATTTTTAGTGTATTTTCCAGGAAAAATCAGCAACGTTTTTTTTTGGCCAATTTGGAGAAGATGGGATTACTCGGGAACGGCTCGTAGGATTTTTAGTGTATTTTCCAGGAAAAATCAGCAAGGTTTTTTTTTGGCCAATTTGGAGAAGGTGTGATTACTCGGGAACGGCTCGTAGGTTTTTTAGTGTATTTTCCAGGAAAAATCAGCAACGCTTTTTTTTCTAATTTGGAGAAGATGGGATTACTCGGGAACGGCTCGTAGGTTTTTTAGTGTAATTTCCAGGAAAAATCAACAACACTTTTTTTTGGCCAATTTGGAGAAGCTGTGATTACTCGGGAACGGCTCGTAGGATTTTTAGTGTATTTTCCAGGAAAAATCAACAACGCTTTTTTTGGCCAATTTGGAGAAGGTGTGATTACTCGGGAACGGCTCGTAGGATTTTTAGTGTATTTTCCAGGAAAAATCAGCAAGGTTTTTTTTTGGCCAATTTGGAGAAGGTGTGATTACTCGGGAACGGCTCGTAGGTTTTTTAGTGTATTTTCCAGGAAAAATGTGCAACGCTTTTTTTTGCCAATTTGGAGAAGGTGTGATTACTCGGGAACGGCTCGTAGGTTTTTTAGTGTATTTTTCAGGAAAAATCAGCAAGGTTTTGTTTTGGCCAATTTGGAGATGGTGTGATTACTCGGGAACGGCTCGTAGGATTTTTAGTGTATTTTCCAGGAAAAATCAGCAACGCTTTTTTTTCTAATTTGGAGAAGATGGGATTACTCGGGAACGGCTCGTAGGATTTTTAGTGTATTTTCCAGGAAAAATCAGCAAGGTTTTTTTTTGGCCAATTTGGAGAAGGTGTGATTACTCGGGAACGGCTCGTAGGATTTTTAGTGTATTTTCCAGGAAAAATCAGCAACGCTTTTTTTGGCCAATTTGGAGAAGGTGTGATTACTCGGGAACGGCTCGTAAGATATTTAGTGTATTTTCCAGGAAAAATCACCAACGCTTTTTTTGGCCAATTTGGAGAAGGTGTGATTACTCGGGAACGGCTCGTAGGATTTAAAGTGTATTTTCCAGGAAAAATCAGCAACGCTTTTTTTGGCCAATTTGGAGAAGGTGTGATTACTCGGGAACTGCTCGTAGGATTTTTAGTGTATTTTTCAGGAAAAATCAGCAACGCTTTTTTTTGGCCAATTTGGAGAAGGTGTGATTACTCGGGAACGGCTCGTAGGATTTTAAGTGTATTTTCCAGGAAAAATCAGCAACGCTTTTTTTTGCCAATTTGGAGAAGGTGTGATTACTCGGGAACGGCTCGTAGGATTTTTAGTGTATTTTCCAGGAAAAATCAACAAGGTTTTTTTTTGGCCAATTTGGAGAAGGTGTGATTACTCGGGAACGGCTCGTAGGTTTTTTAGTGTATTTTTCAGGAAAAATCAGCAACGCTTTTTTTGGCCAATTTGGAGAAGCTGTGATTACTCGGGAACGGCTCGTAGGATTTTTAGTGTATTTTCCAGGAAAAATCAGCAACGCTTTTTTTGGCCAATTTGGAGAAGGTGTGATTACTCGGGAACGGCTCGTAGGTTTTTTAGTGTAATTTCCAGGAAAAATCAACAACACTTTTTTTTGGCCAATTTGGAGAAGCTGTGATTACTCGGGAACGGCTCGTAGGTTTTTTAGTGTATTTTTCAGGAAAAATCAGCAACGCTTTTTTTGGCCAATTTGGAGAAGCTGTGATTACTCGGGAACGGCTCGTAGGATTTTTAGTGTATTTTCCAGGAAAAATCAGCAACGCTTTTTTTTCTAATTTGGAGAAGATGGGATTACTCGGGAACGGCTCGTAGGTTTTTTAGTGTAATTTCCAGGAAAAATCAACAACACTTTTTTTTGGCCAATTTGGAGAAGCTGTGATTACTCGGGAACGGCTCGTAGGATTTTTAGTGTATTTTCCAGGAAAAATCAACAACGCTTTTTTTGGCCAATTTGGAGAAGGTGTGATTACTCGGGAACGGCTCGTAGGATTTTTAGTGTATTTTCCAGGAAAAATCAGCAAGGTTTTTTTTTGGCCAATTTGGAGAAGGTGTGATTACTCGGGAACGGCTCGTAGGTTTTTTAGTGTATTTTCCAGGAAAAATGTGCAACGCTTTTTTTTGCCAATTTGGAGAAGGTGTGATTACTCGGGAACGGCTCGTAGGTTTTTTAGTGTATTTTTCAGGAAAAATCAGCAAGGTTTTGTTTTGGCCAATTTGGAGATGGTGTGATTACTCGGGAACGGCTCGTAGGATTTTTAGTGTATTTTCCAGGAAAAATCAGCAACGCTT
This sequence comes from Lypha dubia, assembly GCA_947311025.1. Classification (NCBI taxonomy): domain Eukaryota; kingdom Metazoa; phylum Arthropoda; class Insecta; order Diptera; family Tachinidae; genus Lypha; species Lypha dubia. The sequence goes on from CAMZJU010000063.1 coordinate 10,006, forward strand.
TTTTTTCTAATTTGGAGAAGATGGGATTACTCGGGAACGGCTCGTAGGATTTTTAGTGTATTTTCCAGGAAAAATCAGCAAGGTTTTTTTTTGGCCAATTTGGAGAAGGTGTGATTACTCGGGAACGGCTCGTAGGATTTTTAGTGTATTTTCCAGGAAAAATCAGCAACGCTTTTTTTGGCCAATTTGGAGAAGGTGTGATTACTCGGGAACGGCTCGTAAGATATTTAGTGTATTTTCCAGGAAAAATCAACAACGCTTTTTTTGGCCAATTTGGAGAAGGTGTGATTACTCGGGAACGGCTCGTAGGATTTTAAGTGTATTTTCCAGGAAAAATCAGCAACGCTTTTTTTGGCCAATTTGGAGAAGGTGTGATTACTCGGGAACTGCTCGTAGGATTTTTAGTGTATTTTTCAGGAAAAATCAGCAACGCTTTTTTTTGGCCAATTTGGAGAAGGTGTGATTACTCGGGAACGGCTCGTAGGATTTTAAGTGTATTTTCCAGGAAAAATCAGCAACGCTTTTTTTTGCCAATTTGGAGAAGGTGTGATTACTCGGGAACGGCTCGTAGGATTTTTAGTGTATTTTCCAGGAAAAATCAACAAGGTTTTTTTTTGGCCAATTTGGAGAAGGTGTGATTACTCGGGAACGGCTCGTAGGTTTTTTAGTGTATTTTTCAGGAAAAATCAGCAACGCTTTTTTTGGCCAATTTGGAGAAGCTGTGATTACTCGGGAACGGCTCGTAGGATTTTTAGTGTATTTTCCAGGAAAAATCAGCAACGCTTTTTTTGGCCAATTTGGAGAAGGTGTGATTACTCGGGAACGGCTCGTAAGATTTTTGATGTTTTTTCCAGGAAAAATCAGCAACGCTTTTTTTTGGCCAATTTGGAGAAGGTGTGATTACTCGGGAACGGCTCGTAGGTTTTTTAGTGTATTTTCCAGGAAAAATCAGCAACGCTTTTTTTTGGCCAATTTGGAGAAGGTGTGATTACTCGGGAACTGCTCGTAGGATTTTTAGTGTATTTTCCAGGAAAAATCAGCAACGCTTTTTTTTCTAATTTGGAGAAGGTGTGATTACTCGGGAACGGCTCGTAGGATTTTAAGTGTATTTTCCAGGTAAAATCAACAACGCTTTTTTTGGCCAATTTGGAGAAGGTGTGATTACTCGGGAACGGCTCGTAGGTTTTTTAGTGTATTTTCCAGGAAAAATCAACAACGCTTTTTTTGGCCAATTTGGAGAAGATGGGATTACTCGGGAACGGCTCGTAGGATTTTTAGTGTAATTTCCAGGAAAAATCAGCAACACTTTTTTTTGGCAATTTGGAGAAGGTGTGATTACTCGGGAACGGCTCGTAGGATTTTTAGTGTATTTTCAAGGAAAAATCAGCAACGCTTTTTTTGGCCAATTTGGAGAAGGTGTGATTACTCGGGAACGGCTCGTAGGTTTTTTAGTGTATTTTCCAGGAAAAATCAGCAACGCTTTTTTTTTGCCAATTTGGAGAAGGTGTGATTACTCGGGAACGGCTCATAAAATTTTTAATATATTTTCCAGGAAAAATCAGCAACGCTTTTTTTTCTAATTTGGAGAAGGTGTGATTACTCGGAAACGGCTCGTAAGATTTTTAGTGTATTTTCCAGGAAAAATCAACAACGCTTTTTTTTTCTAATTTGGAGAAGATGGGATTACTCGGGAACGGCTCGTAGGTTTTTTAGTGTATTTTCCAGGAAAAATCAACAACGCTTTTTTTGGCCAATTTGGAGAAGGTGTGATTACTCGGGAACGGCTCGTAGGATTTTTAGTGTATTTTCCAGGAAAAATCAGCAACGCTTTTTTTGGCCAATTTGGAGAAGGTGTGATTACTCGGGAACGGCTCGTAGGATTTTTAGTGTATTTTCCAGGAAAAATCAACAACGCTTTTTTTGGCCAATTTGGAGAAGGTGTGATTACTCGGGAACGGCTCATAAAATTTTTAATATATTTTCCAGGAAAAATCAGCAACGCTTTTTTTTGCTAATTTGGAGAAGATGGGATTACTCCGGAACGGCTCGTAAGATTTTTAGTGTATTTTCCAGGAAAAATGTGCAACGCTTTTTTTGGCCAATTTGGAGAAGGTGTGATTACTCGGGAACGGCTCGTAGGATTTTTAGTGTATTTTCCAGGAAAAATCAGCAACGCTTTTTTTTGGCCAATTTGGAGAAGGTGTGATTACTCGGGAACGGCTCGTAGGATTTTTGATGTTTTTTCCAGGAAAAATCAGCAACGCTTTTTTTGGCCAATTTGGAGAAGCTGTGATTACTCGGAAACGGCTCGTAAGATTTTTGATGTTTTTTCCAGGAAAAATCAGCAACGCTTTTTTTTGGCCAATTTGGAGAAGGTGTGATTACTCGGGAACGGCTCGTAAGATTTTTGATGTATTTTCCAGGAAAAATCAGCAACGCTTTTTTTTTTGGCCAATTTGTAGAAGGTGTGATTACTCGGGAACGGCTCGTAGGATTTTTAGTGTATTTTCCAGGAAAAATCAGCAACGCTTTTTTTTTGCTAATTTGGAGAAGATGGGATTACTCGGGAACGGCTCGTAGGTTTTTTAGTGTATTTTCCAGGAAAAATCAGCAACGCTTTTTTTTGGCCAATTTGGAGAAGATGGGATTACTCGGGAACGGCTCGTAGGATTTTTAGTGTATTTTCCAGGAAAAATCAGCAACGCTTTTTTTTGCCAATTTGGAGAAGGTGTGATTACTCGGGAACTGCTCGTAGGATTTTTAGTGTAATTTCCAGGAAAAATCAGCAACGCTTTTTTTTGGCCAATTTGGAGAAGGTGTGATTACTCGGGAACGGCTCGTAGGATTTTTAGTGTATTTTCCAGGAAAAATCAGCAACGCTTTTTTTTTGCTAATTTGGAGAAGATGGGATTACTCGGGAACGGCTCGTAGGTTTTTTAGTGTATTTTCCAGGAAAAATGTGCATCGCTTTTTTGGCCAATTTGGAGAAGGTGTGATTACTCGGGAACGGCTCGTAGGATTTTTAGTGTATTTTCCAGGAAAAATCAGCAACGCTTTTTTTGGCCAATTTGGATAAGGTGTGATTACTCGGGAACGGCTCGTAAGATTTTTAGTGTATTTTCCAGGAAAAATCAACAACGCTTTTTTTGGCCAATTTGGAGAAGCTGTGATTACTCGGGAACGGCTCGTAGGTTTTTTAGTGTATTTTCCAGGAAAAATGTGCAACGCTTTTTTTTCTAATTTGGAGAAGGTGTGATTACTCGGGAACGGCTCGTAGGATTTTTGATGTTTTTTCCAGGAAAAATCAGCAACGCTTTTTTTGGCCAATTTGGAGAAGGTGTGATTACTCGGGAACGGCTCGTAGGTTTTTAGTGTATTTTCCAGGAAAAATCAGCAACGCTTTTTTTTGGCCAATTTGGAGAAGGTGTGATTACTCGGGAAGGGCTCGTTGGTTTTTTAGTGTATTTTCCAGGAAAAATCAGCAACGCTTTTTTTTGGCCAATTTGGAGAAGGTGTGATTACTCGGGAACGGCTCGTAAGATTTTTAGTGTATTTTCCAGGAAAAATCAGCAAGGTTTTTTTTTGGCCAATTTGGAGAAGCTGTGATTACTCGGGAACGGCTCGTAGGTTTTTTAGTGTTTTTTCCAGGAAAAATCAACAACACTTTTTTTTGGCCAATTTGGAGAAGGTGTGATTACTCGGGAACGGCTCGTAGGATTTTTAGTGTATTTTCCAGGAAAAATCAGCAACGCTTTTTTTGGCCAATTTGGAGAAGGTGTGATTACTCGGGAACGGCTCGTAAGATTTTTGATGTTTTTTCCAGGAAAAATCAGCAACGCTTTTTTTTGGCCAATTTGGAGAAGGTGTGATTACTCGGGAACGGCTCGTAGGATTTTTAGTGTATTTTCCAGGAAAAATAAGCAACACTTTTTTTGGCCAATTTGCAGAAGGTGTGATTACTCGGGAACGGCTCGTAGGATTTTTAGTGTATTTTCCAGGAAAAATCAGCAACGCTTTTTTTTGGCCAATTTGGAGAAGGTGTGATTACTCGGGAACGGCTCGTAAAATTTTTAGTGTATTTTCCAGGAAAAATCAGCAACGCTTTTTTTGGCCAATTTGGAGAAGGTGTGATTACTCGGGAACGGCTCGTAAGATTTTTGATGTTTTTTCCAGGAAAAATCAACAACGCTTTTTTTGGCCAATTTGGAGAAGGTGGGATTACTCGGGAACGGCTCGTAGGATTTTTAGTGTATTTTCCAGGAAAAATCAGCAACGGTTTTTTTTCTAATTTGGAGAAGATGGGATTACTCGGGAACGGCTCGTAGGTTTTTTAGTGTATTTTTCAGGAAAAATCAGCAACGCTTTTTTTGGCCAATTTGGAGAAGGTGTGATTACTCGGGAACGGCTCGAAGGATTTTTGATGTTTTTTCCAGGAAAAATCAGCAACGCTTTTTTTGGCCAATTTGGAGATGGTGTGATTACTCGGGAACGGCTCGTAGGATTTTTAGTGTATTTTCCAGGAAAAATCAACAACGCTTTTTTTTGGCCAATTTGGAGAAGGTGTGATTACTCGGGAACGGCTCATAAAATTTTTAAGTGTAATTTCCAGGAAAAATCAGCAAAACTTTTTTTGGCCAATTTGGAGAAGGTGTGATTACTCGGGAACGGCTCGTAAGATTTTTGATGTTTTTTCCAGGAAAAATCAGCAACGCTTTTTTTGGCCAATTTGGAGAAGGTGTGATTACTCGGGAACGGCTCGTAAGATTTTTAGTGTATTTTCCAGGAAAAATCAGCAACGCTTTTTTTTGGCCAATTTGGAGAAGGTGTGATTACTCGGGAACTGCTCGTAGGATTTTTAGTGTATTTTCCAGGAAAAATCAGCAACGCTTTTTTTGGCCAATTTGGAGAAGGTGTGATTACTCGGGAACGGCTCGTAAGATTTTTAGTGTATTTTCCAGGAAAAATCAGCAACGCTTTTTTTGGCCAATTTGGAGAAGGTGTGATTACTCGGGAACGGCTCGTAAGATTTTTAGTGTATTTTCCAGGAAAAATCAGCAACGCTTTTTTTGGCCAATTTGGAGAAGGTGTGATTACTCGGGAACGGCTCGTAAGATTTTTGATGTTTTTTCCAGGAAAAATCAGCAACGCTTTTTTTTGGCCAATTTGGAGAAGGTGTGATTACTCGGGAACGGCTCGTAGGATTTTTAGTGTATTTTCCAGGAAAAATCAGCAACACTTTTTTTGGCCAATTTGGAGAAGGTGTGATTACTCGGGAACGGCTCGTAGGATTTTTAGTGTATTTTCCAGGAAAAATCAGCAACGCTTTTTTTTGGCCAATTTGGAGAAGGTGTGATTACTCGGGAACGGCTCGTAAGATTTTTAGTGTATTTTCCAGGAAAAATCAGCAACGCTTTTTTTGGCCAATTTGGAGAAGGTGTGATTACTCGGGAACGGCTCGTAAGATTTTTGATGTTTTTTCCAGGAAAAATCAACAACGCTTTTTTTGGCCAATTTGGAGAAGGTGGGATTACTCGGGAACTGCTCGTAGGATTTTTAGTGTATTTTCCAGGAAAAATCAGCAACGCTTTTTTTTCTAATTTGGAGAAGATGTGATTACTCGGGAACTGCTCGTAGGATTTTTAGTGTATTTTCCAGGAAAAATCAGCAACGCTTTTTTTTGGCCAATTTGGAGAAGATGGGATTACTCGGGAACGGCTCGTAGGATTTTTGATGTTTTTTCCAGGAAAAATCAGCAACGCTTTTTTTGGCCAATTTGGAGAAGGTGTGATTACTCGGGAACGGCTCGTAGGTTTTTTAGTGTATTTTCCAGGAAAAATCAGCAAGGTTTTTTTTTGGCCAATTTGGAGAAGGTGTGATTACTCGGGAACGGCTCGTAGGTTTTTTAGTGTTTTTTCCAGGAAAAATCAGAAACGCTTTTTTTGGCCAATTTGGAGAAGGTGTGATTACTCGGGAACGGCTCGTAGGATTTTTAGTGTATTTTCCAGGAAAAATCAGCAACGCTTTTTTTGGCCAATTTGGAGAAGGTGTGATTACTCGGGAACGGCTCGTAGGTTTTTTAGTGTATTTTCCAGGAAAAATCAGCAACGCTTTTTTTTGGCCAATTTGGAGAAGGTGTGATTACTCGGGAACGGCTCGTAAGATTTTTGATGTTTTTTCCAGGAAAAATCAGCAACGCTTTTTTTGGCCAATTTGGAGAAGGTGTGATTACTCGGGAACGGCTCGTAGGATTTTTAGTGTATTTTACAGGAAAAATCAGCAACGCTTTTTTTGGCCAATTTGGAGAAGGTGTGATTACTCGGGAACGGCTCGTAAGATTTTTAGTGTATTTTCCAGGAAAAATCAGCAACGCTTTTTTTTGGCCAATTTGGAGAAGGTGTGATTACTCGGAAACGGCTCGTAAGATTTTTAGTGTTTTTTCCAGGAAAAATCAGCAACGCTTTTTTTGGCCAATTTGGAGAAGGTGTGATTACTCGGGAACGGCTCGTAGGATTTTTAGTGTATTTTCCAGGAAAAATCAGCAACGCTTTTTTTTCTAATTTGGAGAAGATTGGATTACTCGGGAACGGCTCGTAGGTTTTTTAGTGTAATTTCCAGGAAAAATCAGCAAGGTTTTTTTTTTGGCCAATTTGGAGATGGTGTGATTACTCGGGAACGGCTCGTAAGATTTTTGATGTTTTTTCCAGGAAAAATCAGCAACGCTTTTTTTGGCCAATTTGGAGAAGGTGTGATTACTCGGGAACGGCTCGTAGGATTTTTAGTGTATTTTCCAGGAAAAATCAGCAACGCTTTTTTTGGCCAATTTGGAGAAGGTGTGATTACTCGGGAACGGCTCGTAGGATTTTTAGTGTATTTTCCAGGAAAAATCAGCAACGCTTTTTTTTCTAATTTGGAGAAGATGGGATTACTCGGGAACGGCTCGTAGGATTTTTAGTGTAATTTCCAGGAAAAATCAGCATGGTTTTTTTTTGGCCAATTTGGAGATGGTGTGATTACTCGGGAACGGCTCGTAGGATTTTTAGTGTATTTTCCAGGAAAAATCAGCAACGCTTTTTTTTGGCCAATTCGGAGAAGGTGTGATTACTCGGGAACGGCTCGTAAGATTTTTGATGTTTTTTCCAGGAAAAATCAGCAACGCTTTTTTTTCTAATTTGGAGAAGGTGTGATTACTCGGGAACGGCTCGTAAGATTTTTGATGTATTTTTCAGGAAAAATCAGCAACGCTTTTTTTGGCCAATTTGGAGAAGGTGTGATTACTCGGGAACGGCTCGTAGGATTTTTAGTGTATTTTCCAGGAAAAATGTGCAACGCTTTTTGTGGCCAATTTGGAGAAGGTGTGATTACTCGGGAACGGCTCGTAGGATTTTTAGTGTATTTTCCAGGAAAAATCAGCAACACTTTTTTTTGGCCAATTTGGAGAAGGTGTGATTACTCGGGAACGGCTCGTAGGATTTTTAGTGTATTTTCCAGGAAAAATCAGCAACGCTTTTTTTTTCTAATTTGGAGAAGGTGTGATTACTCGGGAACGGCTCGTAGGATTTTTAGTGTATTTTCCAGGAAAAATCAGCAACGCTTTTTTTTCTAATTTGGAGAAGGTGTGATTACTCGGAAACGGCTCGTAAGATTTTTAGTGTATTTTTCAGGAAAAATCAGCAACGCTTTTTTTTGGCCAATTTGGAGAAGATGGGATTACTCGGGAACGGCTCGTAGGATTTTTGATGTTTTTTCCAGGAAAAATCAGCAACGCTTTTTTTGGCCAATTTGGAGAAGGTGTGATTACTCGAGAACGGCTCGTAGGATTTTTAGTGTATTTTCCAGGAAAAATCAGCAACGCTTTTTTTTGCCAATTTGGAGAAGGTGTGATTACTCGGGAACGGCTCGTAGGATTTTTAGTGTATTTTCCAGGAAAAATCAGCAACGCTTTTTTTTGGCCAATTTGGAGAAGGTGTGATTACTCGGGAACGGCTCGTAGGATTTTTAGTGTATTTTCCAGGAAAAATCAGCAACGCTTTTTTTTGCCAATTTGGAGAAGGTGTGATTACTCGGGAACGGCTCGTAAGATTTTTAGTGTATTTTCCAGGAAAAATCAACAACGCTTTTTTTTCTAATTTGGAGAAGGTGTGATTACTCGGAAACGGCTCGTAAGATTTTTAGTGTATTTTCCAGGAAAAATCAACAACGCTTTTTTTGGCCAATTTGGAGAAGGTGTGATTACTCGGGAACGGCTCGTAGGTTTTTTAGTGTATTTTCCAGGAAAAATCAGCAACGCTTTTTTTTGGCCAATTTGGAGAAGATGGGATTACTCGGGAACGGCTCGTAGGATTTTTGATGTTTTTTCCAGGAAAAATCAGCAACGCTTTTTTTTGGCCAATTTGGAGAAGGTGTGATTACTCGGGAACGGCTCGTAGGATTTTTAGTGTATTTTCCAGGAAAAATCAGCAACGCTTTTTTTTGCCAATTTGGAGAAGGTGTGATTACTCGGGAACGGCTCGTAAGATTTTTAGTGTATTTTCCAGGAAAAATCAACAACGCTTTTTTTGGCCAATTTGGAGAAGGTGTGATTACTCGGGAACGGCTCGTAGGATTTTTAGTGTATTTTCCAGGAAAAATCAGCAACGCTTTTTTTGGCCAATTTGGAGAAGGTGTGATTACTCGGGAACGGCTCGTAAGATTTTTGATGTTTTTTCCAGGAAAAATCAGCAACGCTTTTTTTTGGCCAATTTGGAGAAGGTGTGATTACTCGGGAACGGCTCGTAGGATTTTTAGTGTATTTTCCAGGAAAAATCAGCAAGGTTTTTTTTTGGCCAATTTGGAGAAGGTGTGATTACTCGGGAACGGCTCGTAGGTTTTTTAGTGTATTTTTCAGGAAAAATCAGCAACGCTTTTTTTTGGCCAATTTGGAGAAGATGTGATTACTCGGGAACTGCTCGTAGGATTTTTAGTGTATTTTCCAGGAAAAATCAACAACGCTTTTTTTTTGGCCAATTTGGAGAAGGTGTGATTACTCGGGAACGGCTCGTAGGTTTTTTAGTGTATTTTCCAGGAAAAATCAGCAACGCTTTTTTTTGGCCAATTTGGAGAAGGTGTGATTACTCGGGAACGGCTCGTAGGTTTTTTAGTGTATTTTCCAGGAAAAACCAGCAACGCTTTTTTTTGCCAATTTGGAGAAGGTGTGATTACTCGGGAACTGCTCGTAGGATTTTTAGTGTATTTTCCAGGAAAAATCAGCAACGCTTTTTTTGGCCAATTTGGAGAAGGTGTGATTACTCGGGAACGGCTCGTAAGATTTTTAGTGTATTTTCCAGGAAAAATCAACAACGCTTTTTTTGGCCAATTTGGAGAAGGTGTGATTACTCGGGAACGGCTCGTAGGATTTTTAGTGTATTTTCCAGGAAAAATCAGCAACGCTTTTTTTGGCCAATTTGGAGAAGGTGTGATTACTCGGGAACGGCTCGTAAGATTTTTAGTGTATTTTTCAGGAAAAATCAGCAACGCTTTTTTTGGCCAATTTGGAGAAGGTGTGATTACTCGGGAACGGCTCGTAGGATTTTTAGTGTATTTTCCAGGAAAAATGTGCAACGCTTTTTGTGGCCAATTTGGAGAAGGTGTGATTACTCGGGAACGGCTCGTAGGTTTTTTAGTGTATTTTTCAGGAAAAATCAGCAACGCTTTTTTTTGGCCAATTTGGAGAAGATGTGATTACTCGGGAACTGCTCGTAGGATTTTTAGTGTATTTTCCAGGAAAAATCAACAACGCTTTTTTTTTGGCCAATTTGGAGAAGGTGTGATTACTCGGGAACGGCTCGTAGGTTTTTTAGTGTATTTTCCAGGAAAAATCAGCAACGCTTTTTTTTGGCCAATTTGGAGAAGGTGTGATTACTCGGGAACGGCTCGTAAGATTTTTAGTGTATTTTCCAGGAAAAATCAGCAACGCTTTTTTTTGGCCAATTTGGAGAAGGTGTGATTACTCGGGAACGGCTCGTAAGATTTTTAGTGTATTTTCCAGGAAAAATCAACAACGCTTTTTTTGGCCAATTTGGAGAAGGTGTGATTACTCGGGAACGGCTCGTAGGATTTTTAGTGTATTTTCCAGGAAAAATCAGCAACGCTTTTTTTGGCCAATTTGGAGAAGGTGTGATTACTCGGGAACGGCTCGTAAGATTTTTAGTGTATTTTTCAGGAAAAATCAGCAACGCTTTTTTTGGCCAATTTGGAGAAGGTGTGATTACTCGGGAACGGCTCGTAGGATTTTTAGTGTATTTTCCAGGAAAAATGTGCAACGCTTTTTGTGGCCAATTTGGAGAAGGTGTGATTACTCGGGAACGGCTCATAAAATTTTTAATATATTTTCCAGGAAAAATCAGCAACACTTTTTTTGGCCAATTTGGAGAAGGTGTGATTACTCGGGAACGGCTCGTAAGATTTTTAGTGTATTTTCCAGGAAAAATCAGCAACGCTTTTTTTTCTAATTTGGAGAAGATGGGATTACTCGGGAACGGCTCGTAGGATTTTTAGTGTATTTTCCAGGAAAAATCAACAACGCTTTTTTTGGCCAATTTGGAGATGGTGTGATTACTCGGGAACGGCTCGTAGGATTTTTAGTGTATTTTCCAGGAAAAATCAACAACGCTTTTTTTGGCCAATTTGGAGAAGATGGGATTACTCGGGAACGGCTCGTAGGTTTTTTAGTGTATTTTCCAGGAAAAATCAGCAACGCTTTTTTTTGGCCAATTTGGAGAAGGTGTGATTACTCGGGAACGGCTCGTAGGATTTTTAGTGTATTTTCAAGGAAAAATCAGCAACGTTTTTTTTTGGCCAATTTGGAGAAGGTGTGATTACTCGGGAACTGCTCGTAAGATTTTTAGTGTATTTTCCAGGAAAAATCAACAACGCTTTTTTGGCCAATTTGGAGAAGGTGTGATTACTCGGGAACGGCTCGTAGGATTTTTAGTGTATTTTCCAGGAAAAATCAGCAACGCTTTTTTTTCTAATTTGGAGAAGATGGGATTACTCGGGAACGGCTCGTAGGATTTTTAGTGTATTTTCCAGGAAAAATCAACAACGCTTTTTTTGGCCAATTTGGAGATGGTGTGATTACTCGGGAACGGCTCGTAGGATTTTTAGTGTATTTTCCAGGAAAAATCAGCAACGCTTTTTTTGGCCAATTTGGAGAAGATGGGATTACTCGGGAACGGCTCGTAGGATTTTTAGTGTATTTTCCAGGAAAAATCAACAACGCTTTTTTTGGCCAATTTGGAGAAGGTGTGATTACTCGGGAACGGCTCGTAGGATTTTTAGTGTATTTTCCAGGAAAAATCAGCAACGCTTTTTTTTGGCCAATTTGGAGAACATGGGATTACTCGGGAACGGCTCGTAGGATTTTTGATGTTTTTTCCAGGAAAAATCAGCAACGCTTTTTTTTGGCCAATTTGGAGAAGATGGGATTACTCGGGAACGGCTCGTAGGTTTTTTAGTGTATTTTCCAGGAAAAATCAGCAACGCTTTTTTTGGCCAATTTGGAGAAGGTGTGATTACTCGGGAACGGCTCGTAAGATTTTTAGTGTATTTTCCAGGAAAAATCAGCAACGCTTTTTTTTGCCAATTTGGAGAAAGTGTGATTACTCCGGAACGGCTCGTAAGATTTTTAGTGTATTTTCCAGGAAAAATGTGCAACGCTTTTTTTTGCCAATTTGGAGAAGGTGTGATTACTCGGGAACGGCTCGTAGGATTTTAAGTGTATTTTCCAGGAAAAATTAGCAACGCTTTTTTTTGCCAATTTGGAGAAGGTGTGATTACTCGGGAACGGCTCGTAGGTTTTTTAGTGTATTTTCCAGGAAAAATCAGCAACGCTTTTTTTGGCCAATTTGGAGAAGGTGTGATTACTCGGGAACGGCTCGTAAGATTTTTGATGTTTTTTCCAGGAAAAATCAACAACGCTTTTTTTGGCCAATTTGGAGAAGGTGTGATTACTCGGGAACGGCTCGTAGGTTTTTTAGTGTATTTTCCAGGAAAAATCAGCAACGTTTTTTTTTGGCCAATTTGGAGAAGATGGGATTACTCGGGAACGGCTCGTAAGATTTTTAGTGTATTTTCCAGGAAAAATTAGCAACGCTTTTTTTTGGCCAATTTGGAGAAGGTGTGATTACTCGGGAACGGCTCGTAAGATTTTTAGTGTATTTTCCAGGAAAAATCAGCAACGCTTTTTTTTGCCAATTTGGAGAAAGTGTGATTACTCCGGAACGTTTTTTTTTGGCCAATTTGGAGAAGATGGGATTACTCGGGAACGGCTCGTAAGATTTTTAGTGTATTTTCCAGGAAAAATCAGCAACGCTTTTTTTTTTGGCCAATTTGGAGAAGGTGTGATTACTCGGGAACGGCTCGTAGGATTTTTAGTGTATTTTCCAGGAAAAATCAGCAACGCTTTTTTTTGGCCAATTTGGAGAAGATGGGATTACTCGGGAACGGCTCGTAGGTTTTTTTGTGTATTTTCCAGGAAAAATCAGCAACGCTTTTTTTGGCCAATTTGGAGAAGGTGTGATTATTCGGGAACGGCTCGTAAGATTTTTGATGTTTTTTCCAGGAAAAATCAGCAACGCTTTTTTTGGCCAATTTGGAGAAGGTGTGATTACTCGGGAACGGCTCGTAGGATTTTTAGTGTATTTTCCAGGAAAAATCAGCAACGTTTTTTTTTGGCCAATTTGGAGAAGATGGGATTACTCGGGAACGGCTCGTAGGTTTTTTAGTGTATTTTCCAGGAAAAATCAGCAACGTTTTTTTTTGGCCAATTTGGAGAAGATGGGATTACTCGGGAACGGCTCGTAAGATTTTTACTGTATTTTCCAGGAAAAATTAGCAACGCTTTTTTTTTGGCCAATTTGGAGAAGGTGTGATTACTCGGGAACGGCTCGTAAGATTTTTAGTGTATTTTCCAGGAAAAATCAGCAACGTTTTTTTTTGCCAATTTGGAGAAAGTGTGATTACTCCGGAACGGCTCGTAGGATTTTAAGTGTATTTTCCAGGAAAAATTAGCAACGCTTTTTTTTGCCAATTTGGAGAAGGTGTGATTACTCGGGAACGGCTCGTAGGTTTTTTAGTGTATTTTCCAGGAAAAATCAGCAACGCTTTTTTTGGCCAATTTGGAGAAGGTGTGATTACTCGGGAACGGCTCGTAAGATTTTTGATGTTTTTTCCAGGAATAATCAACAACGCTTTTTTTGGCCAATTTGGAGAAGGTGTGATTACTCGGGAACGGCTCGTAAGATTTTTAGTGTATTTTCCAGGAAAAATCAGCAACGTTTTTTTTTGGCCAATTTGGAGAAGATGGGATTACTCGGGAACGGCTCGTAAGATTTTTAGTGTATTTTCCAGGAAAAATCAGCAACGCTTTTTTTTTGGCCAATTTGGAGAAGGTGTGATTACTCGGGAACGGCTCGTAGGATTTTTAGTGTATTTTCCAGGAAAAATCAGCAACGCTTTTTTTTGGCCAATTTGGAGAAGATGGGATTACTCGGGAACGGCTCATAAAATTTTTAATATATTTTCCAGGAAAAATCAGCAACACTTTTTTTGGCCAATTTGGAGAAGGTGTGATTACTCGGGAACGGCTCGTAAGATTTTTAGTGTATTTTCCAGGAAAAATCAGCAACGCTTTTTTTTCTAATTTGGAGAAGATGGGATTACTCGGGAACGGCTCGTAGGATTTTTAGTGTATTTTCCAGGAAAAATCAACAACGCTTTTTTTGGCCAATTTGGAGAAGGTGTGATTACTCGGGAACGGCTCGTAGGATTTTTAGTGTATTTTCCAGGAAAAATCAGCAACGCTTTTTTTTCTTATTTGGAGAAGGTGTGATTACTCGGGAACGGCTCGTAGGATTTTTAGTGTATTTTCCAGGAAAAATCAACAACGCTTTTTTTGGCCAATTTGGAGATGGTGTGATTACTCGGGAACGGCTCGTAGGATTTTTAGTGTATTTTCCAGGAAAAATCAACAACGCTTTTTTTGGCCAATTTGGAGAAGATGGGATTACTCGGGAACGGCTCGTAGGATTTTTAGTGTATTTTCCAGGAAAAATCAGCAACGCTTTTTTTGGCCAATTTGGAGAAGGTGTGATTACTCGGGAACGGCTCGTAGGATTTTTAGTGTATTTTCAAGGAAAAATCAGCAACGTATTTTTTTGGCCAATTTGGAGAAGGTGTGATTACTCGGGAACTGCTCGTAAGATTTTTAGTGTATTTTCCAGGAAAAATCAACAACGCTTTTTTTGGCCAATTTGGAGAAGGTGTGATTACTCGGGAACGGCTCGTAGGATTTTTAGTGTATTTTCCAGGAAAAATCAGCAACGCTTTTTTTCTAATTTGGAGAAGATGGGATTACTCGGGAACGGCTCGTAGGATTTTTAGTGTATTTTCCAGGAAAAATCAACAACGCTTTTTTTGGCCAATTTGGAGATGGTGTGATTACTCGGGAACGGCTCGTAGGATTTTTAGTGTATTTTCCAGGAAAAATCAGCAACGCTTTTTTTGGCCAATTTGGAGAAGATGGGATTACTCGGGAACGGCTCGTAGGATTTTTAGTGTATTTTCCAGGAAAAATCAACAACGCTTTTTTTGGCCAATTTGGAGAAGGTGTGATTACTCGGGAACGGCTCGTAGGATTTTTAGTGTATTTTCCAGGAAAAATCAGCAACGCTTTTTTTTGGCCAATTTGGAGAACATGGGATTACTCGGGAACGGCTCGTAGGATTTTTGATGTTTTTTCCAGGAAAAATCAGCAACGCTTTTTTTTGGCCAATTTGGAGAAGATGGGATTACTCGGGAACGGCTCGTAGGTTTTTTAGTGTATTTTCCAGGAAAAATCAGCAACGCTTTTTTTGGCCAATTTGGAGAAGGTGTGATTACTCGGGAACGGCTCGTAAGATTTTTAGTGTATTTTCCAGGAAAAATCAGCAACGCTTTTTTTTGCCAATTTGGAGAAAGTGTGATTACTCCGGAACGGCTCGTAAGATTTTTAGTGTATTTTCCAGGAAAAATGTGCAACGCTTTTTTTTGCCAATTTGGAGAAGGTGTGATTACTCGGGAACGGCTCGTAGAATTTTAAGTGTATTTTCCAGGAAAAATTAGCAACGCTTTTTTTTGCCAATTTGGAGAAGGTGTGATTACTCGGGAACGGCTCGTAGGTTTTTTAGTGTATTTTCCAGGAAAAATCAGCAACGCTTTTTTTGGCCAATTTGGAGAAGGTGTGATTACTCGGGAACGGCTCGTAAGATTTTTGATGTTTTTTCCAGGAAAAATCAACAACGCTTTTTTTGGCCAATTTGGAGAAGGTGTGATTACTCGGGAACGGCTCGTAGGTTTTTTAGTGTATTTTCCAGGAAAAATCAGCAACGTTTTTTTTTGGCCAATTTGGAGAAGATGGGATTACTCGGGAACGGCTCGTAAGATTTTTAGTGTATTTTCCAGGAAAAATTAGCAACGCTTTTTTTTGGCCAATTTGGAGAAGGTGTGATTACTCGGGAACGGCTCGTAAGATTTTTAGTGTATTTTCCAGGAAAAATCAGCAACGCTTTTTTTTGCCAATTTGGAGAAAGTGTGATTACTCCGGAACGTTTTTTTTTTGCCAATTTGGAGAAGATGGGATTACTCGGGAACGGCTCGTAAGATTTTTAGTGTATTTTCCAGGAAAAATCAGCAACGCTTTTTTTTTTTGGCCAATTTGGAGAAGGTGTGATATCTCGGGAACGGCTCGTAGGATTTTTAGTGTATTTTCCAGGAAAAATCAGCAACGCTTTTTTTTGGCCAATTTGGAGAAGATGGGATTACTCGGGAACGGCTCGTAGGTTTTTTAGTGCATTTTCCAGGAAAAATCAGCAACGCTTTTTTTGGCCAATTTGGAGAAGGTGTGATTATTCGGGAACGGCTCGTAAGATTTTTGATGTTTTTTCCAGGAAAAATCAGCAACGCTTTTTTTGGCCAATTTGGAGAAGGTGTGATTACTCGGGAACGGCTCGTAGGATTTTTAGTGTATTTTCCAGGAAAAATCAGCAACGTTTTTTTTTGGCCAATTTGGAGAAGATGGGATTACTCGGGAACGGCTCGTAGGTTTTTTAGTGTATTTTCCAGGAAAAATCAGCAACGTTTTTTTTTGGCCAATTTGGAGAAGATGGGATTACTCGGGAACGGCTCGTAAGATTTTTAGTGTATTTTCCAGGAAAAATTAGCAACGCTTTTTTTTGGCCAATTTGGAGAAGGTGTGATTACTCGGGAACGGCTCGTAAGATTTTTAGTGTATTTTCCAGGAAAAATCAGCAACGCTTTTTTTTGCCAATTTGGAGAAAGTGTGATTACTCCGGAACGGCTCGTAGGATTTTAAGTGTATTTTCCAGGAAAAATTAGCAACGCTTTTTTTTGCCAATTTGGAGAAGGTGTGATTACTCGGGAACGGCTCGTAGGTTTTTTAGTGTATTTTCCAGGAAAAATCAGCAACGCTTTTTTTGGCCAATTTGGAGAAGGTGTGATTACTCGGGAACGGCTCGTAAGATTTTTGATGTTTTTTCCAGGAAAAATCAACAACGCTTTTTTTGGCCAATTTGGAGAAGGTGTGATTACTCGGGAACGGCTCGTAAGATTTTTAGTGTATTTTCCAGGAAAAATCAGCAACGTTTTTTTTTGGCCAATTTGGAGAAGATGGGATTACTCGGGAACGGCTCGTAAGATTTTTAGTGTATTTTCCAGGAAAAATCAGCAACGCTTTTTTTTTGGCCAATTTGGAGAAGGTGTGATTACTCGGGAACGGCTCGTAGGATTTTTAGTGTATTTTCCAGGAAAAATCAGCAACGCTTTTTTTTGGCCAATTTGGAGAAGATGGGATTACTCGGGAACGGCTCGTAGGTTTTTTAGTGTATTTTCCAGGAAAAATCAGCAACGCTTTCTTTGGCCAATTTGGAGAAGGTGTGATTATTCGGGAACGGCTCGTAAGATTTTTGATGTTTTTTCCAGGAAAAATCAGCAACGCTTTTTTTGGCCAATTTGGAGAAGGTTTGATTACTCGGGAACGGCTCGTAGGATTTTTAGTGTATTTTCCAGGAAAAATCAGCAACGCTTTTTTTGGCCAATTTGGAGAAGGTGTGATTACTCGGGAACGGCTCGTAGGATTTTTAGTGTATTTTCCAGGAAAAATCAGCAACGCTTTTTTTCTAATTTGGAGAAGATGGGATTACTCGGGAACGGCTCGTAAGATTTTTAGTGTATTTTCCAGGAAAAATCAACAACGCTTTTTTTGGCCAATTTGGAGAAGCTGTGATTACTCGGGAACGGCTCGTAGGATTTTTAGTGTATTTTCCAGGAAAAATCAACAACGCTTGTTTTGGCCAATTTGGAGAAGGTGTGATTACTCGGGAACGGCTCGTAAGATTTTTGATGTTTTTTCCAGGAAAAATCAGCAACGCTTTTTTTGGCCAATTTGGAGAAGGTGTGATTACTCGGGAACGGCTCGTAAGATTTTTAGTGTATTTTCCAGGAAAAATCAGCAACGCTTTTTTTGGCCAATTTGGAGAAGGTGTGATTACTCGGGAACGGCTCGTAGGTTTTTTAGTGTATTTTCCAGGAAAAATCAGCAACGCTTTTTTTTGGCCAATTTGGAGAAGGTGTGATTACTCGGAAACGGCTCGTAAGATTTTTAGTGTATTTTCCAGGAAAAATCAGCAACGCTTTTTTTGGCCAATTTGGAGAAGGTGTGATTACTCGGGAACGGCTCGTAAGATTTTTAGTGTATTTTCCAGGAAAAATCAGCAACGTTTTCTTTTGGCCAATTTGGAGAAGATGGGATTACTCGGGAACGGCTCGTAAGATTTTTAGTGTATTTTCCAGGAAAAATCAACAACGCTTTTTTTTGCCAATTTGGAGAAGGTGTGATTACTCGGGAACGGCTCGTAAGATTTTTGATGTTTTTTCCAGGAAAAATCAGCAACGCTTTTTTTGGCCAAGTTGGAGAAGGTGTGATTACTCGGGAACGGCTCGTAGGATTTTTAGTGTATTTTCCAGGAAAAATCAGCAACGCTTTTTTTTCTAATTTGGAGAAGATGGGATTACTCGGGAACGGCTCGTAGGTTTTTTAGTGTATTTTTCAGGAAAAATCAGCAACGCTTTTTTTGGCCAATTTGGAGAAGGTGTGATTACTCGGGAACGGCTCGTAAGATTTTTGATGTTTTTTCCAGGAAAAATCAGCAACGCTTTTTTTGGCCAATTTGGAGATGGTGTGATTACTCGGGAACGGCTCGTAGGATTTTTAGTGTAATTTCCAGGAAAAATCAGCAACACTTTTTTTGGCCAATTTGGAGAAGGTGTGATTACTCGGGAACGGCTCGTAAGATTTTTAGTGTATTTTCCAGGAAAAATCAGCAACGCTTTTTTTTTGCCAATTTGGAGAAGGTGTGATTACTCGGGAACGGCTCATAAAATTTTTAATATATTTTCCAGGAAAAATCAGCAACGCTTTTTTTTGCTAATTTGGAGAAGGTGTGATTACTCGGGAACGGCTCGTAAGATTTTTGATGTTTTTTCCAGGAAAAATCAGCAACGCTTTTTTTTGGCCAATTTGGAGAAGATGGGATTACTCGGGAACGGCTCGTAGGTTTTTTAGTGTATTTTCCAGGAAAAATCAGCAACGCTTTTTTTTGGCCAATTTGGAGAAGGTGTGATTACTCGGGAACGGCTCGTAAGATTTTTGATGTTTTTTCCAGGAAAAATCAGCAACGCTTTTTTTGGCCAATTTGGAGAAGGTGTGATTACTCGGGAACGGCTCGTAAGATTTTTAGTGTATTTTCCAGGAAAAATCAGCAACGCTTTTTTTGGCCAATTTGGAGAAGGTGTGATTACTCGGGAACGGCTCGTAGGTTTTTTAGTGTATTTTCCAGGAAAAATCAGCAACGTTTTTTTTTGGCCAATTTGGAGAAGATGGGATTACTCGGGAACGGCTCGTAAGATTTTTAGTGTATTTTCCAGGAAAAATTAGCAACGCTTTTTTTTGGCCAATTTGGAGAAGGTGTGATTACTCGGGAACGGCTCGTAAGATTTTTAGTGTATTTTCCAGGAAAAATCAGCAACGCTTTTTTTTGCCAATTTGGAGAAAGTGTGATTACTCCGGAACGGCTCGTAAGATTTTTAGTGTATTTTCCAGGAAAAATGTGCAACGCTTTTTTTTGCCAATTTGGAGAAGGTGTGATTACTCGGGAACGGCTCGTAGGATTTTAAGTGTATTTTCCAGGAAAAATTAGCAACGCTTTTTTTTTGCCAATTTGGAGAAGGTGTGATTACTCGGGAACGGCTCGTAGGTTTTTTAGTGTATTTTCCAGGAAAAATCAGCAACGCTTTTTTTGGCCAATTTGGAGAAGGTGTGATTACTCGGGAACGGCTCGTAAGATTTTTGATGTTTTTTCCAGGAAAAATCAACAACGCTTTTTTTGGCCAATTTGGAGAAGGTGTGATTACTCGGGAACGGCTCGTAAGATTTTTAGTGTATTTTCCAGGAAAAATCAGCAACGTTTTTTTTTTGGCCAATTTGGAGAAGATGGATTACTCGGGAACGGCTCGTAAGATTTTTAGTGTATTTTCCAGGAAAAATCAGCAACGCTTTTTTTTTGGCCAATTTGGAGAAGGTGTGATTACTCGGGAACGGCTCGTAGGTTTTTTAGTGTATTTTCCAGGAAAAATCAGCAACGCTTTTTTTGGCCAATTTGGAGAAGATGGGATTACTCGGAACGGCTCGTAGGATTTTTAGTGTATTTTCCAGGAAAAATCAGCAACGCTTTTTTTGGCCAATTTGGAGAAGGTGTGATTACTCGGAAACGGCTCGTAAGATTTTTGATGTTTTTTCCAGGAAAAATCAGCAACGCTTTTTTTTGGCCAATTTGGAGAAGGTGTGATTACTCGGGAACGGCTCGTAAGATTTTTGATGTATTTTCCAGGAAAAATCAGCAACGCTTTTTTTTGGCCAATTTGGAGAAGGTGTGATTACTCGGGAACGGCTCGTAGGATTTTTAGTGTATTTTCCAGGAAAAATCAGCAACGCTTTTTTTTTGCTAATTTGGAGAAGATGGGATTACTCGGGAACGGCTCGTAGGTTTTTTAGTGTATTTTCCAGGAAAAATCAGCAACGCTTTTTTTTGGCCAATTTGGAGAAGATGGGATTACTCGGGAACGGCTCGTAGGATTTTTAGTGTATTTTCCAGGAAAAATCAGCAACGCTTTTTTTTGCCAATTTGGAGAAGGTGTGATTACTCGGGAACTGCTCGTAGGATTTTTAGTGTAATTTCCAGGAAAAATCAACAACGCTTTTTTTTGGCCAATTTGGAGAAGGTGTGATTACTCGGGAACGGCTCGTAGGATTTTTAGTTGTAATGTGTGGATGTATATTTAATAGGTTATTCAGGGGTTTTTTAAAATAGACCTGCCTATTAGGGTGCCGGCGCTTAAGAACGCCACTGGCCTAAATATATTTAAGGCAGTTGGATGCCTGTTTAGAAAGAAGCAGTTTAATGCTCCAAGAGATAAAGCCGATTTTAAGGCTAAATAATGATTGATTTATTTTATAAATATTTGTTCCTTATATACTAAAATAACAGTACCTTAAAACTACAAAAATTCCTTATACAATAATATAATTTGTGGTATACACCAACAATGTAATGTATAATAAAAGTAACAAAAGTTGTTGTGTAAAATAACAATTAAAATAATGTATACTAGTTGTTGTATTTTTACATTACAGGAATTTGCTTAATTTTAGCATAGCATTGTTGTTGTGTATTGTTAATAAAGGAATTTACTTAAAACTAAGGTTACGAGGGCAGTCCTAAAATTACAAATAATATAATCAAAGTAAGATTCACTACACCCTACCCCTTAAGAAAAATTTTACAATTTTGAGGATTAAAATTTTAAAATTTCTAACTAATATTTTAACAATTAATATTTTTTTAAATTATTATTATGTAGTTCTTTTGTTTTGCCTCTTATATCTATGACAGAGTTTACTCCTTTCGTTTCAACAATTTTATACGGGCCATGGTAAGGTGGCTGATTCTTTTTTCTATTAAAGTTTTTTACTAAGACCATGTCTCCTATATTTAAATTTAATTTATTGAACTTTACACACTGGTCGACGCGTTTGATTTTAGATATTTCTAATAACTCTTTTGCTTTTTGCAATGAAAATTTTAACCTTGCTTTTAACTCTTTCGAATAATTATCAATATTATATACCGGTTCGAAAGTTAATATCTTGTCATTAGGCAAATTTGGTAATCTACCAAATATTAATTCATATGGAGTGTAGTTAGTATCCATATGTGGTGTTGTGTTGTACGCGAAACAAAAATAAGGTATCCAATGGTACCATTCATTATCTTTACAGAAGCCTAAAAGAAATTCATTTAGCACTCTGTGACTCCTTTCAACTGACCCAAGAGTTTCATGGTGGTATGGTGTACTAAAAACTTGTTTTATTTCTAATAATTGGCATACTTCCGACATCAACTCGTTTACGAATTCAGTACCTTTGTCTGATTTGAGAACTTTGAAGTGCCCGTACCTTAAAATCAAATTTTCTACTAGAGCCTTTGCAATAGTCTTAGCTTCTTTCGTTTCAATGGGGCATGCTATAATATATTTTGTTAAATCGCACTGTATAGTTAGCACGTATCTATAGTTATTCGAAAATCTAAGCGGGCCTACTGTGTCTATTGACACTGTTTCAAAACTTGTCCCTGGCGTATCTGTTATGGTTAATTTCTCTTTAATGTGCTTTGTTTGTTTATTGATTTTGCACTCTTTACAATTTAATATATATTGTTTAATCATCCTATTCATATTCTTCCATACATATTTTTGTTTAAGCTTTAATGTTGTTTTTCTGACACCTAAATGTCCTCCTATCGTTGAATTATGGTACTCACTAATGAGACTATTCTGTACTTCTCTATTTGTTATTCTTTCTGGTTCTTTATATATCAGAATTTTCAAAATTGATTTACTTTTACTTCTTACTTCTTTAAATATTCCTTTAAACTGTTCTTTTGACATTACTTTAAAAATTTCATCATTAGCATTTAATGCTAGTTCTTTCACGTTCTTTAATAGTATTTTTGATAATAGCTTCTCCAAATACATCTGTGTGTTAGTTGGATTATCACCACATCTCACTACTATTTCCAAATCGTCTATTTCTACTTGTATTAATTTACATTTTTTTATTATTTCAAATCTAAGTTTCTTCATCCCTTTAATATCAGAGATTGAAGTGCATTCCCAAATATAATCTTCATCAGTCTCTTTACTGGAAGTATTAACTATATGTTTTTTATCTTTTCGCGCATTTAATTTATTCTTCATGTTTCTGGTTACGACTAATATGTCTTTACGTGTATGTTCATTTTCACTTTCGGTAGGAATTAACGTTTTCAACGATTCGCTGTTTATAACTATTCTAGATAATGCATCGGCATTGGTATTCATTTTACCTTTTTTATACGATATTTCGAAATCGTAGTCACATAAATCCAATCTTATTCTAGTCATCTTCGATGATGGATTTCTGTGAGAAAATAATGATACTAAGGGTCTATGATCAGTAATTACGTAGAACTTTCTACCGTAGAGGTATGGCCGGAAAAAATTTATTGCCCAATGTATGGCTAGCAATTCTTTTTCTATAACAGGTTTATTTATAT
Organism: Lypha dubia; assembly: GCA_947311025.1. Lineage (NCBI taxonomy): Eukaryota > Metazoa > Arthropoda > Insecta > Diptera > Tachinidae > Lypha > Lypha dubia. The sequence goes on from CAMZJU010000063.1 coordinate 32,748, forward strand.
CGTGTTTATTTAACGATTTGCTCGCATATGATATTGGTAAATCTGTCCCAATTTCACCTTGCGACAATACTGCTCCTAGTGCAAAATTGGATGCATCTGTTGTTAATATAAAAGGTTTCCTAAAATCAGGATATTGGAGTATTGGTGGTTTAATTAATTTTGATTTTAATGTCTCAAAAGACTTTTGACAATTTTCATCCCACTTAAAAATTTTATCTTTTTTTAACAAAGTATTCAAATCTTTAGCTATTTCTGCAAAATTTTTAACAAAACGTCTGTAGTAATTACAGAACGCAACAAAACGTCTGACTTCATCAACATTCTTAGGAACTGGATAGTTTTTTATTACATCATGCTTTGCAGGGTCTGTACATATTCCCTTATCAGTTATCAGGTGACCTAGATAGACTACCTCTGTCTTTAAGAAACAACATTTATTTGTATTTAATTTTAAATTATATTTTCTCAACTTTTCAAAAACTTTTACTAAATTATCATGATGGTGTTGTATACTACAACCAAACACAATAATGTCATCGACATATAAAAATGCTTCGGCATCTAATCCACTCAATGCAATTGTGAGCATTCTCTGAAAACTATTGGATGATATTTTTAATCCAAAGGGTAAACGAGTAAATTGAAAATGACCATTTCTAGTAGAAAATGATGTTACTGGTCTTGAATCTTTATCTAAACTGATTTGATGGAAGGAACTAGTCATGTCTAGCGTAGAAAAATATTTAGCTCTACCTAGCTTGTCCAATACGTCTTCAATTCTAGTTAATGGAAACTTATCACTTATGATTTTTTCATTTATCTTTCGGAAATCAACTACTAATCTCCATTTCTTCGTGTCATCTGCTGATTTTTTTGGTACTACCAACAATGGAGAGTTGTACGGACTCACGGACGGTTCAATTATGCCATCTTCTAGCAATGTATTTACTTGTTTGTTTATCTCGCTCATTTGTGACTCAGCGAGCCTATATGGTTTTATATAAACCGGTGCCGAATCGGCCATCGCAATTTTTTGACTATAAAAATTATTAACAGTTAACTTGTCACCCTCAAGGTGGAAGACATCGCTATATTTTGCAATTATATCTTTCAAAGATTGTCTTGCTGACGGATCTATTGATTCTATTTTTAAATCTTGCAAAACTTTATGTACTCGCTCTTTGTTTTTATCAGCTATTTTGTTGAAACTATATATCTTGTACTTCGACAACGGTTTAGTTTCTAATTTAACTGATTCAAAACTACATCTTTGTCAGTAGTATTTAATAATTTCACGTGTTTTATTCCCACGGCTGGTATCACACTATTTCCTATGAATATTCCAGGACTTATTTCCTGATTTAAAACGATGCTTTCCTCATCGGTACATATATTAACTGGTGCTATTAGTTCTGATCGCGCTGGTATACAGATTTCAGTTTTATAAACGCGTTTAGGGGTTATCGGTAGAATAACTTCTTCATTATCTATATTGAAAGACGTTGTATAAGTTTCGAAATCAATTTTACATCCATATTTTTCTAAAATGTCCCTACCAATAATTCCATTAGTATTAATTGGAAAATTATCTTCAACTATGTGAAATTTGTGTATAATACTTTTGTTATCTAATTTTAGAGTTAATCTTGCAGTACCAAGACTTTCTATAGTACCTGCAGTAATACCACTCAGTGATGATATATCACGTACATCTATATTATCTATATTATCTTGTTTGCAAATTGAAATATCGGCTCCAGTATCTATTAAAAATTTGAGCTCTTTATTAATTGTGTTACAATTAATTGCTATATAATTATCTGTATTGTTTGAAATTTTGAAACATTTTTGCCCTTCTGGATAACAAACTTTGTTATCCGGGTTTGTTAGTTTCCCTGATTTTTTTTTATTGTTGCCAGATCTATTCGAGAAGCTGTTTCTATTGTTATTATTAAATGGATTATTACTTCTTGCTGCACTACTTCTATTTGCACCATTGTTATTATTTCTATGTCTATCAGGGTTATTGTTATTATTGTTATTTCCGTATCCATTACGATTGTAATAGTTTGTTTCAGCATGATTAAAATTATTATTATGGTTATTATAATTTCTATTATTATTTTGATTATAATACCCTTGATTTCTGTACCCTGTGTAATTTCTATTATTTCTCTGTGAATTGTAGTTATTAATGCGTTCATTTTCACGCCTGTTTATTCTGAAAATGCTATTATTATTATTATCTATTTGTAACGATCTCTCTATAGTTACACATTTTTCTACTGCTTCGCTAAGCGTTTTGGGACTACTTGCCACTAATACGTTTTGGTATTCTATATTAACACCTTTTGTAAATACATTTAACGCCATATTTTCGCTCATTTTATAAATCGCGTTTTTAGTTTCTATTGACGGATTTTCTATCGCTTTTATTTCAAAACTACTCAATTGCTCTGACAGTAATGCAACTTTTTCCCTGTAAGCTAAAATACTCATGTTTCCTTGTTTCATTGTGCCTAACTCATTTAAGACTTGTTGCAAAGTTCTAGGGTTTGGGTACGCATCAATTAACAACTTCTTCAACTCCGCAAACGTAGTTGGTCTGTTGGAACGCCCTAAGACACCTCGGACATGCGCAGCTAGTTTGAAGTTATAGACGTACTTAATGAATATCTCTCGGTCTTCTGTTCTCAAAATATCATGTAACAATTCTGTTTGCACTATAAAATCTTCCAACACCTCATATGAACCCTTAAAAACATGTAGGTTTTTACCTACGACATTTATGTCAAAATGTGCCATATTGACAATTTTTTCTTTAAGTGTATTTCTTGGTAATTCTTTAGTTTCTTTTATGACCATACAATTGATCAATTTCTCAACCTTTGTGTATAATTCTCTAAATTTTAATATAACTGACTTAGTCTCTTTTTCTTCAAAATGTTCACTAATACTCTCTACTTCTTCTTTAATATGCGACAAACGCGATAATTTTTCTAATTTATACGCAGAGGTGTAAATTCTGTCTTTACTCTTTTTTAAATTTTTCTCTAGTTTATCTAATTCAATACAATATTCGTGTACTATTTCCATTTAAAATTTAATATATATAATTTAAATTTTATTTTTATATTTTAAAATGCTGGCAACTCTTTTTAATTTATTTTTCTAACATTTTATATTTCTTTGTGAAATTCTTATTTCATTTCTATTGCTTTTAGTGTTTTTTTTTTTTTCTATTTTAAATTCTTAATTTTAAATGTTTATAAATTTTTGTTCTTTTTTTTCATCATAAAAATGATAATGAATTTGTTTAATTTGTGCAAAAAAATTTTGTGCTTCTTGCATTTAAAAGAAAATTTAAAAATAATGTAAAAAATGCTTTTTATTTGTGTTTGGGGCCTTCATTTATTGGAGTGGCCATTTATTTCGGTGCTTCTTTTTGGCTGCCAGTTGGGATGTATTCTTCCATATGCCTGGTTTATTGGTGCCATGTAGGGTTCGTGCGCAATATCTGATCTACCTCTTCTTTGTTTGCTGGCACGTACTCCTCGACAGGTATGAAATTTTTCTTTTGTTCGTTGGGCAGGATTGCCATGTAATGTGTGGATGTATATTTAATAGGTTATTCAGGGGTTTTTTAAAATAGACCTGCCTATTAGGGTGCCGGCGCTTAAGAACGCCACTGGCCTAAATATATTTAAGGCAGTTGGATGCCTGTTTAGAAAGAAGCAGTTTAATGCTCCAAGAGATAAAGCCGATTTTAAGGCTAAATAATGATTGATTTATTTTATAAATATTTGTTCCTTATATACTAAAATAACAGTACCTTAAAACTACAAAAATTCCTTATACAATAATATAATTTGTGGTATACACCAACAATGTAATGTATAATAAAAGTAACAAAAGTTGTTGTGTAAAATAACAATTAAAATAATGTATACTAGTTGTTGTATTTTTACATTACAGGAATTTGCTTAATTTTAGCATAGCATTGTTGTTGTGTATTGTTAATAAAGGAATTTACTTAAAACTAAGGTTACGAGGGCAGTCCTAAAATTACAAATAATATAATCAAAGTAAGATTCACTACATAGTGTATTTTCCAGGAAAAATCAGCAACGCTTTTTTTTGGCCAATTTGGAGAAGGTGTGATTACTCGGGAACGGCTCGTAGGATTTTTAGTGTAATTTCCAGGAAAAATCAACAACGCTTTTTTTTGGCCAATTTGGAGAAGGTGTGATTACTCGGGAACGGCTCGTAGGTTTTTTAGTGTATTTTCCAGGAAAAATCAGCAAGGTTTTTTTTTGGCCAATTTGGAGAAGGTGTGATTACTCGGGAACGGCTCGTAGGTTTTTTAGTGTATTTTCCAGGAAAAATCAACAACGCTTTTTTTGGCCAATTTGGAGAAGATGGGATTACTCGGGAACGGCTCGTAGGTTTTTTAGTGTATTTTCCAGGAAAAATCAACAACGCTTTTTTTGGCCAATTTGGAGAAGGTGTGATTACTCGGGAACGGCTCGTAGGATTTTTAGTGTATTTTCCAGGAAAAATCAGCAACGCTTTTTTTTTTGGCCAATTTGGAGAAGGTGTGATTACTCGGGAACGGCTCGTAGGTTTTTTAGTGTATTTTCCAGGAAAAATCAACAACGCTTTTTTCGGCCAATTTGGAGAAGGTGTGATTACTCGGGAACGGCTCGTAGGTTTTTTAGTGTATTTTCCAGGAAAAATCAGCAACGCTTTTTTTGGCCAATTTGGAGAAGATGGGATTACTCGGGAACGGCTCGTAGGTTTTTTAGTGTATTTTCCAGGAAAAATCAACAACGCTTTTTTTGGCCAATTTGGAGAAGGTGTGATTACTCGGGAACGGCTCGTAGGATTCTTAGTGTATTTTCCAGGAAAAATCAGCAACGCTTTTTTTGGCCAATTTGTAGAAGGTGTGATTACTCGGGAACGGCTCGTAAGATTTTTGATGTTTTTTCCAGGAAAAATCAGCAACGCTTTTTTTGGCCAATTTGGAGAAGGTGTGATTACTCGGGAACGGCTCGTAGGATTTTTAGTGTATTTTCTAGGAAAAATCAGCAACGCTTTTTTTTGGCCAATTTGGAGAAGATGGGATTACTCGGGAACGGCTCGTAAGATTTTTAGTGTATTTTCCAGGAAAAATCAGCAACGCTTTTTTTTTGGCCAATTTGGAGAAGCTGTGATTACTCGGGAACGGCTCGTAGGATTTTTAGTGTATTTTCCAGGAAAAATCAGCAACGCTTTTTTTGGCCAATTTGGAGAAGGTGTGATTACTCGGGAACGGCTCGTAAGATTTTTAGTGTATTTTCCAGGAAAAATCAACAACGCTTTTTTTTGGCCAATTTGGAGAAGGTGTGATTACTCGGGAACGGCTCGTAGGATTTTTAGTGTAATTTCCAGGAAAAATCAGCAACACTTTTTTTGGCCAATTTGGAGAAGGTGTGATTACTCGGGAACGGCTCGTAGGTTTTTTAGTGTATTTTCCAGGAAAAATCAACAACGCTTTTTTTGGCCAATTTGGAGAAGGTGTGATTACTCGGGAACGGCTCGTAAGATTTTTAGTGTATTTTCCAGGAAAAATCAGCAACGTTTTTTTTTTGGCCAATTTGGAGAAGATGGGATTACTCGGGAACGGCTCGTAAGATTTTTAGTGTATTTTCCAGGAAAAATCAGCAACGCTTTTTTTTTGGCCAATTTGGAGAAGGTGTGATTACTCGGGAACGGCTCGTAGGATTTTTAGTGTATTTTCCAGGAAAAATCAGCAACGCTTTTTTTTGGCCAATTTGGAGAAGATGGGATTACTCGGGAACGGCTCGTAGGTTTTTTAGTGTATTTTCCAGGAAAAATCAGCAACGCTTTTTTTTGGCCAATTTGGAGAAGGTGTGATTACTCGGGAACGGCTCGTAAGATTTTTGATGTTTTTTCCAGGAAAAATCAGCAACGCTTTTTTTGGCCAATTTGGAGAAGGTGTGATTACTCGGGAACGGCTCGTAGGATTTTTGATGTTTTTTCCAGGAAAAATCAGCAACGCTTTTTTTTCTAATATGGAGAAGATGGGATTACTCGGGAACGGCTCGTAGGTTTTTTAGTGTATTTTCCAGGTAAAATCAGCAACGCTTTTTTTTCTAATTTGGAGAAGGTGTGATTACTCGGGAACGGCTCGCAGGTTTTTCAGTGTATTTTCCAGGAAAAATCAGCAACGCTTTTTTTTGGCCAATTTGGAGAAGGTGTGATTACTCGGAAACGGCTCGTAAGATTTTTGATGTTTTTTCCAGGAAAAATCAGCAACGCTTTTTTTTGGCCAATTTGGAGAAGGTGTGATTACTCGGGAACGGCTGGTAAGATTTTTGATGTATTTTCCAGGAAAAATCAGCAACGCTTTTTTTTGGCCAATTTGGAGAAGGTGTGATTACTCGGGAACGGCTCGTAAGATTTTTAGTGTATTTTCCAGGAAAAATCAGCAACGCTTTTTTTTGCCAATTTGGAGAAAGTGTGATTACTCCGGAACGGCTCGTAAGATTTTTAGTGTATTTTCCAGGAAAAATGTGCAACGCTTTTTTTTGCCAATTTGGAGAAGGTGTGATTACTCGGGAACGGCTCGTAGGATTTTAAGTGTATTTTCCAGGAAAAATTAGCAACGCTTTTTTTTGCCAATTTGGAGAAGGATTGATTACTCGGGAACGGCTCGTAGGTTTTTTAGTGTATTTTCCAGGAAAAATCAGCAACGCTTTTTTTGGCCAATTTGGAGAAGGTGTGATTACTCGGGAACGGCTCGTAAGATTTTTGATGTTTTTTCCAGGAAAAATCAACAACGCTTTTTTTTTGCCAATTTGGAGAAGGTGTGATTACTCGGGAACGGCTCGTAAGATTTTTAGTGTATTTTCCAGGAAAAATCAGCAACGCTTTTTTTTGGCCAATTTGGAGAAGATGGGATTACTCGGGAACGGCTCGTAAGATTTTTAGTGTATTTTCCAGGAAAAATCAGCAACGCTTTTTTTTTGCCAATTTGGAGAAGGTGTGATTACTCGGGAACTGCTCGTAGGATTTTTAGTGTATTTTCCAGGAAAAATCAGCAACGCTTTTTTTGGCCAATTTGGAGAAGGTGTGATTACTCGGGAACGGCTCGTAAGATTTTTAGTGTATTTTCCAGGAAAAATCAGCAACGCTTTTTTTTGCCAATTTGGAGAAAGTGTGATTACTCCGGAACGGCTCGTAAGATTTTTAGTGTATTTTCCAGGAAAAATCAGCAACGCTTTTTTTTCTAATTTGGAGAAGGTGTGATTACTCGGGAACGGCTCGTAGGTTTTTTAGTGTATTTTCCAGGAAAAATCAGCAACGCTTTTTTTTGGCCAATTTGGAGAAGGTGTGATTACTCGGGAACGGCTCGTAAGATTTTTAGTGTATTTTCCAGGAAAAATCAGCAACGCTTTTTTTGGCCAATTTGGAGAAGGTGTGATTACTCGGGAACGGCTCGTAGGATTTTTAGTGTATTTTCCAGGAAAAATCAGCAACGCTTTTTTTGGCCAATTTGGAGAAGGTGTGATTACTCGGGAACGGCTCGTAGGATTTTTAGTGTATTTTCCAGGAAAAATCAGCAACGCTTTTTTTTGGCCAATTTGGAGAAGATGGGATTACTCGGGAACGGCTCATAAAATTTTTAATATATTTTCCAGGAAAAATCAGCAACACTTTTTTTGGCCAATTTGGAGAAGGTGTGATTACTCGGGAACGGCTCGTAAGATTTTTAGTGTATTTTCCAGGAAAAATCAGCAACGCTTTTTTTTTGGCCAATTTGGAGAAGCTGTGATTACACGGGAACGGCTCGTAGGATTTTTGATGTTTTTTCCAGGAAAAATCAGCAACGCTTTTTTTTCTAATTTGGAGAAGATGGGATTACTTGGGAACTGCTCGTAGGATTTTTAGTGTATTTTCCAGGAAAAATCAGCAACACTTTTTTTGGCCAATTTGGAGAAGATGGGATTACTCGGGAACGGCTCGTAGGTTTTTTAGTGTATTTTCCAGGAAAAATCAGCAACGCTTTTTTTTGGCCAATTTGGAGAAGGTGTGATTACTCGGGAACGGCTCGTAAGATTTTTAGTGTATTTTCCAGGAAAAATCAGCAACGCTTTTTTTGGCCAATTTGGAGATGGTGTGATTACTCGGGAACGGCTCGTAGGATTTTTAGTGTATTTTCCAGGAAAAATCAACAACGCTTTTTTTTGGCCAATTTGGAGAAGGTGTGATTACTCGGGAACGGCTCATAAAATTTTTAATATATTTTCCAGGAAAAATCAGCAACGCTTTTTTTTGCTAATTTGGAGAAGATGGGATTACTCCGGAACGGCTCGTAAGATTTTTAGTGTATTTTCCAGGAAAAATGTGCAACGCTTTTTTTGGCCAATTTGGAGAAGGTGTGATTACTCGGGAACGGCTCGTAGGATTTTTAGTGTATTTTCCAGGAAAAATCAGCAACGCTTTTTTTGGCCAATTTGGAGAAGGTGTGATTACTCGGGAACGGCTCGTAAGATTTTTGATGTTTTTTCCAGGAAAAATCAGCAACGCTTTTTTTGGCCAATTTGGAGATGGTGTGATTACTCGGGAACGGCTCGTAGGATTTTTAGTGTATTTTCCAGGAAAAATCAACAACGCTTTTTTTTGGCCAATTTGGAGAAGGTGTGATTACTCGGGAACGGCTCGTAAGATTTTTGATGTATTTTACAGGAAAAATCAGCAACGCTTTTTTTGGCCAATTTGGAGAAGATGGGATTACTCGGGAACGGCTCGTAGGTTTTTTAGTGTATTTTCCAGGAAAAATCAACAACGCTTTTTTTTGGCCAATTTGGAGAAGGTGTGATTACTTGGGAACGGCTCGTAGGTTTTTTAGTGTATTTTCCAGGAAAAATCAGCAACGCTTTTTTTTGGCCAATTTGGAGAAGGTGTGATTACTCGGGAACGGCTCGTAGGATTTTTAGTGTATTTTCCAGGAAAAATCAACAACGCTTTTTTTGGCCAATTTGGAGAAGGTGTGATTACTCGGGAACGGCTCGTAAGATTTTTGATGTTTTTTCCAGGAAAAATCAGCAACGCTTTTTTTGGCCAATTTGGAGAAGGTGTGATTACTCGGGAATGGCTCGTAAGATTTTTGATGTTTTTTCCAGGAAAAATCAGCAACGCTTTTTTTGGCCAATTTGGAGAAGGTGTGATTACTCGGGAACGGCTCGTAGGATTTTTAGTGTATTTTCCAGGAAAAATCAGCAACGCTTTTTTTGGCCAATTTGGAGAAGGTGTGATTACTCGGGAACGGCTCGTAGGATTTTTAGTGTATTTTCCAGGAAAAATCAGCAACGCTTTTTTTTGGCCAATTTGGAGAAGATGGGATTACTCGGGAACGGCTCATAAAATTTTTAGTGTATTTTCCAGGAAAAATCAGCAACGCTTTTTTTTGGCCAATTTGGAGAAGATGGGATTACTCGGGAACGGCTCGTAGGATTTTTAGTGTATTTTCCAGGAAAAATCAGCAACGCTTTTTTTTGGCCAATTTGGAGAAGGTGTGATTACTCGGGAACGGCTCGTAAGATTTTTAGTGTATTTTCCAGGAAAAATCAGCAACGCTTTTTTTTGGCCAATTTGGAGAAGATGGGATTACTCGGGAACGGCTCGTAGGATTTTTGATGTTTTTTCCAGGAAAAATCAGCAACGCTTTTTTTTGGCCAATTTGGAGAAGATGGGATTACTCGGGAACGGCTCGTAGGTTTTTTAGTGTATTTTCCAGGAAAAATCAGCAACGCTTTTTTTTGGCCAATTTGGAGAAGGTGTGATTACTCGGGAACGGCTCGTAAGATTTTTGATGTTTTTTCCAGGAAAAATCAGCAACGCTTTTTTTGGCCAATTTGGAGAAGGTGTGATTACTCGGGAACGGCTCGTAAGATTTTTAGTGTATTTTCCAGGAAAAATCAGCAACGCTTTTTTTGGCCAATTTGGAGAAGGTGTGATTACTCGGGAACGGCTCGTAGGTTTTTTAGTGTATTTTCCAGGAAAAATCAGCAACGCTTTTTTTTGGCCAATTTGGAGAAGGTGTGATTACTCGGAAACGGCTCGTAAGATTTTTAGTGTATTTTCCAGGAAAAATCAGCAACGCTTTTTTTGGCCAATTTGGAGAAGGTGTGATTACTCGGGAACGGCTCGTAAGATTTTTAGTGTATTTTCCAGGAAAAATCAGCAACGCTTTTTTTGGCCAATTTGGAGAAGATGGGATTACTTGGGAACTGCTCGTAGGATTTTTAGTGTATTTTCCAGGAAAAATCAACAACGCTTTTTTTTGCCAATTTGGAGAAGGTGTGATTACTCGGGAACGGCTCGTAGGATTTTTAGTGTATTTTCCAGGAAAAATCAGCAACGCCTTTTTTTCTAATTTGGAGAAGATGGGATTACTCGGGAACGGCTCGTAGGTTTTTTAGTGTATTTTCCAGGAAAAATCAGCAACGCTTTTTTTTCTAATTTGGAGAAGATGGGATTACTCGGGAACGGCTCGTAGGATTTTTAGTGTATTTTCCAGGAAAAATCAACAACGCTTTTTTTTGCCAATTTGGAGAAGGTGTGATTACTCGGGAACGGCTCGTAAGATTTTTAGTGTATTTTCCAGGAAAAATCAGCAACGCTTTTTTTTTGCCAATTTGGAGAAGGTGTGATTACTCGGGAACGGCTCGTAGGATTTTAAGTGTATTTTCCAGGAAAAATTAGCAACGCTTTTTTTTGCCAATTTGGAGAAGGTGTGATTACTCGGGAATGGCTCGTAAGATTTTTAGTGTATTTTCCAGGAAAAATCAGCAACGCTTTTTTTTGGCCAATTCGGAGAAGGTGTGATTACTCGGGAACGGCTCGTAGGATTTTTAGTGTATTTTCCAGGAAAAATCAGCAACGCTTTTTTTTGGCCAATTTGGAGAAGGTGTGATTACTCGGGAACGGCTCGTAAGATTTTTGATGTTTTTTCCAGGAAAAATCAGCAACGCTTTTTTTGGCCAATTTGGAGAAGGTGTGATTACTCGGGAACGGCTCGTAAGATTTTTGATGTTTTTTCCAGGAAAAATCAGCAACGCTTTTTTTGGCCAATTTGGAGAAGGTGTGATTACTCGGGAACGGCTCGTAGGTTTTTTAGTGTATTTTCCAGGAAAAATCAGCAACGCTTTTTTTTGGCCAATTTGGAGAAGGTGTGATTACTCGGGAACGGCTCGTAAGATTTTTGATGTTTTTTCCAGGAAAAATCAGCAACGCTTTTTTTGGCCAATTTGGAGATGGTGTGATTACTCGGGAACGGCTCGTAGGATTTTTAGTGTATTTTCCAGGAAAAATCAACAACGCTTTTTTTGGCCAATTTGGAGAAGGTGTGATTACTCGGGAACGGCTCGTAGGATTTTTAGTGTATTTTCCAGGAAAAATCAGCAACGCTTTTTTTTTGGCCAATTTGGAGAAGATGGGATTACTCGGGAACGGCTCGTAGGATTTTTGATGTTTTTTCCAGGAAAAATCAGCAACGCTTTTTTTTGGCCAATTTGGAGAAGATGGGATTACTCGGGAACGGCTCGTAGGTTTTTTAGTGTATTTTCCAGGAAAAATCAGCAACGCTTTTTTTGGCCAATTTGGAGAAGGTGTGATTACTCGGGAACGGCTCGTAAGATTTTTAGTGTATTTTCCAGGAAAAATCAGCAACGCTTTTTTTTGGCCAATTTGGAGAAGATGGGATTACTCGGGAACGGCTCGTAAGATTTTTAGTGTATTTTCCAGGAAAAATCAGCAACGCTTTTTTTTTGCCAATTTGGAGAAGGTGTGATTACTCGGGAACTGCTCGTAGGATTTTTAGTGTATTTTCCAGGAAAAATCAGCAACGCTTTTTTTGGCCAATTTGCAGAAGGTGTGATTACTCGGGAACGGCTCGTAAGATTTTTAGTGTATTTTCCAGGAAAAATCAGCAACGCTTTTTTTTGCCAATTTGGAGAAAGTGTGATTACTCCGGAACGGCTCGTAAGATTTTTAGTGTATTTTCCAGGAAAAATCAGCAACGCTTTTTTTTCTAATTTGGAGAAGGTGTGATTACTCGGGAACGGCTCGTAGGTTTTTTAGTGTATTTTCCAGGAAAAATCAGCAACGCTTTTTTTTGGCCAATTTGGAGAAGGTGTGATTACTCGGGAACGGCTCGTAAGATTTTTAGTGTATTTTCCAGGAAAAATCAGCAACGCTTTTTTTGGCCAATTTGGAGAAGGTGTGATTACTCGGGAACGGCTCGTAGGATTTTTAGTGTATTTTCCAGGAAAAATCAGCAACGCTTTTTTTGGCCAATTTGGAGAAGGTGTGATTACTCGGAAACGGCTCGTAGGATTTTTAGTGTATTTTCCAGGAAAAATCAGCAACGCTTTTTTTGGCCAATTTGGAGAAGATGGGATTACTCGGGAACGGCTCATAAAATTTTTAATATATTTTCCAGGAAAAATCAGCAACACTTTTTTTGGCCAATTTGGAGAAGGTGTGATTACTCGGGAACGGCTCGTAAGATTTTTAGTGTATTTTCCAGGAAAAATCAGCAACGCTTTTTTTTTGGCCAATTTGGAGAAGCTGTGATTACACGGGAACGGCTCGTAGGATTTTTGATGTTTTTTCCAGGAAAAATCAGCAACGCTTTTTTTTCTAATTTGGAGAAGATGGGATTACTTGGGAACTGCTCGTAGGATTTTTAGTGTATTTTCCAGGAAAAATCAGCAACACTTTTTTTGGCCAATTTGGAGAAGATGGGATTACTCGGGAACGGCTCGTAGGTTTTTTAGTGTATTTTCCAGGAAAAATCAGCAACGCTTTTTTTTGGCCAATTTGGAGAAGGTGTGATTACTCGGGAACGGCTCGTAAGATTTTTAGTGTATTTTCCAGGAAAAATCAGCAACGCTTTTTTTGGCCAATTTGGAGATGGTGTGATTACTCGGGAACGGCTCGTAGGATTTTTAGTGTATTTTCCAGGAAAAATCAACAACGCTTTTTTTTGGCCAATTTGGAGAAGGTGTGATTACTCGGGAACGGCTCATAAAATTTTTAATATATTTTCCAGGAAAAATCAGCAACGCTTTTTTTTGCTAATTTGGAGAAGATGGGATTACTCCGGAACGGCTCGTAAGATTTTTAGTGTATTTTCCAGGAAAAATGTGCAACGCTTTTTTTGGCCAATTTGGAGAAGGTGTGATTACTCGGGAACGGCTCGTAGGATTTTTAGTGTATTTTCCAGGAAAAATCAGCAACGCTTTTTTTGGCCAATTTGGAGAAGGTGTGATTACTCGGGAACGGCTCGTAAGATTTTTGATGTTTTTTCCAGGAAAAATCAGCAACGCTTTTTTTGGCCAATTTGGAGATGGTGTGATTACTCGGGAACGGCTCGTAGGATTTTTAGTGTATTTTCCAGGAAAAATCAACAACGCTTTTTTTTTGCCAATTTGGAGAAGGTGTGATTACTCGGGAACGGCTCGTAAGATTTTTGATGTATTTTACAGGAAAAATCAGCAACGCTTTTTTTGGCCAATTTGGAGAAGATGGGATTACTCGGGAACGGCTCGTAGGTTTTTTAGTGTATTTTCCAGGAAAAATCAACAACGCTTTTTTTTTGGCCAATTTGGAGAAGGTGTGATTACTTGGGAACGGCTCGTAGGTTTTTTAGTGTATTTTCCAGGAAAAATCAGCAACGCTTTTTTTTGGCCAATTTGGAGAAGGTGTGATTACTCGGGAACGGCTCGTAGGATTTTTAGTGTATTTTCCAGGAAAAATCAACAACGCTTTTTTTGGCCAATTTGGAGAAGGTGTGATTACTCGGGAACGGCTCCTAAGATTTTTGATGTTTTTTCCAGGAAAAATCAGCAACGCTTTTTTTGGCCAATTTGGAGAAGGTGTGATTACTCGGGAACGGCTCGTAAGATTTTTGATGTTTTTTCCAGGAAAAATCAGCAACGCTTTTTTTGGCCAATTTGGAGAAGGTGTGATTACTCGGGAACGGCTCGTAGGATTTTTAGTGTATTTTCCAGGAAAAATCAGCAACGCTTTTTTTGGCCAATTTGGAGAAGGTGTGATTACTCGGGAACGGCTCGTAGGATTTTTAGTGTATTTTCCAGGAAAAATCAGCAACGCTTTTTTTTGGCCAATTTGGAGAAGATGGGATTACTCGGGAACGGCTCATAAAATTTTTAGTGTATTTTCCAGGAAAAATCAGCAACGCTTTTTTTTGGCCAATTTGGAGAAGATGGGATTACTCGGGAACGGCTCGTAGGATTTTTAGTGTATTTTCCAGGAAAAATCAGCAACGCTTTTTTTTGGCCAATTTGGAGAAGGTGTGATTACTCGGGAACGGCTCGTAAGATTTTTAGTGTATTTTCCAGGAAAAATCAGCAACGCTTTTTTTTGGCCAATTTGGAGAAGATGGGATTACTCGGGAACGGCTCGTAGGATTTTTGATGTTTTTTCCAGGAAAAATCAGCAACGCTTTTTTTTGGCCAATTTGGAGAAGATGGGATTACTCGGGAACGGCTCGTAGGTTTTTTAGTGTATTTTCCAGGAAAAATCAGCAACGCTTTTTTTTGGCCAATTTGGAGAAGGTGTGATTACTCGGGAACGGCTCGTAAGATTTTTGATGTTTTTTCCAGGAAAAATCAGCAACGCTTTTTTTGGCCAATTTGGAGAAGGTGTGATTACTCGGGAACGGCTCGTAAGATTTTTAGTGTATTTTCCAGGAAAAATCAGCAACGCTTTTTTTGGCCAATTTGGAGAAGGTGTGATTACTCGGGAACGGCTCGTAGGTTTTTTAGTGTATTTTCCAGGAAAAATCAGCAACGCTTTTTTTTGGCCAATTTGGAGAAGGTGTGATTACTCGGAAACGGCTCGTAAGATTTTTAGTGTATTTTCCAGGAAAAATCAGCAACGCTTTTTTTGGCCAATTTGGAGAAGGTGTGATTACTCGGGAACGGCTCGTAAGATTTTTAGTGTATTTTCCAGGAAAAATCAGCAACGCTTTTTTTGGCCAATTTGGAGAAGATGGGATTACTTGGGAACTGCTCGTAGGATTTTTAGTGTATTTTCCAGGAAAAATCAACAACGCTTTTTTTTGCCAATTTGGAGAAGGTGTGATTACTCGGGAACGGCTCGTAGGATTTTTAGTGTATTTTCCAGGAAAAATCAGCAACGCTTTTTTTTCTAATTTGGAGAAGATGGGATTACTCGGGAACGGCTCGTAGGTTTTTTAGTGTATTTTCCAGGAAAAATCAGCAACGCTTTTTTTTCTAATTTGGAGAAGATGGGATTACTCGGGAACGGCTCGTAGGATTTTTAGTGTATTTTCCAGGAAAAATCAACAACGCTTTTTTTTGCCAATTTGGAGAAGGTGTGATTACTCGGGAACGGCTCGTAAGATTTTTAGTGTATTTTCCAGGAAAAATCAGCAACGCTTTTTTTTTGCCAATTTGGAGAAGGTGTGATTACTCGGGAACGGCTCGTAGGATTTTAAGTGTATTTTCCAGGAAAAATTAGCAACGCTTTTTTTTGCCAATTTGGAGAAGGTGTGATTACTCGGGAATGGCTCGTAAGATTTTTAGTGTATTTTCCAGGAAAAATCAGCAACGCTTTTTTTTGGCCAATTCGGAGAAGGTGTGATTACTCGGGAACGGCTCGTAGGATTTTTAGTGTATTTTCCAGGAAAAATCAGCAACGCTTTTTTTTGGCCAATTTGGAGAAGGTGTGATTACTCGGGAACGGCTCGTAAGATTTTTGATGTTTTTTCCAGGAAAAATCAGCAACGCTTTTTTTGGCCAATTTGGAGAAGGTGTGATTACTCGGGAACGGCTCGTAAGATTTTTGATGTTTTTTCCAGGAAAAATCAGCAACGCTTTTTTTGGCCAATTTGGAGAAGGTGTGATTACTCGGGAACGGCTCGTAGGATTTTTAGTGTATTTTCCAGGAAAAATCAGCAACGCTTTTTTTGGCCAATTTGGAGAAGGTGTGATTACTCGGGAACGGCTCGTAAGATTTTTGATGTTTTTTCCAGGAAAAATCAGCAACGCTTTCTTTGGCCAATTTGGAGAAGGTGTGATTACTCGGGAACGGCTCGTAAGATTTTTGATGTTTTTTCCAGGAAAAATCAGCAACGCTTTTTTTGGCCAATTTGGAGAAGGTGTGATTACTCGGGAACGGCTCGTAGGTTTTTAAGTGTATTTTCCAGGAAAAATCAGCAACGCTTTTTTTTTGGCCAATTTGGAGAAGGTGTGATTACTCGGGAACGGCTCGTAAGATTTTTGATGTTTTTTCCAGGAAAAATCAGCAACGCTTTTTTTGGCCAATTTGGAGATGGTGTGATTACTCGGGAACGGCTCGTAGGATTTTTAGTGTATTTTCCAGGAAAAATCAACAACGCTTTTTTTGGCCAATTTGGAGAAGGTGTGATTACTCGGGAACGGCTCGTAGGATTTTTAGTGTATTTTCCAGGAAAAATCAGCAACGCTTTTTTTTTGGCCAATTTGGAGAAGATGGGATTACTCGGGAACGGCTCGTAGGATTTTTGATGTTTTTTCCAGGAAAAATCAGCAACGCTTTTTTTTGGCCAATTTGGAGAAGATGGGATTACTCGGGAACGGCTCGTAGGTTTTTTAGTGTATTTTCCAGGAAAAATCAGCAACGCTTTTTTTGGCCAATTTGGAGAAGGTGTGATTACTCGGGAACGGCTCGTAAGATTTTTGATGTTTTTTCCAGGAAAAATCAGCAACGCTTTTTTTGGCCAATTTGGAGAAGGTGTGATTACTCGGGAACGGCTCGTAAGATTTTTAGTGTATTTTCCAGGAAAAATCAGCAACGCTTTTTTTGGCCAATTTGGAGAAGGTGTGATTACTCGGGAACGGCTCGTAGGTTTTTTAGTGTATTTTCCAGGAAAAATCAGCAACGCTTTTTTTTGGCCAATTTGGAGAAGGTGTGATTACTCGGGAACGGCTCGTAGGATTTTTAGTGTATTTTCCAGGAAAAATCAGCAACGCTTTTTTTTGGCCAATTTGGAGAAGATGGGTTTACTCGGGAACGGCTCGTAGGATTTTTGATGTTTTTTCCAGGAAAAATCAACAACGCTTTTTTTGGCCAATTTGGAGAAGGTGTGATTACTCGGGAACGGCTCGTAGGATTTTTAGTGTATTTTCCAGGAAAAATCAACAACGCTTTTTTTTGCCAATTTGGAGAAGGTGTGATTACTCGGGAACGGCTGGTAGGATTTTTAGTGTATTTTCCAGGAAAAATCAACAACGCTTTTTTTGGCCAATTTGGAGAAGTTGGGATTACTCGGGAAGGGCACGTAGGATTTTTAGTGTATTTTCCAGGAAAAATCAGCAACGCTTTTTTTTGCCAATTTGGAGAAGGTGTGATTACTCGGGAACGGCTCGTAGGATTTTTAGTGTGTTTTCCAGGAAAAATCAACAACGCTTTTTTTGGCCAATTTGGAGAAGTTGGGATTACTCGGGAACGGCTCGTAGGATTTTTAGTGTATTTTCCAGGAAAAATCAGCAACGCTTTTTTTTGCCAATTTGGAGAAGGTGTGATTACTCGGGAACGGCTCGTAGGATTTTTGATGTTTTTTCCAGGAAAAATCAGCAACGCTTTTTTTGGCCAATTTGGAGAAGATGGGATTACTCGGAAACGGCTCGTAAGATTTTAGTGTATTTTCCAGGAAAAATCAGCAACGCTTTTTTTGGCCAATTTGGAGAAGGTGTGAACTCGGGAACGGCTCGTAAGATTTTTGATGTTTTTTCCAGGAAAAATCAGCAACGCTTTTTTTGGCCAATTTGGAGATGGTGTGATTACTCGGGAACGGCTCGTAGGATTTTTAGTGTATTTTCCAGGAAAAATCAGCAACGCTTTTTTTGGCCAATTTGGAGATGGTGTGATTACTCGGGAACGGCTCGTAGGATTTTTAGTGTATTTTCCAGGAAAAATCAACAACGCTTTTTTTGGCCAATTTGGAGAAGGTGTGATTACTCGGGAACGGCTCGTAGGATTTTTAGTGTATTTTCCAGGAAAAATCAGCAACGCTTTTTTTTTGGCCAATTTGGAGAAGATGGGATTACTCGGGAACGGCTCGTAGGATTTTTGATGTTTTTTCCAGGAAAAATCAGCAACGCTTTTTTTTGGCCAATTTGGAGAAGATGGGATTACTCGGGAACGGCTCGTAGGTTTTTTAGTGTATTTTCCAGGAAAAATCAGCAACGCTTTTTTTGGCCAATTTGGAGAAGGTGTGATTACTCGGGAACGGCTCGTAAGATTTTTGATGTTTTTTCCAGGAAAAATCAGCAACGCTTTTTTTGGCCAATTTGGAGAAGGTGTGATTACTCGGGAACGGCTCGTAAGATTTTTAGTGTATTTTCCAGGAAAAATCAGCAACGCTTTTTTTGGCCAATTTGGAGAAGGTGTGATTACTCGGGAACGGCTCGTAGGTTTTTTAGTGTATTTTCCAGGAAAAATCAGCAACGCTTTTTTTTGGCCAATTTGGAGAAGGTGTGATTACTCGGGAACGGCTCGTAGGATTTTTAGTGTATTTTCCAGGAAAAATCATCAACGCTTTTTTTTGGCCAATTTGGAGAAGATGGGATTACTCGGGAACGGCTCGTAGGATTTTTGATGTTTTTTCCAGGAAAAATCAACAACGCTTTTTTTTGCCAATTTGGAGAAGGTGTGATTACTCGGGAACGGCTCGTAGGATTTTTAGTGTATTTTCCAGGAAAAATCAACAACGCTTTTTTTTGCCAATTTGGAGAAGGTGTGATTACTCGGGAACGGCTGGTAGGATTTTTAGTGTATTTTCCAGGAAAAATCAACAACGCTTTTTTTGGCCAATTTGGAGAAGTTGGGATTACTCGGGAACGGCTCGTAGGATTTTTAGTGTATTTTCCAGGAAAAATCAGCAACGCTTTTTTTTGCCAATTTGGAGAAGGTGTGATTACTCGGGAACGGCTCGTAGGATTTTTGATGTTTTTTCCAGGAAAAATCAGCAACGCTTTTTTTTGGCCAATTTGGAGAAGATGGGATTACTCGGAAACGGCTCGTAAGATTTTTAGTGTATTTTCCAGGAAAAATCAGCAACGCTTTTTTTGGCCAATTTGGAGAAGGTGTGATTACTCGGGAACGGCTCGTAAGATTTTTGATGTTTTTTCCAGGAAAAATCAGCAACGCTTTTTTTGGCCAATTTGGAGAAGGTGTGATTACTCGGGAACGGCTCGTAGGATTTTTAGTGTATTTTCCAGGAAAAATCAACAACGCTTTTTTTGGCCAATTTGGAGAAGATGGGATTACTCGGGAACGGCTCGTAAGATTTTTAGTGTATTTTCCAGGAAAAATCAGCAAGGTTTTTTTTTTGGCCAATTTGGAGAAGGTGTGATTACTCGGGAACGGCTCGTAAGATTTTTAGTGTATTTTCCAGGAAAAATCAGCAACGCTTTTTTTTCTAATTTGGAGAAGGTGTGATTGCTCGGGAACGGCTCGTAAGATTTTTGATGTTTTTTCCAGGAAAAATCAGCAACGCTTTTTTTTCTAATTTGGAGAAGATGGGATTACTCGGGAACTGCTCGTAGGATTTTTAGTGTATTTTCCAGGAAAAATCAACAACGCTTTTTTTTGCCAATTTGGAGAAGGTGTGATTACTCGGGAACGGCTTGTAAGATTTTTGATGTATTTTCCAGGAAAAATCAGCAACGCTTTTTTTTGGCCAATTTGGAGAAGGTGTGATTACTCGGGAACGGCTCGTAGGTTTTTTAGTGTATTTTCCAGGAAAAATCAGCAACGCTTTTTTTTGGCCAATTTGGAGAAGGTGTGATTACTCGGGAACGGCTCGTAGGTTTTTTAGTGTATTTTCCAGGAAAAATCAACAACGCTTTTTTTTGGCCAATTTGGAGAAGGTGTGATTAGTCGGGAACGGCTCGTAGGTTTTTTAGTGTATTTTCCAGGAAAAATCAACAACGCTTTTTTTTGCCAATTTGGAGAAGGTGTGATTACTCGGGAACGGCTTGTAGGATTTTTAGTGTATTTTCGAGGAAAAATCAGCAACGCTTTTTTTGGCCAATTTGGAGAAGGTGTGATTACTCGGGAACGGCTCGTAGGATTTTTGGTGTATTTTCCAGGAAAAATCAACAACGCTTTTTTTTGCCAATTTGGAGAAGGTGTGATTACTCGGGAACGGCTCGTAGGTTTTTTAGTGTATTTTCCAGGAAAAATCAGCAAGGTTTTTTTTTGGCCAATTTGGAGAAGGTGTGATTACTCGGGAACGGCTCGTAGGTTTTTTAGTGTATTTTCCAGGAAAAATCAACAACGCTTTTTTTTGCCAATTTGGAGAAGGTGTGATTACTCGGGAACGGCTCGTAGGATTTTAAGTGTATTTTCCAGGAAAAATCAGCAACGCTTTTTTTTTTGCCAATTTGGAGAAGGTGTGATTACTCGGGAACGGCTCATAAAATTTTTAATGTATTTTCCAGGAAAAATCAGCAACGCTTTTTTTTGCTAATTTGGAGAAGGTGTGATTACTCGGGAACGGCTCATAAAATTTTTAATATATTTTCCAGGAAAAATCAGCAACACTTTTTTTGGCCAATTTGGAGAAGGTGTGATTACTCGGGAACGGCTCGTAGGATTTTTAGTGTATTTTCCAGGAAAAATCAGCAACGCTTTTTTTTGGCCAATTTGGATAAGGTGTGATTACTCGGGAACGGCTCGTAGGTTTTTTAGTGTATTTTCCAGGAAAAATCAACAACGCTTTTTTTTGCCAATTTGGAGAAGGTGTGATTACTCCGGAACGGCTCGTAGGATTTTTAGTGTATTTTCCAGGAAAAATCAACAACGCTTTTTTTCTAATTTGGAGAAGGTGTGATTACTCGGGAACGGCTCGTAGGTTTTTTAGTGTATTTTCCAGGAAAAATCAGCAACGCTTTTTTTTCTAATTTGGAGAAGGTGTGATTACTCGCGAACGGCTCGTAGGATTTTTGATGTTTTTTCCAGGAAAAATCAGCAACGCTTTTTTTGGCCAATTTGGAGAAGGTGTGATTACTCGGGAACGGCTCGTAAGTTTTTTAGTGTATTTTCCAGGAAAAATCAGCAACGCTTTTTTTTGCTAATTTGGAGAAGGTGTGATTACTCGGGAACGGCTCATAAAATTTTTAATATATTTTCCAGGAAAAATCAGCAACACTTTTTTTGGCCAATTTGGAGAAGGTGTGATTACTCGGGAACGGCTCGTAGGATTTTTAGTGTATTTTCCAGGAAAAATCAGCAACGCTTTTTTTTGGCCAATTTGGATAAGGTGTGATTACTCGGGAACGGCTCGTAGGTTTTTTAGTGTATTTTCCAGGAAAAATCAGCAACGCTTTTTTTGGCCAATTTGGAGAAGGTGTGATTACTCGGGAACGGCTCGTAGGATTTTTAGTGTATTTTCCAGGAAAAATCAGCAACGCTTTTTTTGGCCAATTTGGATAAGGTGTGATTACTCGGGAACGGCTCGTAGGATTTTTGATGTTTTTTCCAGGAAAAATCAGCAACGCTTTTTTTGGCCAATTTGGAGATGGTGTGATTACTCGGGAACGGCTCGTAGGATTTTTATAGTATTTTCCAGGAAAAATCAACAACGCTTTTTTTGGCCAATTTGGAGAAGATGGGATTACTCGGGAACGGCTCGTAGGTTTTTTAGTGTATTTTCCAGGAAAAATCAGCAACGCTTTTTTTTTGGGCAATTTGGAGAAGGTGTGATTACTCGGGAACGGCTCGTAGGATTTTTGATGTTTTTTCCAGGAAAAATCAACAAGGTTTTTTTTGGCCAATTTGGAGAAGGTGTGATTACTCGGGAACGGCTCGTAGGTTTTTTAGTGTATTTTTCAGGAAAAATCAGCAACGCTTTTTTTTGCCAATTTGGAGAAGCTGTGATTACTCGGGAACGGCTCGTAGGATTTTTAGTGTATTTTCCAGGAAAAATCAGCAACGCTTTTTTTGGCCAATTTGGAGAAGGTTTGATTACTCGGGAACGGCTCGTAAGATTTTTGATGTATTTTCCAGGAAAAATCAGCAACGCTTTTTTTGGCCAATTTGGAGAAGGTGTGATTACTCGGGAATGGCTCGTAAGATTTTTGATGTTTTTTCCAGGAAAAATCAGCAACGCTTTTTTTGGCCAATTTGGAGAAGGTGTGATTACTCGGGAACGGCTCGTAGGATTTTTAGTGTATTTTCCAGGAAAAATCAGCAACGCTTTTTTGGCCAATTTGGAGAAGGTGTGATTACTCGGGAACGGCTCGTAGGATTTTTAGTGTATTTTCCAGGAAAAATCAGCAACGCTTTTTTTTGCCAATTTGGAGAAGGTGTGATTACTCGGGAACGGCTCGTAGGTTTTTTAGTGTATTTTCCAGGAAAAATCAGCAACGCTTTTTTTTTTGGGCAATTTGGAGAAGGTGTGATTACTCGGGAACGGCTCGTAGGATTTTTGATGTTTTTTCCAGGAAAAATCAACAACGCTTTTTTTTGCCAATTTGGAGAAGGTGTGATTACTCGGGAACGGCTCGTAAGATTTTTGATGTATTTTCCAGGAAAAATCAGCAACGCTTTTTTTTGGCCAATTTGGAGAAGGTGTGATTACTCGGGAACGGCTCGTAGGTTTTTTAGTGTATTTTCCAGGAAAAATCAGCAACGCTTTTTTTTGGCCAATTTGGAGAAGGTGTGATTACTCGGGAACGGCTCGTAGGTTTTTTAGTGTATTTTCCAGGAAAAATCAGCAACGCTTTTTTTTCTAATTTGGAGAAGGTGTGATTACTCGGAAACGGCTCGTAAGATTTTTAGTGTATTTTCCAGGAAAAATCAGCAACGCTTTTTTTGGCCAATTTGGAGAAGGTGTGATTACTCGGGAACGGCTCGTAAGATTTTTAGTGTTTTTTCCAGGAAAAATCAGCAACGTTTTTTTTTGGCCAATTTGGAGAAGATGGGATTACTCGGGAACGGCTCGTAAGATTTTTAGTGTATTTTCCAGGAAAAATCAACAACGCTTTTTTTTGCCAATTTGGAGAAGGTGTGATTACTCGGGAACGGCTCGTAGGTTTTTTAGTGTATTTTCCAGGAAAAATCAACACGGCTTTTTTTTGGCCAATTTGGAGAAGGTGTGATTAGTCGGGAACGGCTCGTAGGTTTTTTAGTGTATTTTCCAGGAAAAATCAACAACGCTTTTTTTTGCCAATTTGGAGAAGGTGTGATTAGTCGGGAACGGCTCGTAGGTTTTTTAGTGTATTTTCCAGGAAAAATCAGCAACGCTTTTTTTGGCCAATTTGGATAAGGTGTGATTACTCGGGAACGGCTCGTAGGATTTTTGATGTTTTTTCCAGGAAAAATCAGCAACGCTTTTTTTGGCCAATTTGGAGATGGTGTGATTACTCGGGAACGGCTCGTAGGATTTTTATAGTATTTTCCAGGAAAAATCAACAACGCTTTTTTTGGCCAATTTGGAGAAGATGGGATTACTCGGGAACGGCTCGTAGGTTTTTTAGTGTATTTTCCAGGAAAAATCAGCAACGCTTTTTTTTTGGGCAATTTGGAGAAGGTGTGATTACTCGGGAACGGCTCGTAGGATTTTTGATGTTTTTTCCAGGAAAAATCAACAAGGTTTTTTTTTGGCCAATTTGGAGAAGGTGTGATTACTCGGGAACGGCTCGTAGGTTTTTTAGTGTATTTTTCAGGAAAAATCAGCAACGCTTTTTTTTTGCCAATTTGGAGAAGCTGTGATTACTCGGGAACGGCTCGTAGGATTTTTAGTGTATTTTCCAGGAAAAATCAGCAACGCTTTTTTTGGCCAATTTGGAGAAGGTTTGATTACTCGGGAACGGCTCGTAAGATTTTTGATGTATTTTCCAGGAAAAATCAGCAACGCTTTTTTTGGCCAATTTGGAGAAGGTGTGATTACTCGGGAATGGCTCGTAAGATTTTTGATGTTTTTTCCAGGAAAAATCAGCAACGCTTTTTTTGGCCAATTTGGAGAAGGTGTGATTACTCGGGAACGGCTCGTAGGATTTTTAGTGTATTTTCCAGGAAAAATCAGCAACGCTTTTTTGGCCAATTTGGAGAAGGTGTGATTACTCGGGAACGGCTCGTAGGATTTTTAGTGTATTTTCCAGGAAAAATCAGCAACGCTTTTTTTTGCCAATTTGGAGAAGGTGTGATTACTCGGGAACGGCTCGTAGGTTTTTTAGTGTATTTTCCAGGAAAAATCAGCAACGCTTTTTTTTTGGGCAATTTGGAGAAGGTGTGATTACTCGGGAACGGCTCGTAGGATTTTTGATGTTTTTTCCAGGAAAAATCAACAACGCTTTTTTTTGCCAATTTGGAGAAGGTGTGATTACTCGGGAACGGCTCGTAAGATTTTTGATGTATTTTCCAGGAAAAATCAGCAACGCTTTTTTTTGGCCAATTTGGAGAAGGTGTGATTACTCGGGAACGGCTCGTAGGTTTTTTAGTGTATTTTCCAGGAAAAATCAGCAACGCTTTTTTTTGGCCAATTTGGAGAAGGTGTGATTACTCGGGAACGGCTCGTAGGTTTTTTAGTGTATTTTCCAGGAAAAATCAGCAACGCTTTTTTTTCTAATTTGGAGAAGGTGTGATTACTCGGAAACGGCTCGTAAGATTTTTAGTGTATTTTCCAGGAAAAATCAGCAACGCTTTTTTTGGCCAATTTGGAGAAGGTGTGATTACTCGGGAACGGCTCGTAAGATTTTTAGTGTTTTTTCCAGGAAAAATCAGCAACGTTTTTTTTTGGCCCATTTGGAGAAGATGGGATTACTCGGGAACGGCTCGTAAGATTTTTAGTGTATTTTCCAGGAAAAATCAACAACGCTTTTTTTTGCCAATTTGGAGAAGGTGTGATTACTCGGGAACGGCTCGTAGGTTTTTTAGTGTATTTTCCAGGAAAAATCAACACGGCTTTTTTTGGCCAATTTGGAGAAGGTGTGATTAGTCGGGAACGGCTCGTAGGTTTTTTTTTGTATTTTCCAGGAAAAATCAACAACGCTTTTTTTTGCCAATTTGGAGAAGGTGTGATTACTCGGGAACGGCTTGTAGGATTTTTAGTGTATTTTCGAGGAAAAATCAGCAACGCTTTTTTTGGCCAATTTGGAGAAGGTGTGATTACTCGGGAACGGCTCGTAGGATTTTTGGTGTATTTTCCAGGAAAAATCAACAACGCTTTTTTTTGCCAATTTGGAGAAGGTGTGATTACTCGGGAACGGCTCGTAGGTTTTTTAGTGTATTTTCCAGGAAAAATCAACAACGCTTTTTTTTGCCAATTTGGAGAAGGTGTGATTACTCCGGAACGGCTCGTAGGATTTTTAGTGTATTTTCCAGGAAAAATCAACAACGCTTTTTTTCTAATTTGGAGAAGGTGTGATTACTCGGGAACGGCTCGTAGGTTTTTTAGTGTATTTTCCAGGAAAAATCAGCAACGCTTTTTTTTCTAATTTGGAGAAGGTGTGATTACTCGCGAACGGCTCGTAGGATTTTTGATGTTTTTTCCAGGAAAAATCAGCAACGCTTTTTTTGGCCAATTTGGAGAAGGTGTGATTACTCGGGAACGGCTCGTAAGTTTTTTAGTGTATTTTCCAGGAAAAATCAGCAACGCTTTTTTTTGCTAATTTGGAGAAGGTGTGATTACTCGGGAACGGCTCATAAAATTTTTAATATATTTTCCAGGAAAAATCAGCAACACTTTTTTTGGCCAATTTGGAGAAGGTGTGATTACTCGGGAACGGCTCGTAGGATTTTTAGTGTATTTTCCAGGAAAAATCAGCAACGCTTTTTTTGGCCAATTTGGAGAAGGTGTGATTACTCGGGAACGGCTCGTAGGATTTTTAGTGTATTTTCCAGGAAAAATCAGCAACGCTTTTTTTTGGCCAATTTTGGAGAAGATGGGATTACTCGGGAACGGCTCGTAGGTTTTTTAGTGTATTTTCCAGGAAAAATCAGCAACGCTTTTTTTTGGCCAATTTGGAGAAGGTGTGATTACTTGGGAACGGCTCGTAAGATTTTTAGTGTATTTTCCAGGAAAAATGTGCAACGCTTTTTTTGGCCAATTTGGAGAAGGTGTGATTACTCGGGAACGGCTCGTAGGATTTTTAGTGTATTTTCCAGGAAAAATCAGCAACGCTTTTTTTGGCCAATTTGGATAAGGTGTGATTACTCGGGAACGGCTCGTAGGATTTTTGATGTTTTTTCCAGGAAAAATCAGCAACGCTTTTTTTGGCCAATTTGGAGATGGTGTGATTACTCGGGAACGGCTCGTAGGATTTTTATAGTATTTTCCAGGAAAAATCAACAACGCTTTTTTTGGCCAATTTGGAGAAGATGGGATTACTCGGGAACGGCTCGTAGGTTTTTTAGTGTATTTTCCAGGAAAAATCAGCAACGCTTTTTTTTTGGGCAATTTGGAGAAGGTGTGATTACTCGGGAACGGCTCGTAGGATTTTTGATGTTTTTTCCAGGAAAAATCAACAAGGTTTTTTTTTGGCCAATTTGGAGAAGGTGTGATTACTCGGGAACGGCTCGTAGGTTTTTTAGTGTATTTTCCAGGAAAAATCAGCAACGCTTTTTTTGGCCAATTTGGAGATGGTGTGATTACTCGGGAACGGCTCGTAGGATTTTTATAGTATTTTCCAGGAAAAATCAACAACGCTTTTTTTGGCCAATTTGGAGAAGATGGGATTACTCGGGAACGGCTCGTAGGTTTTTTAGTGTATTTTCCAGGAAAAATCAGCAACGCTTTTTTTTTGGGCAATTTGGAGAAGGTGTGATTACTCGGGAACGGCTCGTAGGATTTTTGATGTTTTTTCCAGGAAAAATCAACAAGGTTTTTTTTTGGCCAATTTGGAGAAGGTGTGATTACTCGGGAACGGCTCGTAGGTTTTTTAGTGTATTTTTCAGGAAAAATCAGCAACGCTTTTTTTTCTAATTTGGAGAAGGTGTGATTACTCGCGAACGGCTCGTAGGATTTTTGATGTTTTTTCCAGGAAAAATCAGCAACGCTTTTTTTGGCCAATTTGGAGAAGGTGTGATTACTCGGGAACGGCTCGTAAGTTTTTTAGTGTATTTTCCAGGAAAAATCAGCAACGCTTTTTTTTGCTAATTTGGAGAAGGTGTGATTACTCGGGAACGGCTCATAAAATTTTTAATATATTTTCCAGGAAAAATCAGCAACACTTTTTTTGGCCAATTTGGAGAAGGTGTGATTACTCGGGAACGGCTCGTAGGATTTTTAGTGTATTTTCCAGGAAAAATCAGCAACGCTTTTTTTGGCCAATTTGGAGAAGGTGTGATTACTCGGGAACGGCTCGTAGGATTTTTAGTGTATTTTCCAGGAAAAATCAGCAACGCTTTTTTTTGGCCAATTTGGAGAAGATGGGATTACTCGGGAACGGCTCGTAGGTTTTTTAGTGTATTTTCCAGGAAAAATCAGCAACGCTTTTTTTTTGGCCAATTTGGAGAAGGTGTGATTACTTGGGAACGGCTCGTAAGATTTTTAGTGTATTTTCCAGGAAAAATGTGCAACGCTTTTTTTGGCCAATTTGGAGAAGGTGTGATTACTCGGGAACGGCTCGTAGGATTTTTAGTGTATTTTCCAGGAAAAATCAGCAACGCTTTTTTTGGCCAATTTGGATAAGGTGTGATTACTCGGGAACGGCTCGTAGGATTTTTGATGTTTTTTCCAGGAAAAATCAGCAACGCTTTTTTTGGCCAATTTGGAGATGGTGTGATTAC
The DNA here is from genome assembly GCA_947311025.1 of Lypha dubia. Classification (NCBI taxonomy): domain Eukaryota; kingdom Metazoa; phylum Arthropoda; class Insecta; order Diptera; family Tachinidae; genus Lypha; species Lypha dubia. The sequence continues at coordinate 60,582 of CAMZJU010000063.1, forward strand.
TCGGGAACGGCTCGTAGGATTTTTATAGTATTTTCCAGGAAAAATCAACAACGCTTTTTTTGGCCAATTTGGAGAAGATGGGATTACTCGGGAACGGCTCGTAGGTTTTTTAGTGTATTTTCCAGGAAAAATCAGCAACGCTTTTTTTTTGGGCAATTTGGAGAAGGTGTGATTACTCGGGAACGGCTCGTAGGATTTTTGATGTTTTTTCCAGGAAAAATCAACAAGGTTTTTTTTTTGGCCAATTTGGAGAAGGTGTGATTACTCGGGAACGGCTCGTAGGTTTTTTAGTGTATTTTTCAGGAAAAATCAGCAACGCTTTTTTTGGCCAATGTGGAGAAGGTGTGATTACTCGGGAACGGCTCGTAAGATTTTTGATGTTTTTTCCAGGAAAAATCAGCAACGCTTTTTTTGGCCAATTTGGAGAAGGTGTGATTACTCGGGAACGGCTCGTAGGATTTTTAGTGTATTTTCCAGGAAAAATCAGCAACGCTTTTTTTGGCCAATTTGGAGAAGGTGTGATTACTCGGGAACGGCTCGTAGGATTTTTATAGTATTTTCCAGGAAAAATCAACAACGCTTTTTTTGGCCAATTTGGAGAAGATGGGATTACTCGGGAACGGCTCGTAGGTTTTTTAGTGTATTTTCCAGGAAAAATCAACAACGCTTTTTTTGGCCAATTTGGAGAAGATGGGATTACTCGGGAACGGCTCGTAGGTTTTTTAGTGTATTTTCCAGGAAAAATCAGCAACGCTTTTTTTTTGCCAATTTGGAGAAGCTGTGATTACTCGGGAACGGCTCGTAGGATTTTTAGTGTATTTTCCAGGAAAAATCAGCAACGCTTTTTTTGGCCAATTTGGAGAAGGTTTGATTACTCGGGAACGGCTCGTAAGATTTTTGATGTTTTTTCCAGGAAAAATCAGCAACGCTTTTTTTGGCCAATTTGGAGAAGGTGTGATTACTCGGGAACGGCTCGTAGGATTTTTAGTGTATTTTCCAGGAAAAATCAGCAACGCTTTTTTTGGCCAATTTGGAGAAGATGGGATTACTCGGGAACGGCTCGTAGGATTTTTAGTGTATTTTCCAGGAAAAATCAGCAACGCTTTTTTTGGCCAATTTGGATAAGGTGTGATTACTCGGGAACGGCTCGTAGGATTTTTGATGTTTTTTCCAGGAAAAATCAGCAACGCTTTTTTTGGCCAATTTGGAGAAGATGGGATTACTCGGGAACGGCTCGTAGGTTTTTTAGTGTATTTTCCAGGAAAAATCAACAACGCTTTTTTTGGCCAATTTGGAGAAGATGGGATTACTCGGGAACGGCTCGTAGGATTTTTAGTGTATTTTCCAGGAAAAATCAGCAACGCTTTTTTTGGCCAATTTGGAGAAGGTGTGATTACTCGGGAACGGCTCGTAGGATTTTTAGTGTATTTTCCAGGAAAAATCAGCAACGCTTTTTTTGGCCAATTTGGAGAAGATGGGATTACTCGGGAACGGCTCGTAGGATTTTTAGTGTATTTTCCAGGAAAAATCAGCAACGCTTTTTTTGGCCAATTTGGAGAAGGTGTGATTACTCGGGAACGGCTCGTAGGATTTTTATAGTATTTTCCAGGAAAAATCAACAACGCTTTTTTTGGCCAATTTGGAGAAGATGGGATTACTCGGGAACGGCTCGTAGGTTTTTTAGTGTATTTTCCAGGAAAAATCAACAACGCTTTTTTTGGCCAATTTGGAGAAGATGGGATTACTCGGGAACGGCTCGTAGGATTTTTAGTGTATTTTCCAGGAAAAATCAGCAACGCTTTTTTTGGCCAATTTGGATAAGGTGTGATTACTCGGGAACGGCTCGTAGGATTTTTGATGTTTTTTCCAGGAAAAATCAGCAACGCTTTTTTTTTGGGCAATTTGGAGAAGGTGTGATTACTCGGGAACGGCTCGTAGGATTTTTGATGTTTTTTCCAGGAAAAATCAGCAACGCTTTTTTTTGGCCAATTTGGAGAAGGTGTGATTACTCGGGAACGGCTCGTAGGTTTTTTAGTGTATTTTCCAGGAAAAATCAGCAACGCTTTTTTTTGGCCAATTTGGAGAAGGTGTGATTACTCGGGAACGGCTCGTAGGTTTTTTAGTGTATTTTCCAGGAAAAATCAGCAACGCTTTTTTTTCTAATTTGGAGAAGGTGTGATTACTCGGAAACGGCTCGTAAGATTTTTAGTGTATTTTCCAGGAAAAATCAGCAACGCTTTTTTTGGCCAATTTGGAGAAGGTGTGATTACTCGGGAACGGCTCGTAAGATTTTTAGTGTTTTTTCCAGGAAAAATCAGCAACGTTTTTTTTTGGCCCATTTGGAGAAGATGGGATTACTCGGGAACGGCTCGTAAGATTTTTAGTGTATTTTCCAGGAAAAATCAACAACGCTTTTTTTTGCCAATTTGGAGAAGGTGTGATTACTCGGGAACGGCTCGTAGGTTTTTTAGTGTATTTTCCAGGAAAAATCAACACGGCTTTTTTTGGCCAATTTGGAGAAGGTGTGATTAGTCGGGAACGGCTCGTAGGTTTTTTATTGTATTTTCCAGGAAAAATCAACAACGCTTTTTTTTGCCAATTTGGAGAAGGTGTGATTACTCGGGAACGGCTTGTAGGATTTTTAGTGTATTTTCGAGGAAAAATCAGCAACGCTTTTTTTGGCCAATTTGGAGAAGGTGTGATTACTCGGGAACGGCTCGTAGGATTTTTGGTGTATTTTCCAGGAAAAATCAACAACGCTTTTTTTTGCCAATTTGGAGAAGGTGTGATTACTCGGGAACGGCTCGTAGGTTTTTTAGTGTATTTTCCAGGAAAAATCAACAACGCTTTTTTTTGCCAATTTGGAGAAGGTGTGATTACTCCGGAACGGCTCGTAGGATTTTTAGTGTATTTTCCAGGAAAAATCAACAACGCTTTTTTTTCTAATTTGGAGAAGGTGTGATTACTCGCGAACGGCTCGTAGGATTTTTGATGTTTTTTCCAGGAAAAATCAGCAACGCTTTTTTTTGGCCAATTTGGAGAAGGTGTGATTACTCGGGAACGGCTCGTAGGTTTTTTAGTGTATTTTCCAGGAAAAATCAGCAACGCTTTTTTTTCTAATTTGGAGAAGGTGTGATTACTCGCGAACGGCTCGTAGGATTTTTGATGTTTTTTCCAGGAAAAATCAGCAACGCTTTTTTTTGGCCAATTTGGAGAAGGTGTGATTACTCGGGAACGGCTCGTAAGTTTTTTAGTGTATTTTCCAGGAAAAATCAGCAACGCTTTTTTTTGCTAATTTGGAGAAGGTGTGATTACTCGGGAACGGCTCATAAAATTTTTAATATATTTTCCAGGAAAAATCAGCAACACTTTTTTTGGCCAATTTGGAGAAGGTGTGATTACTCGGGAACGGCTCGTAGGATTTTTAGTGTATTTTCCAGGAAAAATCAGCAACGCTTTTTTTGGCCAATTTGGAGAAGGTGTGATTACTCGGGAACGGCTCGTAGGATTTTTAGTGTATTTTCCAGGAAAAATCAGCAACGCTTTTTTTTGGCCAATTTTGGAGAAGATGGGATTACTCGGGAACGGCTCGTAGGTTTTTTAGTGTATTTTCCAGGAAAAATCAGCAACGCTTTTTTTTGGCCAATTTGGAGAAGGTGTGATTACTTGGGAACGGCTCGTAAGATTTTTAGTGTATTTTCCAGGAAAAATGTGCAACGCTTTTTTTGGCCAATTTGGAGAAGGTGGTATTACTCGGGAACGGCTCGTAGGATTTTTAGTGTATTTTCCAGGAAAAATCAGCAACGCTTTTTTTGGCCAATTTGGATAAGGTGTGATTACTCGGGAACGGCTCGTAGGATTTTTGATGTTTTTTCCAGGAAAAATCAGCAACGCTTTTTTTGGCCAATTTGGAGATGGTGTGATTACTCGGGAACGGCTCGTAGGATTTTTATAGTATTTTCCAGGAAAAATCAACAACGCTTTTTTTGGCCAATTTGGAGAAGATGGGATTACTCGGGAACGGCTCGTAGGTTTTTTAGTGTATTTTCCAGGAAAAATCAGCAACGCTTTTTTTTTGGGCAATTTGGAGAAGGTGTGATTACTCGGGAACGGCTCGTAGGATTTTTGATGTTTTTTCCAGGAAAAATCAACAAGGTTTTTTTTTGGCCAATTTTGGAGAAGATGGGATTACTCGGGAACGGCTCGTAGGTTTTTTAGTGTATTTTCCAGGAAAAATCAGCAACGCTTTTTTTGGCCAATTTGGAGATGGTGTGATTACTCGGGAACGGCTCGTAGGATTTTTATAGTATTTTCCAGGAAAAATCAACAACGCTTTTTTTGGCCAATTTGGAGAAGATGGGATTACTCGGGAACGGCTCGTAGGTTTTTTAGTGTATTTTCCAGGAAAAATCAGCAACGCTTTTTTTTTGGGCAATTTGGAGAAGGTGTGATTACTCGGGAACGGCTCGTAGGATTTTTGATGTTTTTTCCAGGAAAAATCAACAAGGTTTTTTTTTGGCCAATTTGGAGAAGGTGTGATTAGTCGGGAACGGCTCGTAGGTTTTTTAGTGTATTTTTCAGGAAAAATCAGCAACGCTTTTTTTTCTAATTTGGAGAAGGTGTGATTACTCGCGAACGGCTCGTAGGATTTTTGATGTTTTTTCCAGGAAAAATCAGCAACGCTTTTTTTGGCCAATTTGGAGAAGGTGTGATTACTCGGGAACGGCTCGTAAGTTTTTTAGTGTATTTTCCAGGAAAAATCAGCAACGCTTTTTTTTGCTAATTTGGAGAAGGTGTGATTACTCGGGAACGGCTCATAAAATTTTTAATATATTTTCCAGGAAAAATCAGCAACACTTTTTTTGGCCAATTTGGAGAAGGTGTGATTACTCGGGAACGGCTCGTAGGATTTTTAGTGTATTTTCCAGGAAAAATCAGCAACGCTTTTTTTGGCCAATTTGGAGAAGGTGTGATTACTCGGGAACGGCTCGTAGGATTTTTAGTGTATTTTCCAGGAAAAATCAGCAACGCTTTTTTTTGGCCAATTTGGAGAAGATGGGATTACTCGGGAACGGCTCGTAGGTTTTTTAGTGTATTTTCCAGGAAAAATCAGCAACGCTTTTTTTTGGCCAATTTGGAGAAGGTGTGATTACTTGGGAACGGCTCGTAAGATTTTTAGTGTATTTTCCAGGAAAAATGTGCAACGCTTTTTTTGGCCAATTTGGAGAAGGTGTGATTACTCGGGAACGGCTCGTAGGATTTTTAGTGTATTTTCCAGGAAAAATCAGCAACGCTTTTTTTGGCCAATTTGGATAAGGTGTGATTACTCGGGAACGGCTCGTAGGATTTTTGATGTTTTTTCCAGGAAAAATCAGCAACGCTTTTTTTGGCCAATTTGGAGATGGTGTGATTACTCGGGAACGGCTCGTAGGATTTTTATAGTATTTTCCAGGAAAAATCAACAACGCTTTTTTTGGCCAATTTGGAGAAGATGGGATTACTCGGGAACGGCTCGTAGGTTTTTTAGTGTATTTTCCAGGAAAAATCAGCAACGCTTTTTTTTTGGGCAATTTGGAGAAGGTGTGATTACTCGGGAACGGCTCGTAGGATTTTTGATGTTTTTTCCAGGAAAAATCAACAAGGTTTTTTTTTGGCCAATTTGGAGAAGGTGTGATTACTCGGGAACGGCTCGTAGGTTTTTTAGTGTATTTTTCAGGAAAAATCAGCAACGCTTTTTTTGGCCAATTTGGAGAAGGTGTGATTACTCGGGAACGGCTCGTAAGATTTTTGATGTTTTTTCCAGGAAAAATCAGCAACGCTTTTTTTGGCCAATTTGGAGAAGGTGTGATTACTCGGGAACGGCTCGTAGGATTTTTAGTGTATTTTCCAGGAAAAATCAGCAACGCTTTTTTTGGCCAATTTGGAGAAGGTGTGATTACTCGGGAACGGCTCGTAGGATTTTTATAGTATTTTCCAGGAAAAATCAACAACGCTTTTTTTGGCCAATTTGGAGAAGATGGGATTACTCGGGAACGGCTCGTAGGTTTTTTAGTGTATTTTCCAGGAAAAATCAGCAACGCTTTTTTTTTGCCAATTTGGAGAAGCTGTGATTACTCGGGAACGGCTCGTAGGATTTTTAGTGTATTTTCCAGGAAAAATCAGCAACGCTTTTTTTGGCCAATTTGGAGAAGGTTTGATTACTCGGGAACGGCTCGTAAGATTTTTGATGTTTTTTCCAGGAAAAATCAGCAACGCTTTTTTTGGCCAATTTGGAGAAGGTGTGATTACTCGGGAACGGCTCGTAGGATTTTTAGTGTATTTTCCAGGAAAAATCAGCAACGCTTTTTTTGGCCAATTTGGAGAAGATGGGATTACTCGGGAACGGCTCGTAGGATTTTTAGTGTATTTTCCAGGAAAAATCAGCAACGCTTTTTTTGGCCAATTTGGATAAGGTGTGATTACTCGGGAACGGCTCGTAGGATTTTTGATGTTTTTTCCAGGAAAAATCAGCAACGCTTTTTTTGGCCAATTTGGAGAAGATGGGATTACTCGGGAACGGCTCGTAGGTTTTTTAGTGTATTTTCCAGGAAAAATCAACAACGCTTTTTTTGGCCAATTTGGAGAAGATGGGATTACTCGGGAACGGCTCGTAGGATTTTTAGTGTATTTTCCAGGAAAAATCAGCAACGCTTTTTTTGGCCAATTTGGAGAAGGTGTGATTACTCGGGAACGGCTCGTAGGATTTTTAGTGTATTTTCCAGGAAAAATCAGCAACGCTTTTTTTGGCCAATTTGGAGAAGATGGGATTACTCGGGAACGGCTCGTAGGATTTTTAGTGTATTTTCCAGGAAAAATCAGCAACGCTTTTTTTGGCCAATTTGGAGAAGGTGTGATTACTCGGGAACGGCTCGTAGGATTTTTATAGTATTTTCCAGGAAAAATCAACAACGCTTTTTTTGGCCAATTTGGAGAAGATGGGATTACTCGGGAACGGCTCGTAGGTTTTTTAGTGTATTTTCCAGGAAAAATCAACAACGCTTTTTTTGGCCAATTTGGAGAAGATGGGATTACTCGGGAACGGCTCGTAGGATTTTTAGTGTATTTTCCAGGAAAAATCAGCAACGCTTTTTTTGGCCAATTTGGATAAGGTGTGATTACTCGGGAACGGCTCGTAGGATTTTTGATGTTTTTTCCAGGAAAAATCAGCAACGCTTTTTTTGGCCAATTTGGAGATGGTGTGATTACTCGGGAACGGCTCGTAGGATTTTTATAGTATTTTCCAGGAAAAATCAACAACGCTTTTTTTGGCCAATTTGGAGAAGATGGGATTACTCGGGAACGGCTCGTAGGTTTTTTAGTGTATTTTCCAGGAAAAATCAGCAACGCTTTTTTTTTGCCAATTTGGAGAAGCTGTGATTACTCGGGAACGGCTCGTAGGATTTTTAGTGTATTTTCCAGGAAAAATCAGCAACGCTTTTTTTGGCCAATTTGGAGAAGGTTTGATTACTCGGGAACGGCTCGTAAGATTTTTGATGTATTTTCCAGGAAAAATCAGCAACGCTTTTTTTGGCCAATTTGGAGAAGGTGTGATTACTCGGGAACGGCTCGTAAGATTTTTTATGTTTTTTCCAGGAAAAATCAGCAACGCTTTTTTTGGCCAATTTGGAGAAGGTGTGATTACTCGGGAACGGCTCGTAGGATTTTTAGTGTATTTTCCAGGAAAAATCAGCAACGCTTTTTTTGGCCAATTTGGAGAAGGTGTGATTACTCGGGAACGGCTCGTAGGATTTTTAGTGTATTTTCCAGGAAAAATCAGCAACGCTTTTTTTTGCCAATTTGGAGAAGGTGTGATTACTCGGGAACGGCTCGTAGGTTTTTTAGTGTATTTTCCAGGAAAAATCAGCAACGCTTTTTTTTTGGGCAATTTGGAGAAGGTGTGATTACTCGGGAACGGCTCGTAGGATTTTTGATGTTTTTTCCAGGAAAAATCAACAACGCTTTTTTTTGCCAATTTGGAGAAGGTGTGATTACTCGGGAACGGCTCGTAAGATTTTTGATGTATTTTCCAGGAAAAATCAGCAACGCTTTTTTTTGGCCAATTTGGAGAAGGTGTGATTACTCGGGAACGGCTCGTAGGTTTTTTAGTGTATTTTCCAGGAAAAATCAGCAACGCTTTTTTTTGGCCAATTTGGAGAAGGTGTGATTACTCGGGAACGGCTCGTAGGTTTTTTAGTGTATTTTCCAGGAAAAATCAGCAACGCTTTTTTTTCTAATTTGGAGAAGGTGTGATTACTCGGAAACGGCTCGTAAGATTTTTAGTGTATTTTCCAGGAAAAATCAGCAACGCTTTTTTTTCCATTTTGGAGAAGGTGGGATTACTCGGGAACGGCTCGTAGGATTTTTAGCACGATTCGCTCTAAATGTTCTTTGAGGTCTATATTTTAAAAAGTGCAACGCTTTTTTTTTGGCCATTTTGGAGAAGATGGGATTACTCGGGAACGGCTCGTAGGATTTTTAGCACGATTCGCTCTAAATGTTCTTTGAGGTCTATATTATAAAATGTATGGGGTCTATATGCGTGCGCGAAAGCCTGTATTTTCCAGGAAAAATCAGCAACGCTTTTTTTTGCCAATTTGGAGAAGATGGGATTACTCGGGAACGGCTCGTATGATTTTTAGCACGATTCGCTCTAAATGTTCTTTGAGGTCTATATTTTAAAATGTGCAACGCTTTTTTTGGCCAATTTGGAGAAGATGGGATTACTCGGGAACGGCTCGTAGGATTTTTAGTGTATTTTCCAGGAAAAATCAGCAACGCTTTTTTTTCCATTTTGGAGAAGGTGGGATTACTCGGGAACGGCTCGTAGGATTTTTAGCACGATTCACTCTAAATGTTCTTTGAGGTCTATATTTTAAAATGTACGGGGTCTGTATGCGTGCGCGAAAGCCTGTATTTTCCAGGAAAAATCAGCAACGCTTTTTTTTGGCCAATTTGGAGAAGATGGGATTACTCGGGAATGGCTCGTAGGATTTTTAGCAAGATTCGCTCTAAATGTTCTTTGAGGTCAATATTTTAAAATGTATGGGGTCTGTATGCGTGCGAAAGCCTGTATTTTTCAGGAAAAATCAGCAACGCTTTTTTTTGGCCATTTTGGAGAAGGTGGGATTACTCGGGAACGGCTCGTAGGATTTTTAGCAAGATTCGCTCTAAATGTTCTTTGAGGTCTATATTTTAAAATGTATGGGGTCTGTATGCGTGCGAAAGCCTGTATTTTTCAGGAAAAATCAGCAACGCTTTTTTTTTGGCCATTTTGGAGAAGGTGGGATTACTCGGGAACGGCTCGTAGGATTTTTAGCACGATTCACTCTAAATGTTCTTTGAGGTCTATATTTTAAAATGTACGGGGTCTGTATGCGTGCGCGAAAGCCTGTATTTTCCAGGAAAAATCATCAACGCTTTTTTTTGGCCAATTTGGAGAAGATGGGATTACTCGGGAACGGCTGGTAGGATTTTTAGCAAGATTCGCTCTAAATGTTCTTTGAGGTCAATATTTTAAAATGTATGGGGTCTGTATGCGTGCGAAAGCCTGTGTTTTTCAGGAAAAATCAGCAACGCTTTTTTTTGGCCATTTTGGAAAAGGTGGGATTACTCGGGAACGGCTCGTAGGATTTTTAGCACGATTCGCTCTAAATGTTCTTTGAGGTCTATATTTTAAAATGTGCAACGCCTTTTTTTGGCCAATTTGGAGAAGGTGGGATTACTCGGGTACGGCTCGTAGGATTTTTAGCACGATACGCTCTAAATGTTCTTTAAGGTCTATATTATAAAATGTGCAACGCTTTTTTTTGGCCAATTTGGAGAAGATGGGATTACTCGGAAACGGCTCGTAGGATTTTTAGCACGATTTGCTCTAAATGTTCTTTAAGGTCTATATTATAAAATGTATAGGGTTTGTATGCGTGTGAAAGCCTGTATTTTCCAGGAAAAATCAGCAACGCTTTTTTTGGCCAATTGGGAGAAGATGGGATTACTCGCGAACGGCTCGTAGGATTTTAAGTGTATTTTCCAGGAAAAATCAGCAACGCTTTTTTTTGCCATTTTGGAGAAGGTGGGATTACTCGGGAACGGCTCGTAGGATTTTTAGCACGATTCACTCTTAATGTTCTTTGAGGTCTATATTATAAAATGTACGGGGTCTGTATGCGTGCGAAAGCCTGTATTTTCCAGGAAAAATCAGCAACCCTTTTTTTTTGCCAATTTGGAGAAGATGGGATTACTCGGGAACGGCTCGTAGGATTTTTAGCACGATTCTCTCTAAATGTTCTTTGAGGTCTATATATTAAAATGTATGGGGTCTGTATGCGTGCGCAAAAGCCTGTATTTTCCAGGAAAAATCAGTAACGCTTTTTTTTTGCTAATTTGGAGAAGATGGGATTACTCGGGAACGGCTCGTAGGATTTTTAGCACGATTCGCTCTAAATGTTCTTTGAGGTCTATATTTTAAAAAGTGCAACGCTTTTTTTTGGCCATTTTGGAGAAGATGGGATTACTCGGGAACGGCTCGTAGGATTTTTAGCACGATTCGCTCTAAATGTTCTTTGAGGTCTATATTATAAAATGTATGGGGTCTATATGCGTGCGCGAAAGCCTGTATTTTCCAGGAAAAATCAGCAACGCTTTTTTTTGCCAATTTGGAGAAGATGGGAATACTCGGGAACGGCTCGTATGATTTTTAGCACGATTCGCTCTAAATGTTCTTTGAGGTCTATATTTTAAAATGTGCAACGCTTTTTTTGGCCAATTTGGAGAAGGTGGGATTACTCGGGAACGGCTCGTAGGATTTTTAGCACGATTCGCTCAAAATGTTCTTTGAGGTCTATATTTTAAAATGTATGGGGTCTGTATGCGTGCAAAAGCCTGTATTTTCCAGGAAAAATCAGCAACGGTTTTTTTTTTGCTAATTTGGAGAAGATGGGATTACTCGGGAACGGCTCGTAGGATTTTTAGCACGATACACTCTAAATTTTCTTTAAGGTCTATATTATAAAATGTGCAACGCTTTTTTTTGGCCAATTTGGAGAAGGTGGGATTACTCAGGAACGGCTCGTAGGATTTTTAGCACGATTCGCTCTAAATGTTCTTTGAGGTCTATATTTAAAAATGTGCAACGCTTTTTTTTTGCCATTTTGGAGAAGGTGGGATTACTCGGGAACGGTTCGTATATTCGCTCTAAATGTTCTTTAAGGTCTATATTATAAAATGTATAGGGTTTGTATGCGTGCGAAAGCCTGTATTTTCCAGGAAAAATCAGCAACGCTTTTTTTGGCCAATTTGGAGAAGATGGGATTACTCGGGAACGGCTCGTAGGATTTTTAGCAAGATTCGCTCTAAATGTTCTTTGAGGTCAATATTTTAAAATGTATGGGGTCTGTATGCGTGCGAAAGCCTGTATTTTTCAGGAAAAATCAGCAACGCTTTTTTTTGGCCATTTTGGAGAAGGTGGGATTACTCGGAAACGGCTCGTAGGATTTTTAGCACGATTCGCTCTAAATGTTCTTTGAGGTCTATATTTTAAAATGTGCAACGCCTTTTTTGGCCAATTTGGAGAAGGGGGGATTACTCGGGTACGGCTCGTAGGATTTTTAGCACGATTCGCTCTAAATGTTCTTTGAGGTCTATATTTAAAAATGTGCAACGCTTTTTTTTGCCATTTTGGAGAAGGTGGGATTACTCGGGAACAGTTCGTAGGATTTTTAGCACGATACGCTCTAAATGTTCTTTAAGGTCTATATTATAAAATGTGCAACGCTTTTTTTTGGCCAATTTGGAGAAGATGGGATTACTCGGGAACGGCGCGTAGGATTTTTAGCACGATTCGCTCTAAATGTTCTTTAAGGTCTATATTATAAAATGTATAGGGTTTGTATGCTTGCGAAAGCCTGTATTTTCCAGGAAAAATCAGCAACGCTTTTTTTTGGCCAATTTGGAGAAGATGGGATTATTTGGGAACGGCTCGTAGGATTTTTAGTGTATTTTCCAGGAAAAATCCGCAACGCTTTTTTTTTCCATTTTGGAGAAGGTGGGATTACTAGGGTACGGCTCGTAGGATTTTTAGCACGATACGCTCTAAATGTTCTTTAAGGTCTATATTATAAAATGTGCAACGCTTTTTTTTGGCCAATTTGGAGAAGATGGGATTACTCGGGAACGGCTCGTAGGATTTTTAGCACGATTCGCTCTAAATGTTCTTTAAGGTCTATATTATAAAATGTATAGGGTTTGTATGCGTGCGAAAGCCTGTATTTTCCAGGAAAAATCAGCAACGCTTTTTTTGGCCAATTTGGAGAAGATGGGATTACTCGGGAACGGCTCGTAGGATTTTAAGTGTCTTTTCCAGGAAAAATCAGCAACGCTTTTTTTTGCCATTTTGGAGAAGGTGGGATTACTCGGGAACGGCTCGTAGGATTTTTAGCACGATTCACTCTTAATGTTCTTTGAGGTCTATATTATAAAATGTACGGGGTCTGTATGCGTGCGAAAGCCTGTATTTTCCAGGAAAATTCAGCAACGCTTTTTTTGGCCAATTTGGAGAAGGTGGGATTACTCGGGAACGGCGGGTAGGATTTTTAGCACGATTCGCTCTAAATGTTCTTTGAGGTCTATATTTTAAAATGTGCAACGCTTTTTTTTTTGGGCCAATTTGGAGAAGATGGGATTACTCGGGAACGGCTCGTAGGATTTTTAGTGTATTTTCCAGGAAAAATCAGCAACGCTTTTTTTTGGCCAATTTGGAGAAGATGGGATTACTCGGGAACAGCTCGTAGGATTTTTAGAACGATTCACTCTAAATGTTCTTTGGGGTCTATATTATAAAATGTACGGGGTCTGTATGCGTGCGAAAGCCTGTATTTTCCAGGAAAAATCAGCAACGCTTTTTTTTGGCCAATTTGGAGAAGATGGGATTACTCGGGAACGGCTCGTAGGATTTTTAGTGTATTTTCCAGGAAAAATCAACAACGCTTTTTTTTCCATTTTGGAGAAGGAGGGATTACTCGGGAACGGCTCGTAGGATTTTTAGCACGATTCGCTCTAAATGTTCTTTAAGGTCTATATTATAAAATGTAAAGGGTTTGTATGCGTGTGAAAGCCTGTATTTTCCAGGAAAAATCAGCAACGCTTTTTTTGGCCAATTTGGAGAAGATGAGATTACTCGCGAACGGCTCGTAGGATTTTTAGCACGATTCGCTCTAAATGTTCTTTAAGGTCTATATTATAAAATGTATAGGGTTTGTATGCGTGTGAAAGCCTGTATTTTCCAGGAAAAATCAGCAACGCTTTTTTTGGCCAATTTGGAGAAGATGGGATTACTCGCGAACGGCTCGTAGGATTTTAAGTGTATTTTCCAGGAAAAATCAGCAACGCTTTTTTTTGCCATTTTGGAGAAGGTGGGATTACTCGGGAACGGCTCGTAGGATTTTTAGCACGATTCACTCTTAATGTTCTTTGAGGTCTATATTATAAAATGTACGGGGTCTGTATGCGTGCGAAAGCCTGTATTTTCCAGGAAAAATCAGCAACCCTTTTTTTTGGCCAATTTGGAGAAGATGGGATTACTCGGGAACGGCTCGTAGGATTTTTAGCACGATTCGCTCTAAATGTTCTTTAAGGTCTATATTATAAAATGTATAGGGTGTGTATGCGTGCGAAAGCCTGTATTTTCCAGGAAAAATCAGCAACGCTTTTTTGGCCAATTTGGAGAAGATGGGATTACTCGGGAACGGCTCGTAGGATTTTAAGTGTATTTTCCAGGAAAAATCAGCAACCCTTTTTTTTGCCAATTTGGAGAAGATGGGATTACTCGGGAACGGCTCGTAGGATTTTTAGCACGATTCGCTCTAAATGTTCTTTGAGGTCTATATATTAAAATGTATGGGGTCTGTATGCGTGCGCGAAAGCCTGTATTTTCCAGGAAAAATCAGTAACGCTTTTTTTTTTTGCTAATTTGGAGAAGATGGGATTACTCGGGAACGGCTCGTATGATTTTTAGCACGATTCGCTCTAAATGTTCTTTGAGGTCTATATTTTAAAATGTGCAACGCTTTTTTTGGCCAATTTGGAGAAGGTGGGATTACTCGGGAACGGCTCGTAGGATTTTTAGCACGATTCGCTCAAAATGTTCTTTGAGGTCTATATTTAAAAATGTGCAACGCTTTTTTTTGCCATTTTGGAGAAGGTGGGATTACTCGGGAACGGTTCGTAGGATTTTTAGCACGATACGCTCTAAATGTTCTTTAAGGTCTATATTATAAAATGTGCAACGCTTTTTTTTGGCCAATTTGGAGAAGATGGGATTACTCGGGAACGGCGCGTAGGATTTTTAGCACGATTCGCTCTAAATGTTCTTTAAGGTCTATATTATAAAATGTATAGGGTTTGTATGCTTGCGAAAGCCTGTATTTTCCAGGAAAAATCAGCAACGCTTTTTTTGGCCAATTTGGAGAAGATGGGATTATTTGGGAACGGCTCGTAGGATTTTTAGTGTATTTTCCAGGAAAAATCCGCAACGCTTTTTTTTTCCATTTTGGAGAAGGTGGGATTACTCGGGTACGGCTCGTAGGATTTTTAGCACGATACGCTCTAAATGTTCTTTAAGGTCTATATTATAAAATGTGCAACGCTTTTTTTTGGCCAATTTGGAGAAGATGGGATTACTCGGGAACGGCTCGTAGGATTTTTAGCACGATTCGCTCTAAATGTTCTTTAAGGTCTATATTATAAAATGTATAGGGTTTGTATGCGTGCGAAAGCCTGTATTTTCCAGGAAAAATCAGCAACGCTTTTTTTGGCCAATTTGGAGAAGATGGGATTACTCGGGAACGGCTCGTAGGATTTTAAGTGTATTTTCCAGGAAAAATCAGCAACGCTTTTTTTTGCCATTTTGGAGAAGGTGGGATTACTCGGGAACGGCTCGTAGGATTTTTAGCACGATTCGCTCTAAATGTTCTTTAAGGTCTATATTATAAAATGTATAGGGTTTGTATGCTTGCGAAAGCCTGTATTTTCCAGGAAAAATCAGCAACGCTTTTTTTGGCCAATTTGGAGAAGATGGGATTACTCGGGAACGGCTCGTAGGATTTTTAGCACGATTCGCTCTAAATGTTCTTTAAGGTCTATATTATAAAATGTATAGGGTTTGTATGCTTGCGAAAGCCTGTATTTTCCAGGAAAAATCAGCAACGCTTTTTTTGGCCAATTTGGAGAAGGTGGGATTACTCGGGAACGGCTCGTAGGATTTTTAGCACGATTCGCTCAAAATGTTCTTTGAGGTCTATATTTAAAAATGTGCAACGCTTTTTTTTGCCATTTTGGAGAAGGTGGGATTACTCGGGAACGGTTCGTAGGATTTTTAGCACGATACGCTCTAAATGTTCTTTAAGGTCTATATTATAAAATGTGCAACGCTTTTTTTTGGCCAATTTGGAGAAGATGGGATTACTCGGGAACGGCGCGTAGGATTTTTAGCACGATTCGCTCTAAATGTTCTTTAAGGTCTATATTATAAAATGTATAGGGTTTGTATGCTTGCGAAAGCCTGTATTTTCCAGGAAAAATCAGCAACGCTTTTTTTGGCCAATTTGGAGAAGATGGGATTATTTGGGAACGGCTCGTAGGATTTTTAGTGTATTTTCCAGGAAAAATCCGCAACGCTTTTTTTTTCCATTTTGGAGAAGGTGGGATTACTCGGGTACGGCTCGTAGGATTTTTAGCACGATACGCTCTAAATGTTCTTTAAGGTCTATATTATAAAATGTGCAACGCTTTTTTTTGGCCAATTTGGAGAAGATGGGATTACTCGGGAACGGCTCGTAGGATTTTTAGCACGATTCGCTCTAAATGTTCTTTAAGGTCTATATTATAAAATGTATAGGGTTTGTATGCGTGCGAAAGCCTGTATTTTCCAGGAAAAATCAGCAACGCTTTTTTTGGCCAATTTGGAGAAGATGGGATTACTCGGGAACGGCTCGTAGGATTTTAAGTGTATTTTCCAGGAAAAATCAGCAACGCTTTTTTTTGCCATTTTGGAGAAGGTGGGATTACTCGGGAACGGCTCGTAGGATTTTTAGCACGATTCACTCTTAATGTTCTTTGAGGTCTATATTATAAAATGTACGGGGTCTGTATGCGTGCGAAAGCCTGTATTTTTCAGGAAAAATCAGCAACGCTTATTTTTGGCCATTTTGGAGAAGGTGGGATTACTCGGGAACGGCTCGTAGGATTTTTAGCACGATTCGCTCTAAATGTTCTTTGAGGTCTATATTTTAAAATGTGCAACGCCTTTTTTTGGCCAATTTGGAGAAGGTGGGATTACTCGGGTACGGCTCGTAGGATTTTTAGCACGATTCGCTCTAAATGTTCTTT
>CAMZJU010000063.1:77200-154200 GCA_947311025.1 Lypha dubia
ATTTTTCCTGGAAAATACACTAAAAATCCTACGAGCCGTTCCCGAGTAATCACACCTTCTCTAAATTGCCAAAAAAAAAGCGTTGCTGATTTTTCCTGGAAAATACACTAAAAAACCTACGAGCCGTTCCCGAGTAATCCCAACTTCTCCAAATTGGCCAAAAAAAAGCGTTGCTGATTTTTCCTGGAAAATACACTAAAAAACCTACGAGCCGTTCCCGAGTAATCCCAACTTCTCCAAATTGGCCAAAAAAAAAGCGTTGCTGATTTTTCCTATAAATTACACTAAAAATCCTACGAGCCGTTCCCGAGTAATCACACCTTCTCCAAATTGGCAAAAAAAAGCGTTGCTGATTTTTCCTGGAAAATACACTAAAAAACCTACGAGCCGTTCCCGAGTAATCCCATCTTCTCCAAATTAGCAAAAAAAAAGCGTTGCTGATTTTTCCTGGAAAATACACTAAAAATCCTACGAGCCGTTCCCGAGTAATCACACCTTCACCAAATTGGCAAAAAAAAGCGTTGTTGATTTTTCCTGGAAAAAACACTAAAAATCTTACGAGCCGTTCCAGAGTAATCACACCTTCTCCAAATTGGCCAAAAAAAAGCGTTGCTGATTTTTCCTGGAAAATACACTAAAAAACCTACGAGCCGTTCCCGAGTAATCCCAACTTCTCCAAATTGGCCAAAAAAAAAGCGTTGCTGATTTTTCCTGGAAAATACACTAAAAATCCTACGAGCCGTTCCCGAGTAATCCCATCTTCTCCAAATTGGCCAAAAAAAAACGTTGCTGATTTTTCCTGGAAAATACACTAAAAATCCTACGAGCCGTTCCCGAGTAATCACACCTTCTCCAAATTGGCCAAAAAAAGCGTTGCTGATTTTTCCTGGAAAATACACTAAAAATCCTACGAGCCGTTCCCGAGTAATCACACATTCTCCAAATTGGCAAAAAAAAGCGTTGCTGATTTTTCCTGGAAAATACACTAAAAATCCTACGAGCAGTTCCCGAGTAATCACACCTTCTCCAAATTGGCCAAAAAAAAGCGTTGCAGATTTTTCCTGGAAAATACACTAAAAATCCTACGAGCCGTTCCCGAGTAATCACACCTTCTCCAAATTGGCCAAAAAAAGCGTTGCTGATTTTTCCTGGAAAAAACATCAAAAATCTTACGAGCCGTTCCCGAGTAATCCCATCTTCTCCAAATTAGCAAAAAAAAAGCGTTGCTGATTTTTCCTGGAAAATACACTAAAAATCCTACGAGCCGTTCCCGAGTAATCACACCTTCTCCAAATTGGCAAAAAAAGCGTTGTTGATTTTTCCTGGAAAATACACTAAAAAACCTACGAGCCGTTCCCGAGTAATCCCAACTTCTCCAAATTGGCCAAAAAAAAGCGTTGCTGATTTTTTCTGGAAAAAACATCAAAAATCTTACGAGCCGTTCCCGAGTAATCCCATCTTCTCCAAATTAGCAAAAAAAAAGCGTTGTTGATTTTTCCTGGAAAATACACTAAAAAACCTACGAGCCGTTCCCGAGTAATCCCAACTTCTCCAAATTGGCCAAAAAAAGCGTTGCTGATTTTTCCTGGGAAAAACATCAAAAATCTTACGAGCCGTTCCCGAGTAATCCCATCTTCTCCAAATTAGCAAAAAAAAAAGCGTTGCTGATTTTTCCTGGAAAATACACTAAAAATCCTACGAGCCGTTCCCGAGTAATCACACCTTCTCCAAATTGGCAAAAAAAGCGTTGTTGATTTTTCCTGGAAAATACACTTAAAATCCTACGAGCCGTTCCCGAGTAATCCCAACTTCTCCAAATTGGCCAAAAAAAAGCGTTGCTGATTTTTCCTGGAAAATACACTAAAAATCCTACGAGCCGTTCCCGAGTAATCACACCTTCTCCAAATTGCCAAAAAAAAGCGTTGCTGATTTTTCCTGGAAAATACACTAAAAAACCTACGAGCCGTTCCCGAGTAATCACACCTTCTCCAAATTGGCCAAAAAAAAGCGTTGCTGATTTTTCCTGGAAAATACATTAAAAATCTTACGAGCCGTTCCCGAGTAATCCCATCTTCTCCAAATTGGCCAAAAAAAAAGCGTTGTTGATTTTTCCTGGAAAATAAACTAAAAATCCTACGAGCCGTTCCCGAGTAATCCCATCTTCTCCAAATTGGCCAAAAAAAATCGTTGCTGATTTTTCCTGGAAAATACACTAAAAAACCTACGAGCCGTTCCCAAGTAATCCCAACTTCTCCAAATTGGCCAAAAAAAAGCGTTGCTGATTTTTCCTATAAATTACACTAAAAATCCTACGAGCCGTTCCCGAGTAATCACACCTTCTCCAAATTGGCAAAAAAAAAGCGTTGCTGATTTTTCCTGGAAAATACACTAAAAATCCTACGAGCCGTTCCCGAGTAATCACACCTTCTCCAAATTGCCAAAGAAAAAAGCGTTGCTGATTTTTCCTGGAAAATACACTTAAAAACCTACGAGCCGTTCCCGAGTAATCCCAACTTCTCCAAATTGGCAAAAAAAAGCGTTGCTGATTTTTCCTGGAAAATACACTAAAAAACCTACGAGCCGTTCCCGAGTAATCCCAACTTCTCCAAATTGGCCAAAAAAAAGCGTTGCTGATTTTTCCTATAAATTACACTAAAAATCCTACGAGCCGTTCCCGAGTAATCACACCTTCTCCAAATTGGCAAAAAAAAGCGTTGCTGATTTTTCCTGGAAAATACACTTAAAAACCTACGAGCCGTTCCCGAGTAATCCCAACTTCTCCAAATTGGCCAAAAAAAAAGCGTTGCTGATTTTTCCTATAAATTACACTAAAAATCCTACGAGCCGTTCCCGAGTAATCACACCTTCTCCAAATTGGCAAAAAAAAGCGTTGCTGATTTTTCCTGGAAAATACACTAAAAAACCTACGAGCCGTTCCCGAGTAATCCCATCTTCTCCAAATTAGCAAAAAAAAAGCGTTGCTGATTTTTCCTGGAAAATACACTAAAAATCCTACGAGCCGTTCCCGAGTAATCACACCTTCACCAAATTGGCAAAAAAAAAGCGTTGTTGATTTTTCCTGGAAAAAACACTAAAATTCTTACGAGCCGTTCCCGAGTAATCACACCTTCTCCAAATTGGCCAAAAAAAAAAGCGTTGCTGATTTTTCCTGGAAAATACACTAAAAAACCTACGAGCCGTTCCCGAGTAATCCCAACTTCTCCAAATTGGCCAAAAAAAAAAGCGTTGCTGATTTTTCCTGGAAAATACACTAAAAATCCTACGAGCCGTTCCCGAGTAATCCCATCTTCTCCAAATTGGCAAAAAAAAAACGTTGCTGATTTTTCCTGGAAAATACACTAAAAATCCTACGAGCCGTTCCCGAGTAATCACACCTTCTCCAAATTGGCCAAAAAAAACGTTGCTGATTTTTCCTGGAAAATACACTAAAAATTCTACGAGCC
The DNA here is from genome assembly GCA_947311025.1 of Lypha dubia. Classification (NCBI taxonomy): domain Eukaryota; kingdom Metazoa; phylum Arthropoda; class Insecta; order Diptera; family Tachinidae; genus Lypha; species Lypha dubia. Next base: position 80,665 of record CAMZJU010000063.1, read on the forward strand.
GTTCCCGAGTAATCACACCTTCTCCAAATTGGCCAAAAAAAAGCGTTGTTGATTTTTCCTGGAAAAGAAACTAAAAATCCTACGAGCCGTTCCCGAGTAATCCCATCTTCTCCAAATTGGCCAAAAAAAAGCGTTGCTGATTTTTCCTTGAAAATACACTAAAAAACCTACGAGCCGTTCCCAAGTAATCCCATCTTCTCCAAGTTAGCAAAAAAAAAAGCGTTGCTGATTTTTCCTGGAAAATATATTAAAAATTTTATGAGCCGTTCCCGAGTAATCACACCTTCTCCAAATTGGCAAAAAAAAGCGTTGCTGATTTTTCCTGGAAAAAACACTAAAAATCTTACGAGCCGTTCCCGAGTAATCACACCTTCTCCAAATTGGCCAAAAAAAAAGCGTTGCTGATTTTTCCTGGAAATTACACTAAAAATCCTACGAGCCGTTCCCGAGTAATCCCATCTTCTCCAAATTGGCCAAAAAAAAGCGTTGCGGATTTTTCCTGGAAAATACACTAAAAAACCTACGAGCCGTTCCCGAGTAATCCCAACTTCTCCAAATTGGTCAAAAAAAAGCGTTGCTGATTTTTCCTGGAAAATACACTAAAAAACCTACGAGCCGTTCCCGAGTAATCCCAACTTCTCCAAATTGGCCAAAAAAAAGCGTTGCTGATTTTTCCTATAAATTACACTAAAAATCCTACGAGCCGTTCCCGAGTAATCACACCTTCTCCAAATTGGCAAAAAAAAGCGTTGCTGATTTTTCCTTGAAAATACACTAAAAAACCTACGAGCCGTTCCCAAGTAATCCCATCTTCTCCAAATTAGCAAAAAAAAAGCGTTGCTGATTTTTCCTGGAAAATATATTAAAAATTTTATGAGCCGTTCCCGAGTAACCACACCTTCTCCAAATTGGCAAAAAAAAGCGTTGCTGATTTTTCCTGGAAAAAACACTAAAAATCTTACGAGCCGTTCCCGAGTAATCACACCTTCTCCAAATTGGCCAAAAAAAAGCGTTGCTGATTTTTCCTGGAAAATACACTAAAAATCCTACGAGCCGTTCCCGAGTAATCACACCTTCTCCAAATTGCCAAAAAAAAAGCGTTGCTGATTTTTCCTGGAAAATACACTAAAAAACCTACGAGCCGTTCCCGAGTAATCCCAACTTCTCCAAATTGGCCAAAAAAAAGCGTTGCTGATTTTTCCTGGAAAATACACTAAAAAACCTACGAGCCGTTCCCGAGTAATCCCAACTTCTCCAAATTGGCCAAAAAAAAAGCGTTGCTGATTTTTCCTATAAATTACACTAAAAATCCTACGAGCCGTTCCCGAGCTATCACACCTTCTCCAAATTGGCAAAAAAAAGCGTTGCTGATTTTTCCTGGAAAATACACTAAAAAACCTACGAGCCGTTCCCGAGTAATCCCATCTTCTCCAAATTAGCAAAAAAAAAGCGTTGCTGATTTTTCCTGGAAAGTACACTAAAAATCCTACGAGCCGTTCCCGAGTAATCACACCTTCACCAAATTGGCAAAAAAAAGCGTTGTTGATTTTTCCTGGAAAAAACACTAAAAATCTTACGAGCCGTTCCCGAGTAATCACACCTTCTCCAAATTGGCCAAAAAAAAACGCGTTGCTGATTTTTCCTGGAAAATACACTAAAAAACCTACGAGCCGTTCCCGAGTAATCCCAACTTCTCCAAATTGGCCAAAAAAAAAGCGTTGCTGATTTTTCCTGGAAAATACACTAAAAATCCTACGAGCCGTTCCCGAGTAATCCCATCTTCTCCAAATTGGCCAAAAAAAAACTTTGCTGATTTTTCCTGGAAAATACACTAAAAATCCTACGAGCCGTTCCCGAGTAATCACACCTTCTCCAAATTGGCCAAAAAAAGCGTTGCTGATTTTTCCTGGAAAATACACTAAAAATCCTACGAGCCGTTCCCGAGTAATCACACATTCTCCAAATTGGCAAAAAAAAACGTTGCTGATTTTTCCTGGAAAATACACTAAAAATCCTACGAGCAGTTCCCGAGTAATCACACCTTCTCCAAATTGGCCAAAAAAAAGCGTTGCAGATTTTTCCTGGAAAATACACTAAAAATCCTACGAGCCGTTCCCGAGTAATCACACCTTCTCCAAATTGGCCAAAAAAAGCGTTGCTGATTTTTCCTGGAAAAAACATCAAAAATCTTACGAGCCGTTCCCGAGTAATCCCATCTTCTCCAAATTAGCAAAAAAAAAGCGTTGCTGATTTTTCCTGGAAAATACACTAAAAATCCTACGAGCCGTTCCCGAGTAATCACACCTTCTCCAAATTGGCAAAAAAAGCGTTGTTGATTTTTCCTGGAAAATACACTAAAAAACCTACGAGCCGTTCCCGAGTAATCCTAACTTCTCCAAATTGGCCAAAAAAAGCGTTGCTGATTTTTCCTGGAAAAAACATCAAAAATCTTACGAGCCGTTCCCGAGTAATCCCATCTTCTCCAAATTAGCAAAAAAAAAGCGTTGCTGATTTTTCCTGGAAAATACACTAAAAATCCTACGAGCCGTTCCCGAGTAATCACACCTTCTCCAAATTGGCAAAAAAAGCGTTGCTGATTTTTCCTGGAAAATACACTAAAAATCCTACGAGCCGTTCCCGAGTAATCACACCTTCTCCAAATTGCCAAAAAAAAGCGTTGCTGATTTTTCCTGGAAAATACACTAAAAAACCTACGAACCGTTCCCGAGTAATCCCATCTTCTCCAAATTGGCCAAAAAAAAAGCGTTGCTGATTTTTCCTGGAAATTACACTAAAAATCCTACGAGCCGTTCCCGAGTAATCCCATCTTCTCCAAATTGGCAAAAAAAAAGCGTTGCTGATTTTTCCTGGAAAATACACTAAAAAACCTACGAGCCGTTCCCGAGTAATCCCATCTTCTCCAAATTAGCAAAAAAAAAAGCGTTGCTGATTTTTCCTGGAAAATACACTAAAAATCCTACGAGCCGTTCCCGAGTAATCACACCTTCTCCAAATTGGCAAAAAAAGCGTTGTTGATTTTTCCTGGAAAATACACTTAAAATCCTACGAGCCGTTCCCGAGTAATCCCAACTTCTCCAAATTGGCCAAAAAAAAGCGTTGCTGATTTTTCCTGGAAAAAACACTAAAAATCTTACGAGCCGTTCCCGAGTAATCACACCTTCACCAAATTGGCCAAAAAAAAGCGTTGCTGATTTTTCCTGGAAATTACACTAAAAATCCTACGAGCCGTTCCCGAGTAATCCCATCTTCTCCAAATTGGCAAAAAAAAGCGTTGCTGATTTTTCCTGGAAAATACACTAAAAAACCTACGAGCCGTTCCCGAGTAATCTCAACTTCTCCAAATTGGCCAAAAAAAGCGTTGCTGATTTTTCCTGGAAAATACACTAAAAAACCTACGAGCCGTTCCCGAGTAATCCCAACTTCTCCAAATTGGCCAAAAAAAAGCGTTGCTGATTTTTCCTATAAATTACACTAAAAATCCTACGAGCCGTTCCCGAGTAATCACACCTTCTCCAAATTGGCAAAAAAAAGCGTTGCTGATTTTTCCTTGAAAATACACTAAAAAACCTACGAGCCGTTCCCAAGTAATCCCATCTTCTCCAAATTAGCAAAAAAAAAAAGCGTTGCTGATTTTTCCTGGAAAATATATTAAAAATTTTATGAGCCGTTCCCGAGTAATCACACCTTCTCCAAATTGGCAAAAAAAGCGTTGCTGATTTTTCCTGGAAAAAACAATAAAAATCTTACGAGCCGTTCCCGAGTAATCACACCTTCTCCAAATTGGCAAAAAAAAAGCGTTGTTGATTTTTCCTGGAAAAAACACTAAAAATCTTACGAGCCGTTCCCGAGTAATCACACCTTCTCCAAATTGCCAAAAAAAAAGCGTTGCTGATTTTTCCTATAAATTACACTAAAAATCCTACGAGCCGTTCCCGAGTAATCACACCTTCTCCAAATTGGCAAAAAAAAGCGTTGCTGATTTTTCCTGGAAAATACACTAAAAAACCTACGAGCCGTTCCCGAGTAATCCCATCTTCTCCAAATTAGCAAAAAAAAAAAGCGTTGCTGATTTTTCCTGGAAAATACACTAAAAATCCTACGAGCCGTTCCCGAGTAATCACACCTTCACCAAATTGGCAAAAAAAAGCGTTGTTGATTTTTCCTGGAAAATACACTAAAAAACCTACGAGCCGTTCCCGAGTAATCCCAACTTCTCCAAATTGGCCAAAAAAAAGCGTTGCTGATTTTTCCTGGAAAATACACTAAAAATCTTACGAGCCGTTCCCGAGTAATCCCATCTTCTCCAAATTGGCCAAAAAAAACGTTGCTGATTTTTCCTGGAAAATACACTAAAAATCCTACGAGCCGTTCCCGAGTAATCACACTTTCTCCAAATTGGCCAAAAAAAGCGTTGCTGATTTTTCCTGGAAAATACACTAAAAATCCTATGAGCCGTTCCCGAGTAATCACACATTCTCCAAATTGGCAAAAAAAGCGTTGCTGATTTTTCCTGGAAAATACACTAAAAATCCTACGAGCAGTTCCCGAGTAATCACACCTTCTCCAAATTGGCCAAAAAAAAGCGTTGCTGATTTTTCCTGGAAAATACACTAAAAATCCTACGAGCCGTTCCCGAGTAATCACACCTTCTCCAAATTGGCCAAAAAAAGCGTTGCTGATTTTTCCTGGAAACAACATCAAAAATCTTACGAGCCGTTCCCGTGTAATCCCATCTTCTCCAAATTAGCAAAAAAAAAGCGTTGCTGATTTTTCCTGGAAAAAAAACTAAAAATCCTACGAGCCGTTCCCGAGTAATCACACCTTCTCCAAATTGGCAAAAAAAGCGTTGTTGATTTTTCCTGGAAAAAACACTAAAAATCTTACGAGCCGTTCCCGAGTAATCCCATCTTCTCCAAATTGGCCAAAAAAAAGCGTTGCTGATTTTTCCTGGAAAATACACTAAAAAACCTACGAGCCGTTCCCGAGTAATCCCAACTTCTCCAAATTGGCCAAAAAAAAGCGTTGCTGATTTTTCCTATAAATTACACTAAAAATCCTACGAGCCGTTCCCGAGTAATCACACCTTCTCCAAATTGGCAAAAAAAAGCGTTGCTGATTTTTCCTGGAAAATACACTAAAAAACCTACGAGCCGTTCCCGAGTAATCCCATCTTCTCCAAATTAGCAAAAAAAAAAGCGTTGCTGATTTTTCCTGGAAAATACACTAAAAATCCTACGAGCCGTTCCCGAGTAATCACACCTTCTCCAAATTGGCAAAAAAAGCGTTGTTGATTTTTCCTGGAAAAAACACTAAAAATCTTACGAGCCGTTCCCGAGTAATCCCATCTTCTCCAAATTGGCAAAAAAAAGCGTTGCTGATTTTTCCTGGAAAATACACTAAAAAACCTACGAGCCGTTCCCGAGTAATCTCAACTTCTCCAAATTGGCCAAAAAAAGCGTTGCTGATTTTTCCTGGAAAATACAATAAAAATCTTACGAGCCGTTCCCGAGTAATCACACCTTCTCCAAATTGGCCAAAAAAAAGCGTTGCTGATTTTTCCTATAAATTACACTAAAAATCCTACGAGCCGTTCCCGAGTAATCACACCTTCTCCAAATTGGCAAAAAAAAGCGTTGCTGATTTTTCCTTGAAAATACACTAAAAAACCTACGAGCCGTTCCCAAGTAATCCCATCTTCTCCAAATTAGCAAAAAAAAAAAGCGTTGCTGATTTTTCCTGGAAAATATATTAAAAATTTTATGAGCCGTTCCCGAGTAATCACACCTTCTCCAAATTGGCAAAAAAAGCGTTGCTGATTTTTCCTGGAAAAAACAATAAAAATCTTACGAGCCGTTCCCGAGTAATCACACCTTCTCCAAATTGGCAAAAAAAAAGCGTTGTTGATTTTTCCTGGAAAAAACACTAAAAATCTTACGAGCCGTTCCCGAGTAATCACACCTTCTCCAAATTGCCAAAAAAAAAGCGTTGCTGATTTTTCCTATAAATTACACTAAAAATCCTACGAGCCGTTCCCGAGTAATCACACCTTCTCCAAATTGGCAAAAAAAAGCGTTGTTGATTTTTCCTGGAAAAAACACTAAAAATCATACGAGCCGTTCCCGAGTAATCACACCTTCTCCAAATTGGCCAAAAAAAAGCGTTGCTGATTTTTCCTGGAAAATACACTAAAAAACCTACGAGCCGTTCCCGAGTAATCCCAACTTCTCCAAATTGGCCAAAAAAAAGCGTTGCTGATTTTTCCTGGAAAATACACTAAAAATCTTACGAGCCGTTCCCGAGTAATCCCATCTTCTCCAAATTGGCCAAAAAAAACGTTGCTGATTTTTCCTGGAAAATACACTAAAAATCCTACGAGCCGTTCCCGAGTAATCACACCTTCTCCAAATTGGCCAAAAAAAGCGTTGCTGATTTTTCCTGGAAAATACACTAAAAATCCTATGAGCCGTTCCCGAGTAATCACACATTCTCCAAATTGGCAAAAAAAGCGTTGCTGATTTTTCCTGGAAAATACACTAAAAATCCTACGAGCAGTTCCCGAGTAATCACACCTTCTCCAAATTGGCCAAAAAAAAGCGTTGCTGATTTTTCCTGGAAAATACACTAAAAATCCTACGAGCCGTTCCCGAGTAATCACACCTTCTCCAAATTGGCCAAAAAAAGCGTTGCTGATTTTTCCTGGAAACAACATCAAAAATCTTACGAGCCGTTCCCGTGTAATCCCATCTTCTCCAAATTAGCAAAAAAAAAGCGTTGCTGATTTTTCCTGGAAAAAAAACTAAAAATCCTACGAGCCGTTCCCGAGTAATCACACCTTCTCCAAATTGGCAAAAAAAGCGTTGTTGATTTTTCCTGGAAAAAACACTAAAAATCTTACGAGCCGTTCCCGAGTAATCACACCTTCTCCAAATTGGCCAAAAAAAGCGTTGTTGATTTTTCCTGGAAAATACACTAAAAATCCTACGAGCCGTTCCCGAGTAATCCCATCTTCTCCAAATTGGCCAAAAAAAAGCGTTGCTGATTTTTCCTGGAAAATACACTAAAAAACCTACGAGCCGTTCCCGAGTAATCCCAACTTCTCCAAATTGGCCAAAAAAAAGCGTTGCTGATTTTTCCTATAAATTACACTAAAAATCCTACGAGCCGTTCCCGAGTAATCACACCTTCTCCAAATTGGCAAAAAAAAGCGTTGCTGATTTTTCCTGGAAAATACACTAAAAAACCTACGAGCCGTTCCCGAGTAATCCCATCTTCTCCAAATTAGCAAAAAAAAAAGCGTTGCTGATTTTTCCTGGAAAATACACTAAAAATCCTACGAGCCGTTCCCGAGTAATCACACCTTCTCCAAATTGGCAAAAAAAGCGTTGTTGATTTTTCCTGGAAAAAACACTAAAAATCTTACGAGCCGTTCCCGAGTAATCCCATCTTCTCCAAATTAGCAAAAAAAAAGCGTTGCTGATTTTTCCTGGAAATTACACTAAAAATCCTACGAGCCGTTCCCGAGTAATCCCATCTTCTCCAAATTGGCCAAAAAAAAGCGTTGCTGATTTTTCCTGGAAAATACACTAAAAAACCTACGAGCCGTTCCCGAGTAATCCCAACTTCTCCAAATTGGCCAAAAAAAAGCGTTGCTGATTTTTCCTGGAAAATACACTAAAAAACCTACGAGCCGTTCCCGAGTAATCCCAACTTCTCCAAATTGGCCAAAAAAAAGCGTTGCTGATTTTTCCTATAAATTACACTAAAAATCCTACGAGCCGTTCCCGAGTAATCACACCTTCTCCAAATTGGCAAAAAAAAGCGTTGCTGATTTTTCCTTGAAAATACACTAAAAAACCTACGAGCCGTTCCCAAGTAATCCCATCTTCTCCAAATTAGCAAAAAAAAAAGCGTTGCTGATTTTTCCTGGAAAATATATTAAAAATTTTATGAGCCGTTCCCGAGTAATCACACCTTCTCCAAATTAGCAAAAAAAAAGCGTTGCTGATTTTTCCTGGAAAATACACTAAAAATCCTACGAGCCGTTCCCGAGTAATCACACCTTCACCAAATTGGCAAAAAAAAGCGTTGTTGATTTTTCCTGGAAAAAACACTAAAAATCTTACGAGCCGTTCCCGAGTAATCACACCTTCTCCAAATTGGCCAAAAAAAAGCGTTGCTGATTTTTCCTGGAAAATACACTAAAAAACCTACGAGCCGTTCCCGAGTAATCCCAACTTCTCCAAATTGGCCAAAAAAAAAGCGTTGCTGATTTTTCCTGGAAAATACACTAAAAATCTTACGAGCCGTTCCCGAGTAATCCCATCTTCTCCAAATTGGCCAAAAAAAAAACGTTGCTGATTTTTCCTGGAAAATACACTAAAAATCCTACGAGCTGTTCCCGAGTAATCACACCTTCTCCAAATTGGCCAAAAAAAGCGTTGCTGATTTTTCCTGGAAAATACACTAAAAATCTTATGAGCCGTTCCCGAGTAATCACACATTCTCCAAATTGGGAAAAAAAAGCGTTGCTGATTTTTCCTGGAAGATACACTAAAAATCCTACGAGCAGTTCCCGAGTAATCACACCTTCTCCAAATTAGCCAAAAAAAAGCGTTGCTGATTTTTCCTGGAAAATACACTAAAAATCCTACGAGCCGTTCCCAAATAATCACACCTTCTCCAAATTGGCCAAAAAAAGCGTTGCTGATTTTTCCTGGAAAAAACATCAAAAATCTTACGAGCCGTTCCCGAGTAATCCCATCTTCTCCAAATTAGCAAAAAAAAAAGCGTTGCTGATTTTTTCTGGAAAATACACTAAAAATCCTACGAGCCGTTCCCGAGTAATCACACCTTCTCCAAATTGGCAAAAAAAGCGTTGTTGATTTTTCCTGGAAAAAACACTAAAAATCTTACGAGCCGTTCCCGAGTAATCACACCTTCTCCAAATTGGCCAAAAAAAAGCGTTGCTGATTTTTCCTGGAAATTACACTAAAAATCCTACGAGCCGTTCCCGAGTAATCCCATCTTCTCCAAATTGGCCAAAAAAAAGCGTTGCTGATTTTTCCTGGAAAATACACTAAAAATCCTACGAGCCATTCCCGAGTAATCACACCTTCTCCAAATTGGCAAAAAAAAGCGTTGTTGATTTTTCCTGGAAAAAACACTAAAAATCTTACGAGCCGTTCCCGAGTAATCACACCTTCTCCAAATTGGCAAAAAAAAAGCGTTGCTGATTTTTCCTGAAAATTACACTAAAAATCCTACGAGCCGTTCCCGAGTAATCCCATCTTCTCCAAATTGGCCAAAAAAAAGCGTTGCTGATTTTTCCTGGAAAATACACTAAAAATCCTACGAGCTGTTCCCGAGTAATCCCATCTTCTCCAAATTGGCCAAAAAAAAAAACGTTGCTGATTTTTCCTGGAAAATACACTAAAAATCCTACGAGCCGTTCCCGAGTAATCCCATCTTCTCCAAATTAGCAAAAAAAAAAGCGTTGCTGATTTTTCCTGGAAAATATATTAAAAATTTTATGAGCCGTTCCCGAGTAATCACACCTTCTCCAAATTGGCAAAAAAAAGCGTTGCACATTTTTCCTGGAAAATACACTAAAAATCCTACGAGCCGTTCCCGAGTAATCACACCTTCTCCAAATTGGCCAAAAAAAAGCGTTGCTGATTTTTCCTGGAAATTACACTAAAAATCCTACGAGCCGTTCCCGAGTAATCACACCTTCTCCAAATTGGCCAAAAAAAAGCGTTGCTGATTTTTCCTTGAAAATACACTAAAAAACCTACGAGCCGTTCCCAAGTAATCCCATCTTCTCCAAATTAGCAAAAAAAAAAGCGTTGCTGATTTTTCCTGGAAAATATATTAAAAATTTTATGAGCCGTTCCCGAGTAATCACACCTTCTCCAAATTGGCAAAAAAAAGCGTTGCTGATTTTTCCTGGAAAATACACTAAAAAACCTACGAGCCGTTCCCAAGTAATCCCATCTTCTCCAAATTAGCAAAAAAAAGCGTTGCTGATTTTTCCTGGAAAAAACACTAAAAATCTTACGAGCCGTTCCCGAGTAATCACACCTTCTCCAAATTGGCCAAAAAAAAGCGTTGCTGATTTTTCCTGGAAATTACACTAAAAATCCTACGAGCCGTTCCCGAGTAATCCCATCTTCTCCAAATTGGCCAAAAAAAAGCGTTGCTGATTTTTCCTGGAAAATACACTAAAAAACCTACGAGCCGTTCCCGAGTAATCCCAACTTCTCCAAATTGGCCAAAAAAAAGCGTTGCTGATTTTTCCTGGAAAATACACTAAAAATCCTACGAGCCGTTCCCGAGTAATCACACCATCTCCAAATTGCCAAAAAAAAGCGTTGCTGATTTTTCCTGGAAAATACACTAAAAATCTTACGAGCCGTTCCCGAGTAATCCCATCTTCTCCAAATTAGCAAAAAAAAGCGTTGCTGATTTTTCCTGGAAAATATATTAAAAATTTTATGAGCCGTTCCCGAGTAATCACACCTTCTCCAAATTGGCAAAAAAAAAGCGTTGCTGATTTTTCCTGGAAAAAACACTAAAAATCCTACGAGCCGTTCCCGAGTAATCACACCATCTCCAAATTGCCAAAAAAAAGCGTTGCTGATTTTTCCTGGAAAATACACTAAAAATCTTACGAGCCGTTCCCGAGTAATCACACCTTCTCCAAATTGGCAAAAAAAAAGCGTTGCTGATTTTTCCTGGAAAAAACATCTAAAATCTTACGAGCCGTTCCCGAGTAATCACACCTTCTCCAAATTGGCCAAAAAAAAGCGTTGCTGATTTTTCCTGGAAAATACACTAAAAATCTTACGAGCCATTCCCGAGTAATCCCATCTTCTCCAAATTGGCCAAAAAAAAGCGTTGCTGATTTTTCCTGGAAAATACACTAAAAATCCTACGAGCTGTTCCCGAGTAATCACACCTTCTCCAAATTGGCCAAAAAAAGCGTTGCTGATTTTTCCTGGAAAATACACTAAAAATCTTATGAGCCGTTCCCGAGTAATCACACATTCTCCAAATTGGGAAAAAAAAGCGTTGCTGATTTTTCCTGGAAAATACACTAAAAAACCTACGAGCCGTTCCCGAGTAATCCCAACTTCTCCAAATTGGCCAAAAAAAAGCGTTGCTAATTTTTCCTGGAAAATACACTAAAAATCCTACGAGCCGTTCCCGAGTAATCACACCATCTCCAAATTGCCAAAAAAAAGCGTTGCTGATTTTTCCTGGAAAATACACTAAAAATCTTACGAGCCGTTCCCGAGTAATCACACCTTCTCCAAATTGGCAAAAAAAAAGCGTTGCTGATTTTTCCTGGAAAAAACATCAAAAATCTTACGAGCCGTTCCCGAGTAATCACACCTTCTCCAAATTGGCCAAAAAAAAGCGTTGCTGATTTTTCCTGGAAAATACACTAAAAATCTTACGAGCCATTCCCGAGTAATCCCATCTTCTCCAAATTGGCCAAAAAAAAGCGTTGCTGATTTTTCCTGGAAAATACACTAACAATCCTACGAGCCGTTCCCGAGTAATCCCATCTTCTCCAAATTAGCAAAAAAAAAGCGTTGCTGATTTTTCCTGGAAAATACACTTAAAATCCTACGAGCCGTTCCCGAGTAATCCCATCTTCTCCAAATTGGCCAAAAAAAGCGTTGCTGATTTTTCCTGGAAAATACACTAAAAATCCTACGAGCCGTTCCCGAGTAATCCCATCTTCTCCAAATTAGCAAAAAAAAAGCGTTGCTGATTTTTCCTGGAAAATACACTTAAAATCCTACGAGCCGTTCCCGAGTAATCACACCTTCACCAAATTGGCAAAAAAAAGCGTTGTTGATTTTTCCTGGAAAATACACTAAAAATCTTACGAGCCATTCCCGAGTAATCCCATCTTCTCCAAATTAGCAAAAAAAAAGCGTTGCTGATTTTTCCTGGAAAATACACTTAAAATCCTACGAGCCGTTCCCGAGTAATCCCATCTTCTCCAAATTGGCCAAAAAAAGCGTTGCTGATTTTTCCTGGAAAATACACTAAAAATCCTACGAGCCGTTCCCGAGTAATCCCATCTTCTCCAAATTAGCAAAAAAAAGCGTTGCTGATTTTTCCTTGAAATTACACTAAAAATCCTACGAGCCGTTCCCGAGTAATCACACCTTCTCCAAATTGGCAAAAAAAAAGCGTTGCTGATTTTTCCTTGAAAATACACTAAAAAACCTACGAGCCGTTCCCAAGTAATCCCATCTTCTCCAAATTAGCAAAAAAAAAAGCGTTGCTGATTTTTCCTGGAAAATATATTAAAAATTTTATGAGCCGTTCCCGAGTAATCACACCTTCTCCAAATTAGCAAAAAAAAAAGCGTTGCTGATTTTTCCTGGAAAATACACTAAAAATCCTACGAGCCGTTCCCGAGTAATCACACCTTCACCAAATTGGCAAAAAAAAAGCGTTGTTGATTTTTCCTGGAAAAAACACTAAAAATCTTACGAGCCGTTCCCGAGTAATCACACCTTCTCCAAATTGGCCAAAAAAAAGCGTTGCTGATTTTTCCTGGAAAATACACTAAAAAACCTACGAGCCGTTCCCGAGTAATCCCAACTTCTCCAAATTGGCCAAAAAAAAAGCGTTGCTGATTTTTCCTGGAAAATACACTAAAAATCTTACGAGCCGTTCCCGAGTAATCCCATCTTCTCCAAATTGGCCAAAAAAAAACGTTGCTGATTTTTCCTGGAAAATACACTAAAAATCCTACGAGCTGTTCCCGAGTAATCACACCTTCTCCAAATTGGCCAAAAAAAGCGTTGCTGATTTTTCCTGGAAAATACACTAAAAATCTTATGAGCCGTTCCCGAGTAATCGCACATTCTCCAAATTGGGAAAAAAAAGCGTTGCTGATTTTTCCTGGAAAATACACTAAAAATCCTACGAGCAGTTCCCGAGTAATCACACCTTCTCCAAATTAGCCAAAAAAAAGCGTTGCTGATTTTTCCTGGAAAATACACTAAAAATCCTACGAGCCGTTCCCAAATAATCACACCTTCTCCAAATTGGCCAAAAAAAGCGTTGCTGATTTTTCCTGGAAAAAACATCAAAAATCTTACGAGCCGTTCCCGAGTAATCACACCTTCTCCAAATTGGCCAAAAAAAAGCGTTGCTGATTTTTCCTGGAAATTACACTAAAAATCCTACGAGCCGTTCCCGAGTAATCCCATCTTCTCCAAATTGGCCAAAAAAAAGCGTTGCTGATTTTTCCTGGAAAATACACTAAAAATCCTACGAGCTGTTCCCGAGTAATCCCATCTTCTCCAAATTGGCCAAAAAAAAAAACGTTGCTGATTTTTCCTGGAAAATACACTAAAAATCCTACGAGCCGTTCCCGAGTAATCCCATCTTCTCCAAATTAGCAAAAAAAAAAGCGTTGCTGATTTTTCCTGGAAAATATATTAAAAATTTTATGAGCCGTTCCCGAGTAATCACACCTTCTCCAAATTGGCAAAAAAAAGCGTTGCACATTTTTCCTGGAAAATACACTAAAAATCCTACGAGCCGTTCCCGAGTAATCACACCTTCTCCAAATTGGCCAAAAAAAAGCGTTGCTGATTTTTCCTGGAAATTACACTAAAAATCCTACGAGCCGTTCCCGAGTAATCACACCTTCTCCAAATTGGCCAAAAAAAAGCGTTGCTGATTTTTCCTTGAAAATACACTAAAAAACCTACGAGCCGTTCCCAAGTAATCCCATCTTCTCCAAATTAGCAAAAAAAAAGCGTTGCTGATTTTTCCTGGAAAATATATTAAAAATTTTATGAGCCGTTCCCGAGTAATCACACCTTCTCCAAATTGGCAAAAAAAAGCGTTGCTGATTTTTCCTGGAAAATACACTAAAAAACCTACGAGCCGTTCCCAAGTAATCCCATCTTCTCCAAATTAGCAAAAAAAAGCGTTGCTGATTTTTCCTGGAAAAAACACTAAAAATCTTACGAGCCGTTCCCGAGTAATCACACCTTCTCCAAATTGGCCAAAAAAAAGCGTTGCTGATTTTTCCTGGAAATTACACTAAAAATCCTACGAGCCGTTCCCGAGTAATCCCATCTTCTCCAAATTGGCCAAAAAAAAGCGTTGCTGATTTTTCCTGGAAAATACACTAAAAAACCTACGAGCCGTTCCCGAATAATCCCAACTTCTCCAAATTGGCCAAAAAAAAGCGTTGCTGATTTTTCCTGGAAAATACACTAAAAATCCTACGAGCCGTTCCCGAGTAATCACACCATCTCCAAATTGCCAAAAAAAAGCGTTGCTGATTTTTCCTGGAAAATACACTAAAAATCTTACGAGCCGTTCCCGAGTAATCCCATCTTCTCCAAATTAGCAAAAAAAAGCGTTGCTGATTTTTCCTGGAAAATATATTAAAAATTTTATGAGCCGTTCCCGAGTAATCACACCTTCTCCAAATTGGCAAAAAAAAGCGTTGCTGATTTTTCCTGGAAAAAACACTAAAAATCTTACGAGCCGTTCCCGAGTAGTCCCATCTTCTCCAAATTGGCCAAAAAAAGCGTTGCTGATTTTTCCTGGAAAATATATTAAAAATTTTATAAGCCGTTCCCGAGTAATCACACCTTCTCCAAATTGGCAAAAAAAAAGCGTTGCTGATTTTTCCTGGAAAAAACATCAAAAATCTTACGAGCCGTTCCCGAGTAATCACACCTTCTCCAAATTGGCCAAAAAAAAGCGTTGCTGATTTTTCCTGGAAAATACACTAAAAATCTTACGAGCCATTCCCGAGTAATCCCATCTTCTCCAAATTGGCCAAAAAAAAGCGTTGCTGATTTTTCCTGTAAAATACACTAACAATCCTACGAGCCGTTCCCGAGTAATCCCATCTTCTCCAGATTAGAAAAAAAAGCGTTGCTGATTTTTCCTGGAAAATACACTAAAAATCCTACGAGCCGTTCCCGAGTAATCCCATCTTCTCCAAATTAGCAAAAAAAAAGCGTTGCTGATTTTTCCTGGAAAATACACTTAAAATCCTACGAGCCGTTCCCGAGTAATCCCATCTTCTCCAAATTGGCCAAAAAAAGCGTTGCTGATTTTTCCTGGAAAATACACTAAAAATCCTACGAGCCGTTCCCGAGTAATCCCATCTTCTCCAAATTGGCCAAAACAAATCGTTGCTGATTTTTCCTGGAAAATACACTAAAAAACCTACGAGCCGTTCCCGAGTAATCCCATCTTCTCCAAATTGGCCAAAAAAAGCGTTGCTGATTTTTCCTGGAAAATACACTAAAAATCTTACGAGCCATTCCCGAGTAATCCCATCTTCTCCAAATTGGCCAAAAAAAAGCGTTGCTGATTTTTCCTGGAAAAAACACTAAAAATCCTACGAGCCGTTCCCGAATAATCCCATCTTCTCCAAATTGGCCAAAAAAAGCGTTGCTGATTTTTCCTGGAAATTACACTAAAAATCCTACGAGCCGTTCCCGATTAATCCCATCTTCTCCAAATTGGCCAAAAAAAAAGCGTTGCTGATTTTTCCTTGAAAATACACTAAAAATCCTACGAGCCGTTCCCGAGTAATCACACCTTCTCCAAATTGGCCAGAAAAAGCGTTGCTGATTTTTCCTGGAAAATACACTAAAAATCCTACGAGCCGTTCCCGAGTAATCCCATCTTCTCCAAATTAGC
Organism: Lypha dubia; assembly: GCA_947311025.1. NCBI lineage: Eukaryota > Metazoa > Arthropoda > Insecta > Diptera > Tachinidae > Lypha > Lypha dubia. Next base: position 96,394 of record CAMZJU010000063.1, read on the forward strand.
AAAAAAAAAGCGTTGCTGAGTTTTCCTGGAAAAAACACTAAAAATCTTACGAGCCGTTCCCGAGTAATCACACCTTCTCCAAATTGGCCAAAAAAAAAGCGTTGCTGATTTTTCCTGGAAATTACACTAAAAATCTTACGAGCCGTTCCCGAGTAATCACACCTTCTCCAAATTGGCCAAAAAAAAGCGTTGCTGATTTTTCCTGGAAATTACACTAAAAATCCTACGAGCCGTTCCCGAGTAATCTTATCTTCTCCAAATTGGCCAAAAAAAAGCGTTGTTGATTTTTCCTGGAAAATACACTAAAAATCTTACGAGCCGTTCCCGAGTAATCCCGTCTTCTCCAAATTGGCCAAAAAAAAACGTTGCTGATTTTTCCTGGAAAATATACTAAAAATCTTACGAGCCGTTTCCGAGTAATCACACCTTCTCCAAATTGGCCAAAAAAAGCGTTGCTGATTTTTCCTGGAAATTACACTAAAAATCCTACGAGCCGTTCCCGAGTAATCTCATCTTCTCCAAATTGGCCAAAAAAAGCGTTGCTGATTTTTCCTGGAAATTACACTAAAAATCCTACGAGCCGTTCCCGAGTAATCCCACCTTCTCCAAATTGGCAAAAAAAAGCGTTGCTGATTTTTCCTGGAAAATACACTAAAAATCCTACGAACCGTTCCCGAGTAATCACACCTTCTCCAAATTGGCAAAAAAAAAGCGTTGCTGATTTTTCCTGGAAAAAACACTAAAAATCTTACGAGCCGTTCCCGAGTAATCACACCTTCTCCAAATTGGCCAAAAAAAAGCGTTGCTGATTTTTCCTGGAAATTACACTAAAAATCTTACGAGCCGTTCCCGAGTAATCACACCTTCTCCAAATTGGCCAAAAAAAAGCGTTGCTGATTTTTCCTGGAAATTACACTAAAAATCCTACGAGCCGTTCCCGAGTAATCTTATCTTCTCCAAATTGGCCAAAAAAAAGCGTTGTTGATTTTTCCTGGAAATTACACTAAAAATCCTACGAGCCGTTCCCGAGTAATCACACCTTCTCCAAATTGGCCAAAAAAAAAGCGTTGCTGATTTTTCCTGGAAATTACACTAAAAATCTTACGAGCCGTTCCCGAGTAATCACACCTTCTCCAAATTGGCCAAAAAAAGCGTTGCTGATTTTTCCTGGAAATTACACTAAAAATCCTACGAGCCGTTCCCGAGTAATCCCATCTTCTCCAAATTGGCCAAAAAAAAGCGTTGCTGATTTTTCCTGGAAATTACACTAAAAATCCTACGAGCCGTTCCCGATTAATCCCATCTTCTCCAAATTAGCAAAAAAAAAAGCGTTGCTGATTTTTCCTGGAAAATATATTAAAAGTTTTATGAGCCGTTCCCGAGTAATCCCATCTTCTCCAAATTGGCCAAAAAAAAGCGTTGCTGATTTTTCCTGGAAAATACACTAAAAATTCTACGAGCCGTTCCCGAGTAATCCCAACTTCTCCAAATTGGCCAAAAAAAAGCATTGCTGATTTTTCCTGGAAATTACACTAAAAATCCTACGAGCCGTTCCCGAGTAATCCCATCTTCTCCAAATTAGCAAAAAAAAAGCGTTGCTGATTTTTCCTGGAAAATATATTAAAAAACCTACGAGCCGTTCCCGAGTAATCACACCTTCTCCAAATTGGCCAAAAAAAGCGTTGTTGATTTTTCCTGGAAAATACACTAAAAATCCTACGAGCCGTTCCCGAGTAATCACACCTTCTCCAAATTGGCCACAAAAAGCGTTGCTGATTTTTCCTGGAAAATACACTAAAAAACCTACGAGCCGTTCCCGAGTAATCCCAACTTCTCCAAATTGGCCAAAAAAAAGCGTTGCTGATTTTTCCTGGAAATTACACTAAAAATCCTACGAGCCGTTCCCGAGTAATCCCATCTTCTCCAAATTAGCAAAAAAAAAAGCGTTGCTGATTTTTCTTGGAAAATATATTAAAAAACCTACGAGCCGTTCCCGAGTAATCCCATCTTCTCCAAATTGGCCAAAAAAAAGCGTTGCTGATTTTTCCTGGAAAATACACTAAAAATCCTACGAGCCGTTCCCGAGTAATCACACCTTCTCCAAATTGGCAAAAAAAACGTTGTTGATTTTTCCTGGAAAATACACTAAAAATCCTACGAGCCGTTCCCGAGTAATCCCATCTTCTCCAAATTGGCCAAAAAAAGCGTTGCTGATTTTTCCTGGAAAATACACTAAAAATCCTACGAGCCGTTCCCGAGTAATCATACCTTCTCCAAATTGGCCAAAAAAAAGCGTTGCTGATTTTTCCTGGAAAATACACTAAAAAACCTACGAGCCGTTCCCGAGTAATCCCAACTTCTCCAAATTGGCCAAAAAAAAGCGTTGCTGATTTTTCCTGGAAATTACACTAAAAATCCTACGAGCCGTTCCCGAGTAATCCCATCTTCTCCAAATTGGCCAAAAAAAAGCGTTGCTGATTTTTCCTGGAAAATATATTAAAAATTTTACGAGCCGTTCCCGAGTAATCACACCTTCTCCAAATTGGCCAAAAAAAAGCGTTGCTGATTTTTCCTGGAAAATACACTAAAAATCCTACGAGCCGTTCCCGAGTAATCACACCTTCTCCAAATTGGCAAAAAAAACGTTGTTGATTTTTCCTGGAAAATACACTAAAAATCCTACGAGCCGTTCCCGAGTAATCCCATCTTCTCCAAATTGGCCAAAAAAAGCGTTGCTGATTTTTCCTGGAAAATACACTAAAAATCCTACGAGCCGTTCCCGAGTAATCATACCTTCTCCAAATTGGCCAAAAAAAAGCGTTGTTGATTTTTCCTGGAAAATACACTAAAAATCCTACGAGCCGTTCCCGAGTAATCACACCTTCTCCAAATTGGCCAAAAAAAGCGTTGCTGATTTTTCCTGGAAAATACACTAAAAATCCTACGAGCCGTTCCCGAGTAATCCCATCTTCTCCAAATTAGCCAAAAAAAAGCGTTGCTGATTTTTCCTGGAAAATACACTAAAAATTCTACGAGCCGTTCCCGAGTAATCATACCTTCTCCAAATTGGCCAAAAAAAAGCGTTGCTGATTTTTCCTGGAAAATATATTAAAAATTTTATGAGCCGTTCCCGAGTAATCCCATCTTCTCCAAATTAGCAAAAAAAAGCGTTGTTGATTTTTCCTGGAAAATACACTAAAAATCCTACGAGCCGTTCCCGAGTAATCCCATCTTCTCCAAATTAGCAAAAAAAAAGCGTTGCTGATTTTTCCTGGAAAATATATTAAAAATTTTACGAGCCGTTCCCGAGTAATCACACCTTCTCCAAATTGGCCAAAAAAAAGCGTTGCTGATTTTTCCTGGAAATTACACTAAAAATCTTACGAGCCGTTCCCGAGTAATCACACCTTCTCCAAATTGGCCAAAAAAAAGCGTTGCTGATTTTTCCTGGAAATTACACTAAAAATCCTACGAGCCGTTCCCGAGTAATCCCATCTTCTCCAAATTGGCCAAAAAAAAGCGTTGCTGATTTTTCCTGGAAATTACACTAAAAATCCTACGAGCCGTTCCCGATTAATCCCATCTTCTCCAAATTAGCAAAAAAAAAGCGTTGCTGATTTTTCCTGGAAAATATATTAAAAGTTTTATGAGCCGTTCCCGAGTAATCCCATCTTCTCCAAATTGGCCAAAAAAAAGCGTTGCGGATTTTTCCTGGAAAATACACTAAAAATTCTACGAGCCGTTCCCGAGTAATCCCAACTTCTCCAAATTGGCCAAAAAAAAGCGTTGCTGATTTTTCCTGGAAATTACACTAAAAATCCTACGAGCCGTTCCCGAGTAATCCCATCTTCTCCAAATTAGCAAAAAAAAAGCGTTGCTGATTTTTCCTGGAAAATATATTAAAAAACCTACGAGCCGTTCCCGAGTAATCACTCCTTCTCCAAATTGGCCAAAAAAAGCGTTGTTGATTTTTCCTGGAAAATACACTAAAAATCCTACGAGCCGTTCCCGAGTAATCACACCTTCTCCAAATTGGCCACAAAAAGCGTTGCTGATTTTTCCTGGAAAATACACTAAAAAACCTACGAGCCGTTCCCGAGTAATCCCAACTTCTCCAAATTGGCCAAAAAAAAAGCGTTGCTGATTTTTCCTGGAAATTACACTAAAAATCCTACGAGCCGTTCCCGAGTAATCCCATCTTCTCCAAATTAGCAAAAAAAAAAAAGCGTTGCTGATTTTTCCTGGAAAATATATTAAAAATTTTATGAGCCGTTCCCGAGTAATCACACCTTCTCCAAATTGGCAAAAAAAAGCGTTGCTGATTTTTCCTGGAAAAAACACTAAAAATCTTACGAGCCGTTCCCGAGTAATCACACCTTCTCCAAATTGGCCAAAAAAAAGCGTTGCTGATTTTTCCTGGAAATTACACTAAAAATCCTACGAGCCGTTCCCGAGTAATCCCATCTTCTCCAAATTGGCCAAAAAAAAACGTTGCTGATTTTTCCTGGAAAATATATTAAAAATTTTATGAGCCGTTCCCGAGTAATCCCATCTTCTCCAAATTAGCAAAAAAAAAGCGTTGTTGATTTTTCCTGGAAAATACACTAAAAATCTTACGAGCCGTTCCCGAGTAATCCCATCTTCTCCAAATTAGCAAAAAAAAAGCGTTGCTGATTTTTCCTGAAAAATATATTAAAAATTTTATGAGCCGTTCCCGAGTAATCACACCTTCTCCAAATTGGCCAAAAAAAGCGTTGCTGATTTTTCCTGGAAAAAACATCAAAAATCTTACGAGCCGTTCCCGAGTAATCACACCTTCTCCAAATTGGCCAAAAAAAAGCGTTGCTGATTTTTCCTTGAAAATACACTAAAAAACCTACGAGCCGTTCCCAAGTAATCCCATCTTCTCCAAATTAGCAAAAAAAAAAAGCGTTGCTGATTTTTCCTGGAAAATACACTAAAAATCCTACGAGCCGTTCCCGAGTAATCCCATCTTCTCCAAATTAGCAAAAAAAAAAAGCGTTGCTGATTTTTCCTGGAAAATATATTAAAAAACCTACGAGCCGTTCCCGAGTAATCCCATCTTCTCCAAATTGGCCAAAAAAAAGCGTTGCTGATTTTTCCTGGAAAATACACTAAAAATCCTACGAGCCGTTCCCGAGTTATCACACCTTCTCCAAATTGGCAAAAAAAAGCGTTGTTGATTTTTCCTGGTAAATACACTAAAAATCCTACGAGCCGTTCCCGAGTAATCCCATCTTCTCCAAATTAGCCAAAAAAAGCGTTGCTGATTTTTCCTGGAAATTACACTAAAAATCCTACGAGCCGTTCCCGAGTAATCCCATCTTCTCCAAATTGGCCAAAAAAAAGCGTTGCTGATTTTTCCTGGAAATTACACTAAAAATCCTACGAGCCGTTCCCGATTAATCCCATCTTCTCCAAATTAGCAAAAAAAAAGCGTTGCTGATTTTTCCTGGAAAATATATTAAAAGTTTTATGAGCCGTTCCCGAGTAATCCCATCTTCTCCAAATTGGCCAAAAAAAAGCGTTGCGGATTTTTCCTGGAAAATACACTAAAAATTCTACGAGCCGTTCCCGAGTAATCCCAACTTCTCCAAATTGGCCAAAAAAAAGCGTTGCTGATTTTTCCTGGAAATTACACTAAAAATCCTACGAGCCGTTCCCGAGTAATCCCATCTTCTCCAAATTAGCAAAAAAAAAGCGTTGCTGATTTTTCCTGGAAAATATATTAAAAAACCTACGAGCCGTTCCCGAGTAATCACTCCTTCTCCAAATTGGCCAAAAAAAGCGTTGTTGATTTTTCCTGGAAAATACACTAAAAATCCTACGAGCCGTTCCCGAGTAATCACACCTTCTCCAAATTGGCCACAAAAAGCGTTGCTGATTTTTCCTGGAAAATACACTAAAAAACCTACGAGCCGTTCCCGAGTAATCCCAACTTCTCCAAATTGGCCAAAAAAAAAGCGTTGCTGATTTTTCCTGGAAATTACACTAAAAATCCTACGAGCCGTTCCCGAGTAATCCCATCTTCTCCAAATTAGCAAAAAAAAAAAAGCGTTGCTGATTTTTCCTGGAAAATATATTAAAAATTTTATGAGCCGTTCCCGAGTAATCACACCTTCTCCAAATTGGCAAAAAAAAGCGTTGCTGATTTTTCCTGGAAAAAACACTAAAAATCTTACGAGCCGTTCCCGAGTAATCACACCTTCTCCAAATTGGCCAAAAAAAAGCGTTGCTGATTTTTCCTGGAAATTACACTAAAAATCCTACGAGCCGTTCCCGAGTAATCCCATCTTCTCCAAATTGGCCAAAAAAAAAACGTTGCTGATTTTTCCTGGAAAATATATTAAAAATTTTATGAGCCGTTCCCGAGTAATCCCATCTTCTCCAAATTAGCAAAAAAAAAAGCGTTGTTGATTTTTCCTGGAAAATACACTAAAAATCTTACGAGCCGTTCCCGAGTAATCCCATCTTCTCCAAATTAGCAAAAAAAAAGCGTTGCTGATTTTTCCTGAAAAATATATTAAAAATTTTATGAGCCGTTCCCGAGTAATCACACCTTCTCCAAATTGGCCAAAAAAAGCGTTGCTGATTTTTCCTGGAAAAAACATCAAAAATCTTACGAGCCGTTCCCGAGTAATCACACCTTCTCCAAATTGGCCAAAAAAAAGCGTTGCTGATTTTTCCTTGAAAATACACTAAAAAACCTACGAGCCGTTCCCAAGTAATCCCATCTTCTCCAAATTAGCAAAAAAAAAAAGCGTTGCTGATTTTTCCTGGAAAATACACTAAAAATCCTACGAGCCGTTCCCGAGTAATCCCATCTTCTCCAAATTAGCAAAAAAAAAAAGCGTTGCTGATTTTTCCTGGAAAATATATTAAAAAACCTACGAGCCGTTCCCGAGTAATCCCATCTTCTCCAAATTGGCCAAAAAAAAGCGTTGCTGATTTTTCCTGGAAAATACACTAAAAATCCTACGAGCCGTTCCCGAGTTATCACACCTTCTCCAAATTGGCAAAAAAAAGCGTTGTTGATTTTTCCTGGTAAATACACTAAAAATCCTACGAGCCGTTCCCGAGTAATCCCATCTTCTCCAAATTAGCCAAAAAAAGCGTTGCTGATTTTTCCTGGAAAATACACTTAAAATTCTACGAGCCGTTCCCGAGTAATCATACCTTCTCCAAATTGGCCAAAAAAAAAGAGTTGCTGATTTTTCCTGGAAAATATATTAAAAATTTTACGAGCCGTTCCCGAGTAATCACACCTTCTCCAAATTGGCCAAAAAAAAGCGTTGCTGATTTTTCCTGGAAATTACACTAAAAATCCTACAAGCCGTTCCCGAGTAATCCCATCTTCTCCAAATTGGCCAAAAAAAAGCGTTGCTGATTTTTCCTTGAAAATACACTAAAAAACCTACGAGCCGTTCCCAAGTAATCCCATCTTCTCCAAATTAGCAAAAAAAAAAAAGGGTTGCTGATTTTTCCTGGAAAATATATTAAAAATTTTATGAGCCGTTCCCGAGTAATCACACCTTCTCCAAATTGGCAAAAAAAAGCGTTGCTGATTTTTCCTGGAAAAAACACTAAAAATCTTACGAGCCGTTCCCGAGTAATCACACCTTCTCCAAATTGGCCAAAAAAAAGCGTTGCTGATTTTTCCTTAAATTACACTAAAAATCCTACGAGCCGTTCCCGAGTAATCCCATCTTCTCCAAATTGGCCAAAAAAAAACGTTGCTGATTTTTCCTGGAAAATATATTAAAAATTTTATGAGCCGTTCCCGAGTAATCACACCTTCTCCAAATTGGCAAAAAAAAGCGTTGCTGATTTTTCCTGGAAAAAACACTAAAAATCTTACGAGCCGTTCCCGAGTAATCCCATCTTCTCCAAATTGGCCAAAAAAAAGCGTTGCTGATTTTTCCTTAAATTACACTAAAAATCCTACGAGCCGTTCCCGAGTAATCCCATCTTATCCAAATTGGCCAAAAAAAAGCGTTGCTGATTTTTCCTGGAAATTACACTAAAAATCCTACGAGCCGTTCCCGAGTAATCCCATCTTCTCCAAATTGGCCAAAAAAAAGCGTTGCTGATTTTTCCTGGAAAATACACTAAAAAACCTACGAGCCGTTCCCGAGTAATCCCATCTTCTCCAAATTGGCCAAAAAAAACGTTGCTAATTTTTCCTGGAAAATACACTAAAAAACCTACGAGCCGTTCCCGAGTAATCCCATCTTCTCCAAATTGGCCAACAAAAAGCGTTGCTGATTTTTCCTGGAAATTACACTAAAAATCCTACGAGCCGTTCCCGAGTAATCCCATCTTCTCCAAATTGGCCAAAAAAAAGCGTTGCTGATTTTTCCTGGAAATTACACTAAAAATCCTACGAGCCGTTCCCGAGTAATCCCATCTTCTCCAAATTGGCCAAAAAAAAGCGTTGCTGATTTTTCCTGGAAAATATATTAAAAATTTTACGAGCCGTTCCCGAGTAATCACACCTTCTCCAAATTGGCCAAAAAAAAGCGTTGCTGATTTTTCCTGGAAAATACACTAAAAATCTTACGAGCCGTTCCCGAGTAATCACACCTTCTCCAAATTGGCCAAAAAAAAGCGTTGCTGATTTTTCCTTGAAAATACACTAAAAAACCTACGAGCCGTTCCCAAGTAATCCCACCTTCTCCAAATTGGCAAAAAAAAGCGTTGCTGATTTTTCCTGGAAAATACACTAAAAATCCTACGAGCCGTTCCCGAGTAATCCCATCTTCTCCAAATTAGCAAAAAAAAAAGCGTTGCTGATTTTTCCTGGAAAAAACACTAAAAATCTTACGAGCCGTTCCCGAGTAATCACACCTTCTCCAAATTGGCCAAAAAAAAGCGTTGCTGATTTTTCCTGGAAATTACACTAAAAATCCTACGAGCCGTTCCCGAGTAATCCCATCTTCTCCAAATTGGCCAAAAAAAAGCGTTGCTGATGTTTCCTGGAAAATACACTAAAAAACCTACGAGCCGTTCCCAAGTAATCCCATCTTCTCCAAATTAGCAAAAAAAAAAGCGTTGCTGATTTTTCCTGGAAAAAACACTAAAAATCTTACGAGCCGTTCCCGAGTAATCACACCTTCTCCAAATTGGCCAAAAAAAGCGTTGCTGATTTTTCCTGGAAATTACACTAAAAATCCTACGAGCCGTTCCCGAGTAATCCCATCTTCTCCAAATTGGCCAAAAAAAAGCGTTGCTGATTTTTCCTGGAAAATACACTAAAAAACCTACGAGCCGTTCCCGAGTAATCCCATCTTCTCCAAATTGGCCAAAAAAAACGTTGCTAATTTTTCCTGGAAAATACACTAAAAAACCTACGAGCCGTTCCCGAGTAATCCCATCTTCTCCAAATTGGCCAACAGAAAGCGTTGCTGATTTTTCCTGGAAATTACACTAAAAATCCTACGAGCCGTTCCCGAGTAATCCCATCTTCTCCAAATTGGCCAAAAAAAAGCGTTGCTGATTTTTCCTGGAAATTACACTAAAAATCCTACGAGCCGTTCCCGAGTAATCCCATCTTCTCCAAATTGGCCAAAAAAAAGCGTTGCTGATTTTTCCTGGAAAATACACTAAAAATCCTACGAGCCGTTCCCGAGTAATCACACCTTCTCCAAATTGGCAAAAAAAAGCGTTGTTGATTTTTCCTGGAAAATACACTAAAAATCCTACGAGCCGTTCCCGAGTAATCACACCTTCTCCAAATTGGACAAAAAAAGCGTTGTTGATTTTTCCTGGAAAATACACTAAAAATCCTACGAGCCGTTCCCGAGTAATCACACCTTCTCCAAATTGGCCAAAAAAAAACGTTGCTGATTTTTCCTGGAAATTACACTAAAAATCCTACGAGCCGTTCCCGAGTAATCCCATCTTCTCCAAATTGGCCAAAAAAAAGCGTAGCTGATTTTTCCTGGAAAATACACTAAAAATCCTACGAGCCGTTCCCGAGTAATCCCATCTTCTCCAAATTGGCCAAAAAAAAGCGTTGCTGATTTTTCCTGGAAAATACACTAAAAATCTTACGAGCCGTTCCCGAGTAATCCCATCTTCTCCAAATTAGCAAAAAAAAGCGTTGCTGATTTTTCCTGGAAAATATATTAAAAATTTTATGAGCCGTTCCCGAGTAATCACACCTTCTCCAAATTGGCCAAAAAAAAGCGTTGCTGATTTTTCCTTGAAAATACACTAAAAAACCTACGAGCCGTTCCCAAGTAATCCCACCTTCTCCAAATTGGCAAAAAAAAAAAGCGTTGCTGATTTTTCCTGGAAAATACACTAAAAATCCTACGAGCCGTTCCTGAGTAATCCCATCTTCTCCAAATTAGCAAAAAAAAAAAGCGTTGCTGATTTTTCCTGGAAAAAACACTAAAAATCTTACGAGCCGTTCCCGAGTAATCACACCTTCTCCAAATTGGCCAAAAAAAAGCGTTGCTGATTTTTCCTGGAAATTACACTAAAAATCCTACGAGCCGTTCCCGAGTAATTCCATCTTCTCCAAATTGGCCAAAAAAAAGCGTTGCTGATTTTTCCTGGAAAATACACTAAAAAACCTACGAGCCGTTCCCAAGTAATCCCATCTTCTCCAAATTAGCAAAAAAAAAAAGCGTTGCTGATTTTTCCTGGAAAAAACACTAAAAATCTTACGAGCCGTTCCCGAGTAATCACACCTTCTCCAAATTGGCCAAAAAAAAGCTTTGCTGATTTTTCCTGGAAATTACACTAAAAATCCTACGAGCCGTTCCCGAGTAATCCCATCTTCTCCAAAATGGCCAAAAAAAAGCGTTGCTGATTTTTCCTGGAAAATACACTAAAAAACCTACGAGCCGTTCCCGAGTAATCCCATCTTCTCCAAATTGGCCAAAAAAAACGTTGCTGATTTTTCCTGGAAAATACACTAAAAAACCTACGAGCCGTTCCCGAGTAATCCCATCTTCTCCAAATTGGCCAACAAAAAGCGTTGCTGATTTTTCCTGGAAATTACACTAAAAATCCTACGAGCCGTTCCCGAGTAATCCCATCTTCTCCAAATTGGCCAAAAAAAAGCGTTGCTGATTTTTCCTGGAAATTACACTAAAAATCCTACGAGCCGTTCCCGAGTAATCCCATCTTCTCCAAATTGGCCAAAAAAAAGCGTTGCTGATTTTTCCTGGAAAATACACTAAAAATCCTACGAGCCGTTCCCGAGTAATCCCATCTTCTCCAAATTGGCCAAAAAAAAGCGTTGCTGATTTTTCCTGGAAATTACACTAAAAATCCTACGAGCCGTTCCCGAGTAATCCCATCTTCTCCAAATTGGCCAAAAAAAGCGTTGCTGATTTTTCCTGGAAAATACACTAAAAATCCTACGAGCCGTTCCCGAGTAATCCCATCTTCTCCAAATTGGCCAAAAAAAAGCGTTGCTGATTTTTCCTGGAAAATACACTAAAAATCCTACGAGCCGTTCCCGAGTAATCACACCTTCTCCAAATTGGCCAAAAAAAAGCGTTGCTGATTTTTCCTGGAAATTACACTAAAAATCCTACGAGCCGTTCCCGAGTAATCCCATCTTCTCCAAATTGGCCAAAAAAAAGCGTTGCTGATTTTTCCTGGAAAATACACTAAAAATCCTACGAGCCGTTCCCGAGTAATCCCATCTTCTCCAAATTGGCCAAAAAAAAAGCGTTGCTGATTTTTCCTGGAAAAAACACTAAAAATCCTACGAGCCGTTCCCGAGTAATCACACCTTCTCCAAATTGGCAAAAAAAAGCGTTGCTGATTTTTCCTGGAAAAAACACTAAAAATCTTACGAGCCGTTCCCGAGTAATCACACCTTCTCCAAATTGGCCAAAAAAAAGCGTTGCTGATTTTTCCTGGAAAATACACTAAAAATCCTACGAGCCGTTCCCGAGTAATCCCATCTTCTCCAAATTGGCCAAAAAAAAGCGTTGCTGATTTTTCCTGGAAAATACACTAAAAATCCTACTAGCCGTTCCCGAGTAATCACACCTTCTCCAAATTGGCCAAAAAAAAGCGTTGCTGATTTTTCCTGGAAATTACACTAAAAATCCTACGAGCCGTTCCCGAGTAATCCCATCTTCTCCAAATTGGCCAAAAAAAAGCGTTGCTGATTTTTCCTGGAAAATACACTAAAAATCCTACGAGCCGTTCCCGAGTAATCACACCTTCTCCAAATTGGCAAAAAAAAGCGTTGTTGATTTTTCCTGGAAAATACACTAAAAATCCTACGAGCCGTTCCCGAGTAATCACACCTTCTCCAAATTGGCCAAAAAAAGCGTTGTTGATTTTTTCTGGAAAATACACTAAAAATCCTACGAGCCGTTCCCGAGTAATCACACCTTCTCCAAATTGGCCAAAAAAAAACGTTGCTGATTTTTCCTGGAAATTACACTAAAAATCCTACGAGCCGTTCCCGAGTAATCCCATCTTCTCCAAATTGGCCAAAAAAAAGCGTAGCTGATTTTTCCTGGAAAATACACTAAAAATCCTACGAGCCGTTCCCGAGTAATCCCATCTTCTCCAAATTGGCCAAAAAAAAGCGTTGCTGATTTTTCCTGGAAAAAACACTAAAAATCCTACGAGCCGTTCCCGAGTAATCACACCTTCTCCAAATTGGCAAAAAAAAGCGTTGCTGATTTTTCCTGGAAAAAACACTAAAAATCTTACGAGCCGTTCCCGAGTAATCCTACCTTCTCCAAATTGGCCAAAAAAAAAGCGTTGCTGATTTTTCCTGGAAAATACACTAAAAATCCAACGAGCCGTTCCCGAGTAATCACACCTTCTCCAAATTGGCCAAAAAAAAGCGTTGTTGATTTTTCCTGGAAAATACACTAAAAATCCTACGAGCCGTTCCCGGGTAATCACACCTTCTCCAAATTGGCATAAAAAAAAGCGTTGCTGATTTTTCCTGGAAAATACACTAAAAATCCTACGAGCCGTTCCCGAGTAATCACACCTTCTCCAAATTGCCAAAAAAAAGCGTTGCTGATTTTTCCTGGAAATTACACTAAAAATCCTAATAGCCGTTCCCGAGTAATCCCATCTTCTCCAAATTGGCCAAAAAAAAACGTTGCTGATTTTTCCTGGAAAATTCACTAAAAAACCTACGAGCCGTTCCCGAGTAATCACACCTTCTCCAAATTGGCCAAAAAAAAGCGTTGCTGATTTTTCCTGGAAAATACACTAAAAATCTTACGAGCCGTTCCCGAGTAATCCCATCTTCTCCAAATTAGCAAAAAAAAGCGTTGCTGATTTTTCCTGGAAAATATATTAAAAATTTTATGAGCCGTTCCCGAGTAATCACACCTTCTCCAAATTGGCCAAAAAAAAGCGTTGCTGATTTTTCCTTGAAAATACACTAAAAAACCTACGAGCCGTTCCCAAGTAATCCCACCTTCTCCAAATTGGCAAAAAAAAAAGCGTTGCTGATTTTTCCTGGAAAATACACTAAAAATCCTACGAGCCGTTCCTGAGTAATCCCATCTTCTCCAAATTAGCAAAAAAAAAGTGTTGCTGATTTTTCCTGGAAAAAACACTAAAAATCTTACGAGCCGTTCCCGAGTAATCACACCTTCTCCAAATTGGCCAAAAAAAAAGCGTTGCTGATTTTTCCTGGAAATTACACTAAAAATCCTACGAGCCGTTCCCGAGTAATCCCATCTTCTCCAAATTGGCCAAAAAAAAGCGTTGCTGATTTTTCCTGGAAAATACACTAAAAAACCTACGAGCCGTTCCCAAGTAATCCCATCTTCTCCAAATTAGCAAAAAAAAAAGCGTTGCTGATTTTTCCTGGAAAAAACACTAAAAATCTTACGAGCCGTTCCCGAGTAATCACACCTTCTCCAAATTGGCCAAAAAAAAGCGTTGCTGATTTTTCCTGGAAATTACACTAAAAATCCTACGAGCCGTTCCCGAGTAATCCCATCTTCTCCAAAATGGCCAAAAAAAAGCGTTGCTGATTTTTCCTGGAAAATACACTAAAAAACCTACGAGCCGTTCCCGAGTAATCCCATCTTCTCCAAATTGGCCAAAAAAAAACGTTACTGATTTTTCCTGGAAAATACACTAAAAAACCTACGAGCCGTTCCCGAGTAATCCCATCTTCTCCAAATTGGCCAACAAAAAGCGTTGCTGATTTTTCCTGGAAATTACACTAAAAATCCTACGAGCCGTTCCCGAGTAATCCCATCTTCTCCAAATTGGCCAAAAAAAAGCGTTGCTGATTTTTCCTGTAAATTACACTAAAAATCCTACGAGCCGTTCCCGAGTAATCCCATCTTCTCCAAATTGGCCAAAAAAAAGCGTTGCTGATTTTTCCTGGAAAATACACTAAAAATCCTACGAGCCGTTCCCGAGTAATCACACCTTCTCCAAATTGGCAAAAAAAAGCGTTGTTGATTTTTCCTGGAAAATACACTAAAAATCCTACGAGCCGTTCCCGAGTAATCACACCTTCTCCAAATTGGCCAAAAAAAGCGTTGTTGATTTTTCCTGGAAAATACACTAAAAATCCTACGAGCCGTTCCCGAGTAATCACACCTTCTCCAAATTGGCCAAAAAAAAAGCGTTGCTGATTTTTCCTGGAAATTACACTAAAAATCCTACGAGCCGTTCCCGAGTAATCCCATCTTCTCCAAATTGGCCAAAAAAAAGCGTTGCTGATTTTTCCTGGAAAATACACTAAAAATCCTACGAGCCGTTCCCGAGTAATCCCATCTTCTCCAAATTGGCCAAAAAAAAGCGTTGCTGATTTTTCCTGGAAAATACACTAAAAATCCTACGAGCCGTTCCCGAGTAATCCCATCTTCTCCAAATTGGCCAAAAAAAAAGCGTTGCTGATTTTTCCTGGAAATTACACTAAAAATCCTACGAGCCGTTCCCGAGTAATCCCATCTTCTCCAAATTGGCCAAAAAAAAAGCGTTGCTGATTTTTCCTGGAAAAAACACTAAAAATCCTACGAGCCGTTCCCGAGTAATCACACCTTCTCCAAATTGGCAAAAAAAAGCGTTGCTGATTTTTCCTGGAAAAAACACTAAAAATCTTACGAGCCGTTCCCGAGTAATCACACCTTCTCCAAATTGGCAAAAATAAGCGTTGCTGATTTTTCCTGGAAAAAACATCAAAAATCTTACGAGCCGTTCCCGAGTAATCACACCTTCTCCAAATTGGCCAAAAAAAAGCGTTGCTGATTTTTCCTTGAAAATACACTAAAAAACCTATGAGCCGTTCCCAAGTAATCCCACCTTCTCCAAATTGGCAAAAAAAAGCGTTGCTGATTTTTCCTGGAAAATACACTAAAAATCCTACGAGCCGTTCCCGAGTAATCCCATCTTCTCCAAATTAGCAAAAAAAAAAGCGTTGCTGATTTTTCCTGGAAAAAACACTAAAAATCTTACGAGCCGATCCCGAGTAATCACACCTTCTCCAAATTGGCCAAAAAAAGCGTTGCTGATTTTTCCTGGAAATTACACTAAAAATCCTACGAGCCGTTCCCGAGTAATCCCATCTTCTCCAAATTGGCCAAAAAAAAGCGTTGCTGATTTTTCCTGGAAAATACACTAAAAATCCTACGAGCCGTTCCCGAGTAATCACACCTTCTCCAAATTGGCAAAAAAAAGCGTTGTTGATTTTTCCTGGAAAATAAACTAAAAATCCTACGAGCCGTTCCCGAGTAATCACACCTTCTCCAAATTGGCCAAAAAAAGCGTTGTTGATTTTTCCTGGAAAATACACTAAAAATCCTACGAGCTGTTCCCGAGTAATCACACCTTCTCCAAATTGGCCAAAAAAAAGCGTTGCTGATTTTTCCTGGAAATTACACTAAAAATCCTACGAGCCGTTCCTGAGTAATCCCATCTTCTCCAAATTGGCCAAAAAAAAGCGTTGCTGATTTTTCCTGGAAAATACACTAAAAATCCTACGAGCCGTTCCCGAGTAATCCCATCTTCTCCAAATTGGCCAAAAAAAAAGCGTTGCTGATTTTTCCTGGAAAAAACACTAAAAATCCTACGAGCCGTTCCCGAGTAATCACATCTTCTCCAAATTGGCAAAAAAAAGCGTTGCTGACTTTTCCTGGAAAAAACACTAAAAATCTTACGAGCCGTTCCCGAGTAATCACACCTTCTCCAAATTGGCCAAAAAAAAGCGTTGCTGATTTTTCCTGGAAAATACACTAAAAATCCCACGAGCCGTTCCCGAGTAATCCCATCTTCTCCAAATTGGCCAAAAAAAAAGTTGCTGATTTTTCCTGGAAAATACACTAAAAAACCTACGAGCCGTTTCCGAGTAATCCCATCTTCTCCAAATTGGCCAAAAAAAAGCGTTGCTGATTTTTCCTGGAAATTACACTAAAAATCCTACGAGCCGTTCCCGAGTAATCCCATCTTCTCCAAATTGGCCAAAAAAAAGCGTTGCTGATTTTTCCTGGAAAATACACTAAAAAACCTACGAGCCGTTCCCGAGTAATCCCATCTTCTCCAAATTGGCCAAAAAAAAACGTTGCTGATTTTTCCTGGAAAATACACTAAAAAACCTACGAGCCGTTCCCGAGTAATCCTATCTTCTCCAAATTGGCCAACAAAAAGCGTTGCTGATTTTTCCTGGAAATTACACTAAAAATCCTACGAGCCGTTCCCGAGTAATCCCATCTTCTCCAAATTGGCCAAAAAAAAGCGTTGCTGATTTTTCCTGGAAAATACACTAAAAATCCTACGAGCCGTTCCCGAGTAATCCCATCTTCTCCAAATTGGCCAAAAAAAAAGCGTTGCTGATTTTTCCTGGAAAAAACACTAAAAATCCTACGAGCCGTTCCCGAGTAATCACACCTTCTCCAAATTGGCAAAAAAAAGCGTTGCTGATTTTTCCTGGAAAAAACACTAAAAATCTTACGAGCCGTTCCCGAGTAATCACACCTTCTCCAAATTGGCAAAAAAAAGCGTTGCTGATTTTTCCTGGAAAAAACATCAAAAATCTTACGAGCCGTTCCCGAGTAATCACACCTTCTCCAAATTGGCCAAAAAAAAGCGTTGCTGATATTTCCTTGAAAATACACTAAAAAACCTATGAGCCGTTCCCAAGTAATCCCACCTTCTCCAAATTGGCAAAAAAAAAAAGCGTTGCTGATTTTTCCTGGAAAAAACACTAAAAATCCTACGAGCCGTTCCCGAGTAATCCCATCTTCTCCAAATTAGCAAAAAAAAAGCGTTGCTGATTTTTCCTGGAAAAAACACTAAAAATCTTACGAGCCGATCCCGAGTAATCACACCTTCTCCAAATTGGCCAAAAAAAAGCGTTGCTGATTTTTCCTGGAAATTACACTAAAAATCCTACTAGCCGTTCCCGAGTAATCCCATCTTCTCCAAATTGGCCAAAAAAAAGCGTTGCTGATTTTTCCTGGAAAATACACTAAAAAACCTACGAGCCGTTCCCAAGTAATCCCATCTTCTCCAAATTAGCAAAAAAAAAAGCGTTGCTGATTTTTCCTGGAAAAAACACTAAAAATCTTACGAGCCGTTCCCGAGTAATCACACCTTCTCCAAATTGGCCAAAAAAAAGCTTTGCTGATTTTTCCTGGAAATTACACTAAAAATCCTACGAGCCGTTCCCGAGTAATCCCATCTTCTCCAAATTGGCCAAAAAAAAGCGTTGCTGATTTTTCCTGG
This sequence comes from Lypha dubia, assembly GCA_947311025.1. Taxonomy (NCBI): domain Eukaryota; kingdom Metazoa; phylum Arthropoda; class Insecta; order Diptera; family Tachinidae; genus Lypha; species Lypha dubia. The sequence goes on from CAMZJU010000063.1 coordinate 114,103, forward strand.
AAAATACACTAAAAAACCTACGAGCCGTTCCCGAGTAATCCCATCTTCTCCAAATTGGCCAAAAAAAAACTTTGCTGATTTTTCCTGGAAAATACACTAAAAAACCTACGAGCCGTTCCCGAGTAATCCCATCTTCTCCAAATTGGCCAAAAAAAAAGCGTTGCTGATTTTTCCTGGAAAAAACACTAAAAATCCTACGAGCCGTTCCCGAGTAATCACATCTTCTCCAAATTGGCAAAAAAAAAGCGTTGCTGACTTTTCCTGGAAAAAACACTAAAAATCTTACGAGCCGTTCCCGAGTAATCACACCTTCTCCAAATTGGCCAAAAAAAAGCTTTGCTGATTTTTCCTGGAAAATACACTAAAAATCCTACGAGCCGTTCCCGAGTAATCCCATCTTCTCCAAATTGGCCAAAAAAAAAGCGTTGCTGATTTTTCCTGGAAAAAACACTAAAAATCCTACGAGCCGTTCCCGAGTAATCACATCTTCTCCAAATTGGCAAAAAAAAAGCGTTGCTGACTTTTCCTGGGAAAAACACTAAAAATCTTACGAGCCGTTCCCGAGTAATCACACCTTCTCCAAATTGGCCAAAAAAAAGCTTTGCTGATTTTTCCTGGAAAATACACTAAAAATCCCACGAGCCGTTCCCGAGTAATCCCATCTTCTCCAAATTGGCCAAAAAAAAACGTTGCTGATTTTTCCTGGAAAATACACTAAAAAACCTACGAGCCGTTTCCGAGTAATCCCATCTTCTCCAAATTGGCCAAAAAAAAGCGTTGCTGATTTTTCCTGGAAATTACACTAAAAATCCTACGAGCCGTTCCCGAGTAATCCCATCTTCTCCAAATTGGCCAAAAAAAAGCGTTGCTGATTTTTCCTGGAAAATACACTAAAAAACCTACGAGCCGTTCCCGAGTAATCCCATCTTCTCCAAATTGGCCAAAAAAAAGCGTTGCTGATTTTTCCTGGAAAATACACTAAAAATCCTACGAGCCGTTCCCGAGTAATCCCATCTTCTCCAAATTGGCCAAAAAAAAGCGTTGCTGATTTTTCCTGGAAATTACACTAAAAATCCTACGAGCCGTTCCCGAGTAATCCCATCTTCTCCAAATTGGCCAAAAAAAAGCGTTGCTGATTTTTCCTGGAAAATACACTAAAAATCCTACGAGCCGTTCCCGAGTAATCCCATCTTCTCCAAATTGGCCAAAAAAAAAGCGTTGCTGATTTTTCCTGGAAAATACACTAAAAATCCTACGAGCCGTTCCCGAGTAATCCCATCTTCTCCAAATTGGCCAAAAAAAAGCGTTGCTGATTTTTCCTGGAAATTACACTAAAAATCCTACGAGCCGTTCCCGAGTAATCCCATCTTCTCCAAATTGGCCAAAAAAAAAAGCGTTGCTGATTTTTCCTGGAAAAAACACTAAAAATCCTACGAGCCGTTCCCGAGTAATCACACCTTCTCCAAATTGGCAAAAAAAAGCGTTGCTGATTTTTCCTGGAAAAAACACTAAAAATCTTACGAGCCGTTCCCGAGTAATCACACCTTCTCCAAATTGGCAAAAATAAGCGTTGCTGATTTTTCCTGGAAAAAACATCAAAAATCTTACGAGCCGTTCCCGAGTAATCACACCTTCTCCAAATTGGCCAAAAAAAAGCGTTGCTGATTTTTCCTTGAAAATACACTAAAAAACCTATGAGCCGTTCCCAAGTAATCCCACCTTCTCCAAATTGGCAAAAAAAAAGCGTTGCTGATTTTTCCTGGAAAATACACTAAAAATCCTACGAGCCGTTCCCGAGTAATCCCATCTTCTCCAAATTAGCAAAAAAAAAAGCGTTGCTGATTTTTCCTGGAAAAAACACTAAAAATCTTACGAGCCGATCCCGAGTAATCACACCTTCTCCAAATTGGCCAAAAAAAGCGTTGCTGATTTTTCCTGGAAATTACACTAAAAATCCTACGAGCCGTTCCCGAGTAATCCTATCTTCTCCAAATTGGCCAAAAAAAAGCGTTGCTGATTTTTCCTGGAAAATACACTAAAAAACCTACGAGCCGTTCCCAAGTAATCCCATCTTCTCCAAATTAGCAAAAAAAAAAGCGTTGCTGATTTTTCCTGGAAAAAACACTAAAAATCTTACGAGCCGTTCCCGAGTAATCACACCTTCTCTAAATTGGCCAAAAAAAAGCGTTGCTGATTTTTCCTGGAAACTACACTAAAAATCCTACGAGCCGTTCCCGAGTAATCCCATCTTCTCCAAATTGGCCAAAAAAAAGCGTTGCTGATTTTTCCTGGAAAATACACTAAAAAACCTACGAGCCGTTCCCGAGTAATCCCATCTTCTCCAAATTGGCCAAAAAAAAACGTTGCTGATTTTTCCTGGAAAATACACTAAAAAACCTACGAGCCGTTCCCGAGTAATCCCATCTTCTCCAAATTGGCCAACAAAAAGCGTTGCTGATTTTTCCTGGAAATTACACTAAAAATCCTACGAGCCGTTCCCGAGTAATCCCATCTTCTCCAAATTGGCCAAAAAAAAGCGTTGCTGATTTTTCCTGGAAATTACACTAAAAATCCTACGAGCCGTTCCCGAGTAATCCCATCTTCTCCAAATTGGCCAAAAAAAAGCGTTGCTGATTTTTCCTGGAAAATACACTAAAAATCCTACGAGCCGTTCCCGAGTAATCACACCTTCTCCAAATTGGCAAAAAAAAGCGTTGTTGATTTTTCCTGGAAAATAAACTAAAAATCCTACGAGCCGTTCCCGAGTAATCACACCTTCTCCAAATTGGCCAAAAAAAGCGTTGTTGATTTTTCCTGGAAAATACACTAAAAATCCTACGAGCTGTTCCCGAGTAATCACACCTTCTCCAAATTGGCCAAAAAAAAGCGTTGCTGATTTTTCCTGGAAATTACACTAAAAATCCTACGAGCCGTTCCCGAGTAATCCCATCTTCTCCAAATTGGCCAAAAAAAAGCGTTGCTGATTTTTCCTGGAAAATACACTAAAAATCCTACGAGCCGTTCCCGAGTAATCCCATCTTCTCCAAATTGGCCAAAAAAAAAGCGTTGCTGATTTTTCCTGGAAAAAATACTAAAAATCCTACGAGCCGTTCCCGAGTAATCACATCTTCTCCAAATTGGCAAAAAAAAGCGTTGCTGACTTTTCCTGGAAAAAACACTAAAAATCTTACGAGCCGTTCCCGAGTAATCACACCTTCTCCAAATTGGCCAAAAAAAAGCGTTGCTGATTTTTCCTGGAAAATACACTAAAAATCCCACGAGCCGTTCCCGAGTAATCCCATCTTCTCCAAATTGGCCAAAAAAAAACGTTGCTGATTTTTCCTGGAAAATACACTAAAAAACCTACGAGCCGTTTCCGAGTAATCCCATCTTCTCCAAATTGGCCAAAAAAAAGCGTTGCTGATTTTTCCTGGAAATTACACTAAAAATCCTACGAGCCGTTCCCGAGTAATCCCATCTTCTCCAAATTGGCCAAAAAAAAGCGTTGCTGATTTTTCCTGGAAAATACACTAAAAAACCTACGAGCCGTTCCCGAGTAATCCCATCTTCTCCAAATTGGCCAAAAAAAAACGTTGCTGATTTTTCCTGGAAAATACACTAAAAAACCTACGAGCCGTTCCCGAGTAATCCCATCTTCTCCAAATTGGCCAACAAAAAGCGTTGCTGATTTTTCCTGGAAATTACACTAAAAATCCTACGAGCCGTTCCCGAGTAATCCCATCTTCTCCAAATTGGCCAAAAAAAAGCGTTGCTGATTTTTCCTGGAAAATACACTAAAAATCCTACGAGCCGTTCCCGAGTAATCCCATCTTCTCCAAATTGGCCAAAAAAAAAGCGTTGCTGACTTTTCCTGGAAAAAACACTAAAAATCTTACGAGCCGTTCCCGAGTAATCACACCTTCTCCAAATTGGCCAAAAAAAAGCTTTGCTGATTTTTCCTGGAAATTACACTAAAAATCCTACGAGCCGTTCCCGAGTAATCCCATCTTCTCCAAATTGGCCAAAAAAAAGCGTTGCTGATTTTTCCTGGAAAATACACTAAAAAACCTACGAGCCGTTCCCGAGTAATCCCATCTTCTCCAAATTGGCCAAAAAAAAACTTTGCTGATTTTTCCTGGAAAATACACTAAAAAACCTACGAGCCGTTCCCGAGTAATCCCATCTTCTCCAAATTGGCCAACAAAAAGCGTTGCTGATTTTTCCTGGAAATTACACTAAAAATCCTACGAGCCGTTCCCGAGTAATCCCATCTTCTCCAAATTGGCCAAAAAAAAGCGTTGCTGATTTTTCCTGGAAATTACACTAAAAATCCTACGAGCCGTTCCCGAGTAATCCCATCTTCTCCAAATTGGCCAAAAAAAAGCGTTGCTGATTTTTCCTGGAAATTACACTAAAAATCCTACGAGCCGTTCCCGAGTAATCACACCTTCTCCAAATTGGCAAAAAAAAGCGTTGTTGATTTTTCCTGGAAAATAAACTAAAAATCCTACGAGCCGTTCCCGAGTAATCACACCTTCTCCAAATTGGCCAAAAAAAGCGTTGTTGATTTTTCCTGGAAAATACACTAAAAATCCTACGAGCCGTTCCCGAGTAATCACACCTTCTCCAAATTGGCCAAAAAAAAGCGTTGCTGATTTTTCCTGGAAATTACACTAAAAATCCTACGAGCCGTTCCCGAGTAATCCCATCTTCTCCAAATTGGCCAAAAAAAAGCGTTGCTGATTTTTCCTGGAAAATACACTAAAAATCCTACGAGCCGTTCCCGAGTAATCCCATCTTCTCCAAATTGGCCAAAAAAAAAAGCGTTGCTGATTTTTTCTGGAAAAAACACTAAAAATCCTACGAGCCGTTCCCGAGTAATCACATCTTCTCCAAATTGGCAAAAAAAAGCGTTGCTGACTTTTCCTGGAAAAAACACTAAAAATCTTACGAGCCGTTCCCGAGTAATCACAACTTCTCCAAATTGGCCAAAAAAAAGCGTTGCTGATTTTTCCTGGAAAATACACTAAAAATCCCACGAGCCGTTCCCGAGTAATCCCATCTTCTCCAAATTGGCAAAAAAAAAAACGTTGCTGATTTTTCCTGGAAAATACACTAAAAAACCTACGAGCCGTTCCCGAGTAATCCCATCTTCTCCAAATTGGCCAAAAAAAAGCGTTGCTGATTTTTCCTGGAAATTACACTAAAAATCCTACGAGCCGTTCCCGAGTAATCCCATCTTCTCCAAATTGGCCAAAAAAAAGCGTTGCTGATTTTTCCTGGAAAATACACTAAAAAACCTACGAGCCGTTCCCGAGTAATCCCATCTTCTCCAAATTGGCCAAAAAAAAACGTTGCTGATTTTTCCTGGAAAATACACTAAAAAACCTACGAGCCGTTCCCGAGTAATCCCATCTTCTCCAAATTGGCCAACAAAAAGCGTTGCTGATTTTTCCTGGAAATTACACTAAAAATCCTACGAGCCGTTCCCGAGTAATCCCATCTTCTCCAAATTGGCCAAAAAAAAGCGTTGCTGATTTTTCCTGGAAAATACACTAAAAATCCTACGAGCCGTTCCCGAGTAATCCCATCTTCGCCAAATTGGCCAAAAAAAAAGCGTTGCTGATTTTTCCTGGAAAAAAACACTAAAAATCCTACGAGCCGTTCCCGAGTAATCACACCTTCTCCAAATTGGCAAAAAAAAAGCGTTGCTGATTTTTCCTGGAAAAAACACTAAAAATCTTACGAGCCGTTCCCGAGTAATCACACCTTCTCCAAATTGGCAAAAAAAAGCGTTGCTGATTTTTCCTGGAAAAAACATCAAAAATCTTACGAGCCGTTCCCGAGTAATCACACCTTCTCCAAATTGGCCAAAAAAAAGCGTTGCTGATTTTTCCTTGAAAATACACTTAAAAACCTATGAGCCGTTCCCAAGTAATCCCACCTTCTCCAAATTGGCCAAAAAAAAGCGTTGCTGATTTTTCCTGGAAAATACACTAAAAATCCTACGAGCCGTTCCCGAGTAATCCCATCTTCTCCAAATTAGCAAAAAAAAAGCGTTGCTGATTTTTCCTGGAAAAAACACTAAAAATCTTACGAGCCGATCCCGAGTAATCACACCTTCTCCAAATTGGCCAAAAAAAAGCGTTGCTGATTTTTCCTGGAAATTACACTAAAAATCCTACGAGCCGTTCCCGAGTAATCCCATCTTCTCCAAATTGGCCAAAAAAAAGCGTTGCTGATTTTTCCTGGAAAATACACTAAAAAACCTACGAGCCGTTCCCAAGTAATCCCATCTTCTCCAAATTAGCAAAAAAAAAAGCGTTGCTGATTTTTCCTGGAAAAAACACTAAAAATCTTACGAGCCGTTCCCGAGTAATCACACCTTCTCCAAATTGGCCAAAAAAAAGCGTTGCTGATTTTTCCTGGAAATTACACTAAAAATCCTACGAGCCGTTCCCGAGTAATCCCATCTTCTCCAAATTGGCCAAAAAAAAGCGTTGCTGATTTTTCCTGGAAAATACACTAAAAAACCTACGAGCCGTTCCCGAGTAATCCCATCTTCTCCAAATTGGCCAAAAAAAAAACGTTGCTGATTTTTCCTGGAAAATACACTAAAAAACCTACGAGCCGTTCCCGAGTAATCCCATCTTCTCCAAATTGGCCAACAAAAAGCGTTGCTGATTTTTCCTGGAAATTACACTAAAAATCCTACGAGCCGTTCCCGAGTAATCCCATCTTCTCCAAATTGGCCAAAAAAAAGCGTTGCTGATTTTTCCTGGAAATTACACTAAAAATCCTACGAGCCGTTCCCGAGTAATCCCATCTTCTCCAAATTGGCCAAAAAAAAGCGTTGCTGATTTTTCCTGGAAAATACACTAAAAATCCTACGAGCCGTTCCCGAGTAATCACACCTTCTCCAAATTGGCAAAAAAAAGCGTTGTTGATTTTTCCTGGAAAATAAACTAAAAATCCTACGAGCCGTTCCCGAGTAATCACACCTTCTCCAAATTGGCCAAAAAAAGCGTTGTTGATTTTTCCTGGAAAATACACTAAAAATCCTACGAGCCGTTCCCGAGTAATCACACCTTCTCCAAATTGGCCAAAAAAAAGCGTTGCTGATTTTTCCTGGAAATTACACTAAAAATCCTACGAGCCGTTCCCGAGTAATCCCATCTTCTCCAAATTGGCCAAAAAAAAGCGTTGCTGATTTTTCCTGGAAAATACACTAAAAATCCTACGAGCCGTTCCCGAGTAATCCCATCTTCTCCAAATTGGCCAAAAAAAAAGCGTTGCTGATTTTTCCTGGAAAAAACACTAAAAATCCTACGAGCCGTTCCCGAGTAATCACATCTTCTCCAAATTGGCAAAAAAAAGCGTTGCTGACTTTTCCTGGAAAAAACACTAAAAATCTTACGAGCCGTTCCCGAGTAATCACACCTTCTCCAAATTGGCCAAAAAAAAGCGTTGCTGATTTTTCCTGGAAAATACACTAAAAATCCCACGAGCCGTTCCCGAGTAATCCCATCTTCTCCAAATTGGCCAAAAAAAAACGTTGCTGATTTTTCCTGGAAAATACACTAAAAAACCTACGAGCCGTTCCCGAGTAATCCCATCTTCTCCAAATTGGCCAAAAAAAAGCGTTGCTGATTTTTCCTGGAAATTACACTAAAAATCCTACGAGCCGTTCCCGAGTAATCCCATCTTCTCCAAATTGGCCAAAAAAAAAGCGTTGCTGATTTTTCCTGGAAAATACACTAAAAAACCTACGAGCCGTTCCCGAGTAATCCCATCTTCTCCAAATTGGCCAAAAAAAAACGTTGCTGATTTTTCCTGGAAAATACACTAAAAAACCTACGAGCCGTTCCCGAGTAATCCCATCTTCTCCAAATTGGCCAACAAAAAGCGTTGCTGATTTTTCCTGGAAATTACACTAAAAATCCTACGAGCCGTTCCCGAGTAATCCCATCTTCTCCAAATTGGCCAAAAAAAAGCGTTGCTGATTTTTCCTGGAAAATACACTAAAAATCCTACGAGCCGTTCCCGAGTAATCCCATCTTCTCCAAATTGGCCAAAAAAAAAGCGTTGCTGATTTTTCCTGGAAAAAACACTAAAAATCCTACGAGCCGTTCCCGAGTAATCACACCTTCTCCAAATTGGCAAAAAAAAGCGTTGCTGATTTTTCCTGGAAAAAACACTAAAAATCTTATGAGCCGTTCCCGAGTAATCACACCTTCTCCAAATTGGCCAAAAAAAGCGTTGTTGATTTTTCCTGGAAAATACACTAAAAATCCTACGAGCCGTTCCCGAGTAATCACACCTTCTCCAAATTGGCCAAAAAAAAGCGTTGCTGATTTTTCCTGGAAATTACACTAAAAATCCTACGAGCCGTTCCCGAGTAATCCCATCTTCTCCAAATTGGCCAAAAAAAAGCGTTGCTGATTTTTCCTGGAAAATACACTAAAAATCCTACGAGCCGTTCCCGAGTAATCCCATCTTCTCCAAATTGGCCAAAAAAAAAGCGTTGCTGATTTTTCCTGGAAAAAACACTAAAAATCCTACGAGCCGTTCCCGAGTAATCACACCTTCTCCAAATTGGCCAAAAAAAAAAGCGTTGCACATTTTTCCTAGAAAATACACTAAAAATCCTACGAGCCGTTCCCGAGTAATCACACCTTCTCCAAATTGGCCAAAAAAAGCGTTGCTGATTTTTCCTGGAAATTACACTAAAAATCCTACGAGCCGTTCCCGAGTAATCCCATCTTCTCCAAATTGGCCAAAAAAAACGTTGCTGATTTTTCCTGGAAAATACACAAAAAAACCTACGAGCCGTTCCCGAGTAATCACACCTTCTCCAAATTGGCCAAAAAAAAGCGTTGCTGATTTTTCCTGGAAAATACACTAAAAATCTTACGAGCCGTTCCCGAGTAATCCCATCTTCTCCAAATTAGCAAAAAAAAGCGTTGCTGATTTTTCCTGGAAAATATATTAAAAATTTTATGAGCCGTTCCCGAGTAATCACACCTTCTCCAAATTGGCAAAAAAAAGCGTTGCTGATTTTTCCTGGAAAAAACATCAAAAATCTTACGAGCCGTTCCCGAGTAATCACACCTTCTCCAAATTGGCCAAAAAAAGCGTTGCTGATTTTTCCTTGAAAATACACTAAAAAACATACGAGCCGTTCCCAAGTAATCCCACCTTCTCCAAATTGGCAAAAAAAAAAAGCGTTGCTGATTTTTCCTGAAAAATACACTAAAAATCCTACGAGCCGTTCCCGAGTAATCCCATCTTCTCCAAATTAGCAAAAAAAAAAAAGCGTTGCTGATTTTTCCTGGAAAAAACACTAAAAATCTTACGAGCCGTTCCCGAGTAATCACACCTTCTCCAAATTGGCCAAAAAAAAGCGTTGCTGATTTTTCCTGGAAATTACACTAAAAATCCTACGAGCCGTTCCCGAGTATACCCCTTTTTTCTCCAAATTGCCAAAAAAAAGCGTTGCTGATTTTTCTTGGAAAATACACTAAAAAACCTACGAGCCGTTCCCAAGTAATCCCATCTTCTCCAAATTAGCAAAAAAAAAGCGTTGCTGATTTTTCCTGGAAAAAACAGTAAAAATCTTACGAGCCGTTCCCGAGTAATCACACCTTCTCCAAATTGGCCAAAAAAAAGCGTTGCTGATTTTTCCTGGATATTACACTAAAAATCCTACGAGCCGTTCCGGAGTAATCCCATCTTCTCCAAATTGGCCAAAAAAAAGCGTTGCTGATTTTTCCTGGAAAATACACTAAAAAACCTACGAGCCGTTCCCGAGTAATCCTATCTTCTCCAAATTGGCCAAAAAAAAACGTTGCTGATTTTTCCTGGAAAATACACTAAAAGACCTACGAGCCGTTCCCGAGTAATCTTATCTTCTCCAAATTGGCCAAAAAAAGCGTTGCTGATTTTTCCTTGAAAATACACTAAAAAACATACGAGCCGTTCCCAAGTAATCCCACCTTCTCCAAATTGGCAAAAAAAAAAAGCGTTGCTGATTTTTCCTGAAAAATACACTAAAAATCCTACGAGCCGTTCCCGAGTAATCCCATCTTCTCCAAATTAGCAAAAAAAAAAAAGCGTTGCTGATTTTTCCTGGAAAAAACACTAAAAATCTTACGAGCCGTTCCCGAGTAATCACACCTTCTCCAAATTGGCCAAAAAAAAGCGTTGCTGATTTTTCCTGGAAATTACACTAAAAATCCTACGAGCCGTTCCCGAGTAATCCCATCTTCTCCAAATTGGCCAAAAAAAAGCGTTGCTGATTTTTCCTGGAAATTACACAAAAAATCCTACGAGCCGTTCCCGAGTAATCCCATCTTCTCCAAATTGGCCAAAAAAAAGCGTTGCTGATTTTTCCTGGAAAATACACTAAAAATCCTACGAGCCGTTCCCGCGTAATCACACCTTCTCCAAATTGGCAAAAAAAAGCGTTGTTGATTTTTCCTGGAAAATACACTAAAAATCCTACGAGCCGTTCCCGAGTAATCACACCTTCTCCAAATTGGCCAAAAAAAGCGTTGTTGATTTTTCCTGGAAAATACACTAAAAATCCTACGAGCCGTTCCCGAGTAATCACACCTTCTCCAAATTGGCCAAAAAAAAGCGTTGCTGTTTTTCCTGGAAATTACACTAAAAATCCTACGCGCCGTTCCCGAGTAATCCCATCTTCTCCAAATTGGCCAAAAAAAAGCGTTGCTGATTTTTCCTGGAAAATACACTAAAAATCCTACGAGCCGTTCTTGAGTAATCCCATCTTCTCCAAATTGGCCAAAAAAAAGCGTTGCTGATTTTTCTTGGAAAAAACACTAAAAATCCTACGAGCCGTTCCCGAGTAATCACACCTTCTCCAAATTGGCAAAAAAAAGCGTTGCTGATTTTTCCTGGAAAAAACACTAAAAATCTTACGAGCCGATCCCGAGTAATCACACCTTCTCCAAATTGGCCAAAAAAAAGCGTAGCTGATTTTTCCTGGAAAATACACTAAAAATCCCACGAGCCGTTCCCGAGTAATCACACCTTCTCCAAATTGGCCAAAAAAAAGCGTTGTTGATTTTTCCTGGAAAATACACTAAAAATCCTACGAGCCGTTCCCGAGTAATCACACCTTCTACAAATTGGCAAAAAAAAAAAGCGTTGCTGATTTTTCCTGGAAAATACACTAAAAATCCTACGAGCCGTTCCCGAGTAATCACACCTTCTCCAAATTGCCAAAAAAAAGCGTTGCTGATTTTTCCTGGAAAATACACTAAAAAACCTACGAGCCGTTCCCAAGTAATCCCATCTTCTCCAAATTAGCAAAAAAAAAAGCGTTGCTGATTTTTCCTGGAAAATATATTAAAAATCCTACGAGCAGTTCCCGAGTAATCACACCTTCTCCAAATTGGCCAAAAAAAGCGTTGTTGATTTTTCCTGGAAAATACACTAAAAATCCTACGAGCCGTTCCCGAGTAATCACACCTTCTCCAAATTGGCCAAAAAAAAGCGTTGCTGATTTTTCCTGGAAATTACACTAAAAATCCTACGAGCCGTTCCCGAGTAATCCCATCTTCTCCAAATTGGCCAAAAAAAAGCGTTGCTGATTTTTCCTGGAAAATACACTAAAAATCCTACGAGCCGTTCCCGAGTAATCCCATCTTCTCCAAATTGGCCAAAAACAAAGCGTTGCTGATTTTTCCTGGAAAAAACACTAAAAATCCTACGAGCCGTTCCCGAGTAATCACACCTTCTCCAAATTGGCAAAAAAAAGCGTTGCTGATTTTTCCTGGAAAAAACACTAAAAATCTTACGAGCCGTTCCCGAGTAATCACACCTTCTCCAAATTGGCCAAAAAAAAGCGTTGCTGATTTTTCCTGGAAAATACACTAAAAATCCCACGAGCCGTTCCCAAGTAATCACACCTTCTCCAAATTGGCCAAAAAAAAGCGTTGATGATTTTTCCTGGAAAATACACTAAAAATCCTACGAGCCGTTCCCGAGTAATCACACCTTCTCCAAATTGGCAAAAAAAAAAGCGTTGCTGATTTTTCCTTGAAAATACACTAAAAAACCTACGAGCCGTTCTGGAGTAATCACACCTTCTCCAAATTGGCAAAAAAAAGCGTTGCTGATTTTTCCTGGAAAAAACACTAAAAATCCTACGAGCCGTTCCCGAGTAATCCCATCTTCTCCAAATTGGCCAAAAAAAGCGTTGCTGATTTTTCCTGGAAAATACACTAAAAATCCTACGAGCCGTTCCCGAGTAATCCCATCTTCTCCGAAATGGCCAAAAAAAAAAGCGTTGCTGATTTTTCCTGGAAAATAACTAAAAATCCTACGAGCCGTTCCCGAGTAATCACACCTTCTCGAAATTGGCCAAAAAAAAGCGTTGCTGATTTTTCCTGGAAAATATATTAAAAATTTTATGAGCCGTTCCCGAGTAATCACACCTTCTCCAAATTGCCAAAAAAAAGCGTTGCTGATTTTTCCTGGAAAATACACTAAAAATCCTACGAGCCGTTCCCGAGTAATCACACCTTCTCGAAATTGGCCAAAAAAAAGCGTTGCTGATTTTTCCTGGAAAATACACTAAAAATCCTACGAGCCGTTCCCGAGTAATCACACCTTCTCCAAATTGGCCAAAAAAAAGCGTTGCTGATTTTTCCTGGAAAATACACTAAAAAACCTACGAGCCGTTCCCAAGTAATCCCATCTTCTCCAAATTAGCAAAAAAAAAAGCGTTGCTGATTTTTCCTGGAAAATATATTAAAAATTTTATGAGCCGTTCCCGAGTAATCACACGTTCTCCAAATTGGCAAAAAAAAGCTTTGCTGATTTTTCCTGGAAAAAACACTAAAAATCCTACGAGCCGTTCCCGAGTAATCACACCTTCTCCAAATTGGCCAAAAAAAGCGTTGTTGATTTTTCCTGGAAAATACACTAAAAATCCTATGAGCCGTTCCCGAGTAATCACACCTTCTCCAAATTGGCCAAAAAAAGCGTTGCTGATTTTTCCTGGAAAATACACTAAAAATCCTACGAGCCGTTCCCGAGTAATCACACCTTCTCCAAATTGGCCAAAAAAAAAGCGTTGCTGATTTTTCCTGGAAAATACACTAAAAATCCTACGAGCCGTTCCCGAGTAATCACACCTTCTCCAAATTGGCCAAAAAAAAGCGTTGCTGATTTTTCCTGGAAAATACACTAAAAATCCTACGAGCCGTTCCCGAGTAATCCCATCTTCTCCAAATTGGCCAACAAAAAGCGTTGCTGATTTTTCCTGGAAAATACACTAAAAATCTTACGAGCCGTTCCCGAGTAATCCCATCTCCAAATTAGCAAAAAAAAGCGTTGCTGATTTTTCCTGGAAAATATATTAAAAATTTTATGAGCCGTTCCCGAGTAATCACACCTTCTCCAAATTGGCAAAAAAAAGCGTTGCTGATTTTTCCTGGAAAAAACATCAAAAATCTTACGAGCCGTTCCCGAGTAATCACACCTTCTCCAAATTGGCCAAAAAAAAGCGTTGCTGATTTTTCCTTGAAAATACACTAAAAAACCTACGAGCCGTTCCCAAGTAATCCCATCTTCTCCAAATTAGCAAAAAAAAAAGCGTTGCTGATTTTTCCTGGAAAATATATTAAAAATTTTATGAGCCGTTCCCGAGTAATCACACCTTCTCCAAATTGGCAAAAAAAAGCGTTGCTGATTTTTCCTGGAAATTACACTAAAAATTTTATGAGCCGTTCCCGAGTAATCACACATTCTCCAAATTGGCAAAAAAAGTCGTTGCTGATTTTTCCTGGAAAAAACATCAAAAATCTTACGAGCCGTTCCCGAGTAATCACACCTTCTCCAAATTGGCCAAAAAAAAGCGTTGCTGATTTTTCCTTGAAAATACACTAAAAAACCTACGAGCCGTTCCCAAGTAATCCCATCTTCTCCAAATTAGCAAAAAAAAAAGCGTTGCTGCTTTTTCCTGGAAAATACACTAAAAATCCTACGAGCCGTTCCCGAGTAATCACACCTTCTCCAAATTGGCAAAAAAAAGCGTTGCTGATTTTTCCTGGATATTACACTAAAAATCCTACGAGCCGTTCCGGAGTAATCCCATCTTCTCCAAATTGGCCAAAAAAAAGCGTTGCTGATTTTTCCTGGAAAATACACTAAAAAACCTACGAGCCGTTCCCGAGTAATCCTATCTTCTCCAAATTGGCCAAAAAAAAACGTTGCTGATTTTTCCTGGAAAATACACTAAAAGACCTACGAGCCGTTCCCGAGTAATCTTATCTTCTCCAAATTGGCCAAAAAAAGCGTTGCTGATTTTTCCTTGAAAATACACTAAAAAACATACGAGCCGTTCCCAAGTAATCCCACCTTCTCCAAATTGGCAAAAAAAAAAAGCGTTGCTGATTTTTCCTGAAAAATACACTAAAAATCCTACGAGCCGTTCCCGAGTAATCCCATCTTCTCCAAATTAGCAAAAAAAAAAAGCGTTGCTGATTTTTCCTGGAAAAAACACTAAAAATCTTACGAGCCGTTCCCGAGTAATCACACCTTCTCCAAATTGGCCAAAAAAAAGCGTTGCTGATTTTTCCTGGAAATTACACTAAAAATCCTACGAGCCGTTCCCGAGTAATCCCATCTTCTCCAAATTGGCCAAAAAAAAGCGTTGCTGATTTTTCCTGGAAATTACACAAAAAATCCTACGAGCCGTTCCCGAGTAATCCCATCTTCTCCAAATTGGCCAAAAAAAAGCGTTGCTGATTTTTCCTGGAAAATACACTAAAAATCCTACGAGCCGTTCCCGCGTAATCACACCTTCTCCAAATTGGCAAAAAAAAGCGTTGTTGATTTTTCCTGGAAAATACACTAAAAATCCTACGAGCCGTTCCCGAGTAATCACACCTTCTCCAAATTGGCCAAAAAAAGCGTTGTTGATTTTTCCTGGAAAATACACTAAAAATCCTACGAGCCGTTCCCGAGTAATCACACCTTCTCCAAATTGGCCAAAAAAAAGCGTTGCTGTTTTTCCTGGAAATTACACTAAAAATCCTACGAGCCGTTCCCGAGTAATCCCATCTTCTCCAAATTGGCCAAAAAAAAGCGTTGCTGATTTTTCCTGGAAAATACACTAAAAATCCTACGAGCCGTTCCCGAGTAATCTTATCTTCTCCAAATTGGCCATAAAAAAGCGTTGCTGATTTTTCCTGGAAAAAACACTAAAAATCCTACGAGCCGTTCCCGAGTAATCACACCTTCTCCAAATTGGCAAAAAAAAGCGTTGCTGATTTTTCCTGGAAAAAACACTAAAAATCTTACGAGCCGATCCCGCGTAATCACACCTTCTCCAAATTGGCCAAAAAAAAGCGTAGCTGATTTTTCCTGGAAAATACACTAAAAATCCCACGAGCCGTTCCCGAGTAATCACACCTTCTCCAAATTGGCCAAAAAAAAGCGTTGTTGATTTTTCCTGGAAAATACACTAAAAATCCTACGAGCCGTTCCCGAGTAATCACACCTTCTACAAATTGGCAAAAAAAAAAGCGTTGCTGATTTTTCCTGGAAAATACACTAAAAATCCTACGAGCCGTTCCCGAGTAATCACACCTTCTCCAAATTGCCAAAAAAAAGCGTTGCTGATTTTTCCTGGAAAATACACTAAAAAACCTACGAGCCGTTCCCAAGTAATCCCATCTTCTCCAAATTAGCAAAAAAAAAAGCGTTGCTGATTTTTCCTGGAAAATATATTAAAAATCCTACGAGCAGTTCCCGAGTAATCACACCTTCTCCAAATTGGCCAAAAAAAGCGTTGTTGATTTTTCCTGGAAAATACACTAAAAATCCTACGAGCCGTTCCCGAGTAATCACACCTTCTCCAAATTGGCCAAAAAAAAGCGTTGCTGATTTTTCCTGGAAATTACACTAAAAATCCTACGAGCCGTTCCCGAGTAATCCCATCTTCTCCAAATTGGCCAAAAAAAAGCGTTGCTGATTTTTCCTGGAAAATACACTAAAAATCCTACGAGCCGTTCCCGAGTAATCCCATCTTCTCCAAATTGGCCAAAAACAAAGCGTTGCTGATTTTTCCTGGAAAAAACACTAAAAATCCTACGAGCCGTTCCCGAGTAATCACACCTTCTCCAAATTGGCAAAAAAAAAGCGTTGCTGATTTTTCCTGGAAAAAACACTAAAAATCTTACGAGCCGTTCCCGAGTAATCACACCTTCTCCAAATTGGCCAAAAAAAAGCGTTGCTGATTTTTCCTGGAAAATACACTAAAAATCCCACGAGCCGTTCCCGAGTAATCACACCTTCTCCAAATTGGCCAAAAAAAAGCGTTGATGATTTTTCCTGGAAAATACACTAAAAATCCTACGAGCCGTTCCCGAGTAATCACACCTTCTCCAAATTGGCCAAAAAAAAGCGTTGATGATTTTTCCTGGAAAATACACTAAAAATCCTACGAGCCGTTCCCGAGTAATCACACCTTCTCCAAATTGGCAAAAAAAAAGCGTTGCTGATTTTTCCTTGAAAATACACTAAAAAACCTACGAGCCGTTCTGGAGTAATCACACCTTCTCCAAATTGGCAAAAAAAAGCGTTGCTGATTTTTCCTGGAAAAAACACTAAAAATCCTACGAGCCGTTCCCGAGTAATCCCATCTTCTCCAAATTGGCCAAAAAAAGCGTTGCTGATTTTTCCTGGAAAATACACTAAAAATCCTACGAGCCGTTCCCGAGTAATCCCATCTTCTCCGAAATGGCCAAAAAAAAAGCGTTGCTGATTTTTCCTGGAAAATAACTAAAAATCTAACGAGCCGTTCCCGAGTAATCCCATCTTCTCCGAAATGGCCAAAAAAAAAGCGTTGCTGATTTTTCCTGGAAAATAACTAAAAATCCTACGAGCCGTTCCCGAGTAATCACACCTTCTCGAAATTGGCCAAAAAAAAGCGTTGCTGATTTTTCCTGGAAAATATATTAAAAATTTTATGAGCCGTTCCCGAGTAATCACACCTTCTCCAAATTGCCAAAAAAAAGCGTTGCTGATTTTTCCTGGAAAATACACTAAAAATCCTACGAGCCGTTCCCGAGTAATCACACCTTCTCGAAATTGGCCAAAAAAAAGCGTTGCTGATTTTTCCTGGAAAATACACTAAAAATCCTACGAGCCGTTCCCGAGTAATCACACCTTCTCCAAATTGGCCAAAAAAAAGCGTTGCTGATTTTTCCTGGAAAATACACTAAAAAACCTACGAGCCGTTCCCAAGTAATCCCATCTTCTCCAAATTAGCAAAAAAAAAAGCGTTGCTGATTTTTCCTGGAAAATATATTAAAAATTTTATGAGCCGTTCCCGAGTAATCACACGTTCTCCAAATTGGCAAAAAAAAGCTTTGCTGATTTTTCCTGGAAAAAACACTAAAAATCCTACGAGCCGTTCCCGAGTAATCACACCTTCTCCAAATTGGCCAAAAAAAGCGTTGTTGATTTTTCCTGGAAAATACACTAAAAATCCTATGAGCCGTTCCCGAGTAATCACACCTTCTCCAAATTGGCCAAAAAAAGCGTTGCTGATTTTTCCTGGAAAATACACTAAAAATCCTACGAGCCGTTCCCGAGTAATCACACCTTCTCCAAATTGGCCAAAAAAAAAGCGTTGCTGATTTTTCCTGGAAAATACACTAAAAATCCTACGAGCCGTTCCCGAGTTATCACACCTTCTCCAAATTGGCCAAAAAAAAGCGTTGCTGATTTTTCCTGGAAAATACACTAAAAATCCTACGAGCCGTTCCTGAGTAATCCCATCTTCTCCAAATTGGCCAACAAAAAGCGTTGCTGATTTTTCCTGGAAAATACACTAAAAATCTTACGAGCCGTTCCCGAGTAATCCCATCTCCAAATTAGCAAAAAAAAGCGTTGCTGATTTTTCCTGGAAAATATATTAAAAATTTTATGAGCCGTTCCCGAGTAATCACACCTTCTCCAAATTGGCAAAAAAAAGCGTTGCTGATTTTTCCTGGAAAAAACATCAAAAATCTTACGAGCCGTTCCCGAGTAATCACACCTTCTCCAAATTGGCCAAAAAAAAGCGTTGCTGATTTTTCCTTGAAAATACACTAAAAAACCTACGAGCCGTTCCCAAGTAATCCCATCTTCTCCAAATTAGCAAAAAAAAAGCGTTGCTGATTTTTCCTGGAAAATATATTAAAAATTTTATGAGCCGTTCCCGAGTAATCACACCTTCTCCAAATTGGCAAAAAAAAGCGTTGCTGATTTTTCCTGGAAATTACACTAAAAATTTTATGAGCCGTTCCCGAGTAATCACACATTCTCCAAATTGGCAAAAAAAGTCGTTGCTGATTTTTCCTGGAAAAAACATCAAAAATCTTACGAGCCGTTCCCGAGTAATCACACCTTCTCCAAATTGGCCAAAAAAAAGCGTTGCTGATTTTTCCTTGAAAATACACTAAAAAACCTACGAGCCGTTCCCAAGTAATCCCATCTTCTCCAAATTAGCAAAAAAAAAGCCGTTGCTGCTTTTTCCTGGAAAATACACTAAAAATCCTACGAGCCGTTCCCGAGTAATCACACCTTCTCCAAATTGGCAAAAAAAAGCGTTGCTGATTTTTCCTTGAAAATACACTAAAAAACCTACGAGCCGTTCCCAAGTAATCCCATCTTCTCCAAATTGGCAAAAAAAAGCGTTGCTGATTTTTCCTGGAAAAAACACTAAAAATCTTACGAGCCGTTCCCGAGTAATCACACCTTCTCCAAATTGGCCAAAAAAAAGCGTTGCTGATTTTTCCTGGAAAATACACTAAAAATCCCACGAGCCGTTCCCGAGTAATCACACCTTCTCCAAATTGGCCAAAAAAAAGCGTTGATGATTTTTCCTGGAAAATACACTAAAAATCCTACGAGCCGTTCCCGAGTAATCACACCTTCTCCAAATTGGCAAAAAAAAAAGCGTTGCTGATTTTTCCTTGAAAATACACTAAAAAACCTACGAGCCGTTCTGGAGTAATCACACCTTCTCCAAATTGGCCAAAAAAAAGCGTTGATGATTTTTCCTGGAAAATAAACTAAAAATCCTACGAACCGTTCCCGAGTAATCACACCTTCTCCAAATTGGCAAAAAAAAAAGCGTTGCTGATTTTTCCTTGAAAATACACTAAAAAACCTACGAGCCGTTCTGGAGTAATCACACCTTCTCCAAATTGGCAAAAAAAAGCGTTGCTGATTTTTCCTGGAAAAAACACTAAAAATCCTACGAGCCGTTCCCGAGTAATCCCATCTTCTAAAAATTGGCCAAAAAAAGCGTTGCTGATTTTTCCTGGAAAATACACTAAAAATCCTACGAGCCGTTCCCGAGTAATCCCATCTTCTCCGAAATGGCCAAAAAAAAAGCGTTGCTGATTTTTCCTGGAAAATAACTAAAAATCCTACGAGCCTTTCCCGAGTAATCACACCTTCTCGAAATTGGCCAAAAAAAAGCGTTGCTGATTTTTCCTGGAAAATATATTAAAAATTTTATGAGCCGTTCCCGAGTAATCACACCTTCTCCAAATTGCCAAAAAAAAGCGTTGCTGATTTTTCCTGGAAAATACACTAAAAATCCTACGAGCCGTTCCCGAGTAATCACACCTTCTCGAAATTGGCCAAAAAAAAGCGTTGCTGATTTTTCCTGGAAAATACACTAAAAATCCTACGAGCCGTTCCCGAGTAATCACACCTTCTCCAAATTGGCCAAAAAAAAGCGTTGCTGATTTTTCCTGGAAAATACACTAAAAAACCTACGAGCCGTTCCCAAGTAATCCCATCTTCTCCAAATTAGCAAAAAAAAAAGCGTTGCTGATTTTTCCTGGAAAATATATTAAAAATTTTATGAGCCGTTCCCGAGTAATCAACCGTTCTCCAAATTGGCAAAAAAAAAGCTTTGCTGATTTTTCCTGGAAAAAACACTAAAAATCCTACGAGCCGTTCCCGAGTAATCACACCTTCTCCAAATTGGCCAAAAAAAGCGTTGTTGATTTTTCCTGGAAAATACACTAAAAATCCTACGAGCCGTTCCCGAGTAATCACACCTTCTCCAAATTGGCCAAAAAAAGCGTTGCTGATTTTTCCTGGAAAATACACTAAAAATCCTACGAGCCGTTCCCGAGTAATCACACCTTCTCCAAATTGGCCAAAAAAAAAGCGTTGCTGATTTTTCCTGGAAAATACACTAAAAATCCTACGAGCCGTTCCCGAGTAATCACACCTTCTCCAAATTGGCCAAAAAAAAGCGTTGCTGATTTTTCCTGGAAAATACACTAAAAATCCTACGAGCCGTTCCCGAGTAATCCCATCTTCTCCAAATTGGCCAACAAAAAGCGTTGCTGATTTTTCCTGGAAAATACACTAAAAATCTTACGAGCCGTTCCCGAGTAATCCCATCTCCAAATTAGCAAAAAAAAGCGTTGCTGATTTTTCCTGGAAAATATATTAAAAATTTTATGAGCCGTTCCCGAGTAATCACACCTTCTCCAAATTGGCAAAAAAAAGCGTTGCTGATTTTTCCTGGAAAAAACATCAAAAATCTTACGAGCCGTTCCCGAGTAATCACACCTTCTCCAAATTGGCCAAAAAAAAGCGTTGCTGATTTTTCCTTGAAAATACACTAAAAAACCTACGAGCCGTTCCCAAGTAATCCCATCTTCTCCAAATTAGCAAAAAAAAAGCGTTGCTAATTTTTCCTGGAAAATATATTAAAAATTTTATGAGCCGTTCCCGAGTAATCACACCTTCTCCAAATTGGCAAAAAAAAGCGTTGCTGATTTTTCCTGGAAATTACACTAAAAATTTTATGAGCCGTTCCCGAGTAATCACACATTCTCCAAATTGGCAAAAAAAGTCGTTGCTGATTTTTCCTGGAAAAAACATCAAAAATCTTACGAGCCGTTCCCGAGTAATCACACCTTCTCCAAATTGGCCAAAAAAAAGCGTTGCTGATTTTTCCTTGAAAATACACTAAAAAACCTACGAGCCGTTCCCAAGTAATCCCATCTTCTCCAAATTAGCAAAAAAAAAAGCGTTGCTGCTTTTTCCTGGAAAATACACTAAAAATCCTACGAGCCGTTCCCGAGTAATCACACCTTCTCCAAATTGGCAAAAAAAAGCGTTGCTGATTTTTCCTTGAAAATACACTAAAAAACCTACGAGCCGTTCCCAAGTAATCCCATCTTCTCCAAATTAGCAAAAAAAAAAGCGTTGCTGATTTTTCCTGGAAAATACACTAAAAATCCTACGAGCCGTTCCCGAGTAATCACACCTTCTCCAAATTGGCCAAAAAAAAGTGTTGCTGATTTTTCCTGGAAATTACACTAAAAATCCTACGAGCCGTTCCCGAGTAATCACACCTTCTCCAAATTGGCCAAAAAAAAGCGTTGCTGATTTTTCCTGGAAAATACACTAAAAATCCTACGAGCCGTTCCCGAGTAATCACACCTTCTCCAAATTGGCCAAAAAAAGCGTTGCTGATTTTTCCTGGAAAATACACTAAAAATCCTACGAGCCGTTCCCGAGTAATCACACCTTCTCCAAATTGGCCAAAAAAAAGCTTTGTTGATTTTTCCTGGAAAAAACACTAAAAATCTTACGAGCCGTTCCCGAGTAATCCCATCTTCTCCAAATTGGCCAAAAAAAAGCGTTGCTGATTTTTCCTGGAAAATACACCAAAAATCCTACGAGCCGTTCCCGAGTAATCACACCTTCTCGAAATTGGCCAAAAAAAAAGCGTTGCTGATTTTTCCTGGAAAATACACTAAAAATTTTATGAGCCGTTCCCGAGTAATCACACCTTCTCCAAATTGCCAAAAAAAAGCGTTGCTGATTTTTCTTGGAAATTACACTAAAAATCCTACGAGCCGTTCCCGAGTAATCCCATCTTCTCCAAATTGGCAAAAAAAAGCGTTGTTGATTTTTCCTGGAAAATATATTAAAAATTTTATGAGCCGTTCCCGAGTAATCACACCTTCTCCAAATTGGCAAAAAAAGCGTTGCTGATTTTTCCTGGAAAATACACTAAAAATCCTACGAGCCGTTCCCGAGTAATCACACCTTCTCCAAATTGGCCAAAAAAAAGCTTTGTTGATTTTTCCTGGAAAATACACTAAAAATCCTACGAGCCGTTCCCGAGTAATCACACCTTCTCCAAATTGGCCAAAAAAAGCGTTGCTGATTTTTCCTGGAAAATACACTAAAAATCCTACGAGCCGTTCCCGAGTAATCACACCTTCTCCAAATTGGCCAAAAAAAAGCTTTGTTGATTTTTCCTGGAAAAAACACTAAAAATCTTACGAGCCGTTCCCGAGTAATCCCATCTTCTCCAAATTGGCCAAAAAAAAAGCGTTGCTGATTTTTCCTTGAAAATACACTAAAAATCCTACGAGCCGTTCCCGAGTAATCACACCTTCTCGAAATTGGCCAAAAAAAAGCGTTGCTGATTTTTCCTGGAAATTACACTAAAAATCCTACGAGCCGTTCCCGAGTAATCACACCTCCAAATTGGCCAAAAAAAAGCGTTGCTGATTTTTCCTGGAAAATACACTAAAAATCCTACGAGCCGTTCCCGAGTAATCACGTCTTCTCCAAATTGGCCAAAAAAAGCGTTGCTGATTTTTCCTGGAAAATACACTAAAAATCCTACGAGCCGTTCCCGAGTAATCACACCTTCTCCAAATTGGCCAAAAAAAAGCTTTGTTGATTTTTCCTGGAAAAAACACTAAAAATCTTACGAGCCGTTCCCGAGTAATCCCATCTTCTCCAAATTGGCCAAAAAAAAGCGTTGCTGATTTTTCCTGGAAAATACACTAAAAATTTTATGAGCCGTTCCCGAGTAATCACACCTTCTCCAAATTGCCAAAAAAAAGCGTTGCTGATTTTTCCTGGAAAATACACTAAAAATCCTACGAGCCGTTCCCGAGTAATCACACCTTCTCCAAATTGGCCAAAAAAAGCGTTGCTGATTTTTCCTGGAAAATACTCTAAAAATCCTACGAGCCGTTCCCGAGTAATCACACCTTCTCCAAATTGGCCAAAAAAAAGCTTTGTTGATTTTTCCTGGAAAAAACACTAAAAATCTTACGAGCCGTTCCCGAGTAATCCCATCTTCTCCAAATTGGCAAAAAAAAGCGTTGTTGATTTTTCCTGGAAAAAACACTAAAAATCCTACGAGCCGTTCCCGAGTAATCACACCTTCTCCAAATTGGCCAAAAAAAGCGTTGCTGATTTTTCCTGGAAAATACACTAAAAATCCTACGAGCCGTTCCCGAGTAATCACACCTTCTCCAAATTGGCCAAAAAAAAGCTTTGTTGATTTTTCCTGGAAAAAACACTAAAAATCTTACGAGCCGTTCCCGAGTAATCACACCTTCTCCAAATTGGCCAAAAAAAAGCTTTGTTGATTTTTCCTGGAAAAAACACTAAAAATCTTACGAGCCGTTCCCGAGTAATCCCATCTTCTCCAAATTGGCAAAAAAAAGCGTTGTTGATTTTTCCTGGAAAAAACACTAAAAATCCTACGAGCCGTTCCCGAGTAATCTTATCTTCTCCAAATTGGCCAAAAAAAAACGTTGTTAATTTTTCCTGGAAAATACACTAAAAATCCTACGAGCCGTTCCCGAGTAATCACACCTTCTCCAAATTGCCAAAAAAAAGCGTTGCTGATTTTTCCTGGAAAATACACTAAAAATCCTACGAGCCGTTTCCGAGTAATCTTATCTTCTCCAAATTGGCCAAAAAAAAACGTTGTTAATTTTTCCTGGAAAATACACTAAAAATCCTACGAGCCGTTCCCGAGTAATCACACCTTCTCCAAATTGCCAAAAAAAAAAGCGTTGCTGATTTTTCCTGGAAATTACACTAAAAATCCTACGAGCCGTTCCCGAGTAATCACACCTTCTCCAAATTGCCAAAAAAAAAGCGTTGTTGATTTTTCCTGGAAAATATATTAAAAATTTTATGAGCCGTTCCCGAGTAATCACACCTTCTCCAAATTGGCAAAAAAAAGCGTTGCTGATTTTTCCTGGAAAATACACTAAAAATCCTACGAGCCGTTCCCGAGTAATCACACCTTTTCCAAATTGGCCAAAAAAAGCGTTGCTGATTTTTCCTGGAAAATACACTAAAAATCCTACGAGCCGTTCCCGAGTAATCACACCTTCTCCAAATTGGCCAAAAAAAAGCTTTGTTGATTTTTCCTGAAAAAAACACTAAAAATCTTACGAGCCGTTCCCGAGTAATCCCATCTTCTCCAAATTGGCCAAAAAAAAGCGTTGCTGATTTTTCCTGGAAAATACACTAAAAATCCTACGAGCCGTTCCCGAGTAATCACACCTTCTCGAAATTGGCCAAAAAAAAGCGTTGCTGATTTTTCCTGGAAAATACACTAAAAATTTTATGAGCCGTTCCCGAGTAATCACACCTTCTCCAAATTGGCCAAAAAAAGCGTTGCTGATTTTTCCTGGAAAATACACTAAAAATCCTACGAGCCGTTCCCGAGTAATCACACCTTCTCCAAATTGGCCAAAAAAAAGCTTTGTTGATTTTTCCTGGAAAAAACACTAAAAATCTTACGAGCCGTTCCCGAGTAATCACACCTTCTCCAAATTGGCCAAAAAAAAGCGTTGCTGATTTTTCCTTGAAAATACACTAAAAAACCTACGAGCCGTTCCCAAGTAATCCCATCTTCTCCAAATTAGCAAAAAAAAAAGCGTTGCTAATTTTTCCTGGAAAATATATTAAAAATTTTATGAGCCGTTCCCGAGTAATCACACCTTCTCCAAATTGGCAAAAAAAAGCGTTGCTGATTTTTCCTGGAAATTACACTAAAAATTTTATGAGCCGTTCCCGAGTAATCACACATTCTCCAAATTGGCAAAAAAAGTCGTTGCTGATTTTTCCTGGAAAAAACATCAAAAATCTTACGAGCCGTTCCCGAGTAATCACACCTTCTCCAAATTGGCCAAAAAAAAGCGTTGCTGATTTTTCCTTGAAAATACACTAAAAAACCTACGAGCCGTTCCCAAGTAATCCCATCTTCTCCAAATTAGCAAAAAAAAAAGCGTTGCTGCTTTTTCCTGGAAAATACACTAAAAATCCTACGAGCCGTTCCCGAGTAATCACACCTTCTCCAAATTGGCAAAAAAAAGCGTTGCTGATTTTTCCTTGAAAATACACTAAAAAACCTACGAGCCGTTCCCAAGTAATCCCATCTTCTCCAAATTAGCAAAAAAAAAAGCGTTGCTGATTTTTCCTGGAAAATACACTAAAAATCCTACGAGCCGTTCCCGAGTAATCACACCTTCTCCAAATTGGCCAAAAAAAAGCGTTGCTGATTTTTCCTGGAAATTACACTAAAAATCCTACGAGCCGTTCCCGAGTAATCACACCTTCTCCAAATTGGCCAAAAAAAAGCGTTGCTGATTTTTCCTGGAAAATACACTAAAAATCCTACGAGCCGTTCCCGAGTAATCACACCTTCTCCAAATTGGCCAAAAAAAGCGTTGCTGATTTTTCCTGGAAAATACACTAAAAATCCTACGAGCCGTTCCCGAGTAATCACACCTTCTCCAAATTGGCCAAAAAAAAGCTTTGTTGATTTTTCCTGGAAAAAACACTAAAAATCTTACGAGCCGTTCCCGAGTAATCCCATCTTCTCCAAATTGGCCAAAAAAAAGCGTTGCTGATTTTTCCTGGAAAATACACCAAAAATCCTACGAGCCGTTCCCGAGTAATCACACCTTCTCGAAATTGGCCAAAAAAAAGCGTTGCTGATTTTTCCTGGAAAATACACTAAAAATTTTATGAGCCGTTCCCGAGTAATCACACCTTCTCCAAATTGCCAAAAAAAAGCGTTGCTGATTTTTCTTGGAAATTACACTAAAAATCCTACGAGCCGTTCCCGAGTAATCCCATCTTCTCCAAATTGGCAAAAAAAAGCGTTGTTGATTTTTCCTGGAAAATATATTAAAAATTTTATGAGCCGTTCCCGAGTAATCACACCTTCTCCAAATTGGCAAAAAAAAGCGTTGCTGATTTTTCCTGGAAAATACACTAAAAATCCTACGAGCCGTTCCCGAGTAATCACACCTTCTCCAAATTGGCCAAAAAAAGCGTTGCTGATTTTTCCTGGAAAATACACTAAAAATCCTACGAGCCGTTCCCGAGTAATCACACCTTCTCCAAATTGGCCAAAAAAAAGCTTTGTTGATTTTTCCTGGAAAAAACACTAAAAATCTTACGAGCCGTTCCCGAGTAATCCCATCTTCTCCAAATTGGCCAAAAAAAAAGCGTTGCTGATTTTTCCTTGAAAATACACTAAAAATCCTACGAGCCGTTCCCGAGTAATCACACCTTCTCGAAATTGGCCAAAAAAAAGCGTTGCTGATTTTTCCTGGAAATTACACTAAAAATCCTACGAGCCGTTCCCGAGTAATCACACCTTCTCCAAATTGGCCAAAAAAAAAGCGTTGCTGATTTTTCCTGGAAAATACACTAAAAATCCTACGAGCCGTTCCCGAGTAATCACACCTTCTCCAAATTGGCCAAAAAAAGCGTTGCTGATTTTTCCTGGAAAATACACTAAAAATCCTACGAGCCGTTCCCGAGTAATCACACCTTCTCCAAATTGGCCAAAAAAAAGCTTTGTTGATTTTTCCTGGAAAAAACACTAAAAATCTTACGAGCCGTTCCCGAGTAATCCCATCTTCTCCAAATTGGCCAAAAAAAAGCGTTGCTGATTTTTCCTGGAAAATACACTAAAAATTTTATGAGCCGTTCCCGAGTAATCACACCTTCTCCAAATTGCCAAAAAAAAGCGTTGCTGATTTTTCCTGGAAAATACACTAAAAATCCTACGAGCCGTTCCCGAGTAATCACACCTTCTCCAAATTGGCCAAAAAAAGCGTTGCTGATTTTTCCTGGAAAATACACTAAAAATCCTACGAGCCGTTCCCGAGTAATCACACCTTCTCCAAATTGGCCAAAAAAAAGCTTTGTTGATTTTTCCTGGAAAAAACACTAAAAATCTTACGAGCCGTTCCCGAGTAATCCCATCTTCTCCAAATTGGCAAAAAAAAGCGTTGTTGATTTTTCCTGGAAAAAACACTAAAAATCCTACGAGCCGTTCCCGAGTAATCACACCTTCTCCAAATTGGCCAAAAAAAGCGTTGCTGATTTTTCCTGGAAAATACACTAAAAATCCTACGAGCCGTTCCCGAGTAATCACACCTTCTCCAAATTGGCCAAAAAAAAGCTTTGTTGATTTTTCCTGGAAAAAACACTAAAAATCTTACGAGCCGTTCCCGAGTAATCACACCTTCTCCAAATTGGCCAAAAAAAAGCTTTGTTGATTTTTCCTGGAAAAAACAATAAAAATCTTACGAGCCGTTCCCGAGTAATCCCATCTTCTCCAAATTGGCAAAAAAAAGCGTTGTTGATTTTTCCTGGAAAAAACACTAAAAATCCTACGAGCCGTTCCCGAGTAATCTTATCTTCTCCAAATTGGCCAAAAAAAAACGTTGTTAATTTTTCCTGGAAAATACACTAAAAATCCTACGAGCCGTTCCCGAGTAATCACACCTTCTCCAAATTGCCAAAAAAAAAGCGTTGCTGATTTTTCCTGGAAAATACACTAAAAATCCTACGAGCCGTTCCCGAGTAATCTTATCTTCTCCAAATTGGCCAAAAAAAAACGTTGTTAATTTTTCCTGGAAAATACACTAAAAATCCTACGAGCCGTTCCCGAGTAATCACACCTTCTCCAAATTGCCAAAAAAAAAAGCGTTGCTGATTTTTCCTGGAAATTACACTAAAAATCCTACGAGCCGTTCCCGAGTAATCACACCTTCTCCAAATTGCCAAAAAAAAAGCGTTGTTGATTTTTCCTGGAAAATATATTAAAAATTTTATGAGCCGTTCCCGAGTAATCACACCTTCTCCAAATTGGCAAAAAAAAGCGTTGCTGATTTTTCCTGGAAAATACACTAAAAATCCTACGAGCCGTTCCCGAGTAATCACACCTTCTCCAAATTGGCCAAAAAAAGCGTTGCTGATTTTTCCTGGAAAATACACTAAAAATCCTACGAGCCGTTCCCGAGTAATCACACCTTCTCCAAATTGGCCAAAAAAAAGCTTTGTTGATTTTTCCTGGAAAAAACACTAAAAATCTTACGAGCCGTTCCCGAGTAATCCCATCTTCTCCAAATTGGCCAAAAAAAAGCGTTGCTGATTTTTCCTGGAAAATACACTAAAAATCCTACGAGCCGTTCCCGAGTAATCACACCTTCTCCAAATTGCCAAAAAAAAAGCGTTGCTGATTTTTCCTGGAAATTACACTAAAAATCCTACGAGCCGTTCCCGAGTAATCCCAAATTGGCCAAAAAAAGCGTTGTTGATTTTTCCTGGAAAATACACTAAAAATCCTAAGAGCCGTTCCCGAGTAATCACACCTTCTCCAAATTGCCAAAAAAAAAAGCGTTGCTGATTTTTCCTGGAAATTACACTAAAAATCCTACGAGCCGTTCCCGAGTAATCACACCTTCTCCAAATTGCCAAAAAAAAAGCGTTGTTGATTTTTCCTGGAAAATATATTAAAAATTTTATGAGCCGTTCCCGAGTAACCACACCTTCTCCAAATTGGCAAAAAAAAGCGTTGCTGATTTTTCCTGGAAAATACACTAAAAATCCTACGAGCCGTTCCCGAGTAATCACACCTTCTCCAAATTGGCAAAAAAAAGCGTTGCTGATTTTTCCTGGAAAATACACTAAAAATCCTACGAGCCGTTCCCGAGTAATCACACCTTCTCCAAATTGGCCAAAAAAAGCGTTGCTGATTTTTCCTGGAAAATACACTAAAAATCCTACGAGCCGTTCCCGAGTAATCACACCTTCTCCAAATTGGCCAAAAAAAAGCTTTGTTGATTTTTCCTGGAAAAAACACTAAAAATCTTACGAGCCGTTCCCGAGTAATCCCATCTTCTCCAAATTGGCCAAAAAAAAAGCGTTGCTGATTTTTCCTTGAAAATACACTAAAAATCCTACGAGCCGTTCCCGAGTAATCACACCTTCTCGAAATTGGCCAAAAAAAAGCGTTGCTGATTTTTCCTGGAAATTACACTAAAAATCCTACGAGCCGTTCCCGAGTAATCACACCTTCTCCAAATTGGCCAAAAAAAAAGCGTTGCTGATTTTTCCTGGAAAATACACTAAAAATCCTACGAGCCGTTCCCGAGTAATCACACCTTCTCCAAATTGGCCAAAAAAAGCGTTGCTGATTTTTCCTGGAAAATACACTAAAAATCCTACGAGCCGTTCCCGAGTAATCACACCTTCTCCAAATTGGCCAAAAAAAAGCTTTGTTGATTTTTCCTGGAAAAAACACTAAAAATCTTACGAGCCGTTCCCGAGTAATCCCATCTTCTCCAAATTGGCCAAAAAAAAGCGTTGCTGATTTTTCCTGGAAAATACACTAAAAATTTTATGAGCCGTTCCCGAGTAATCACACCTTCTCCAAATTGCCAAAAAAAAGCGTTGCTGATTTTTCCTGGAAAATACACTAAAAATCCTACGAGCCGTTCCCGAGTAATCACACCTTCTCCAAATTGGCCAAAAAAAGCGTTGCTGATTTTTCCTGGAAAATACACTAAAAATCCTACGAGCCGTTCCCGAGTAATCACACCTTCTCCAAATTGGCCAAAAAAAAGCTTTGTTGATTTTTCCTGGAAAAAACACTAAAAATCTTACGAGCCGTTCCCGAGTAATCCCATCTTCTCCAAATTGGCAAAAAAAAGCGTTGTTGATTTTTCCTGGAAAAAACACTAAAAATCCTACGAGCCGTTCCCGAGTAATCACACCTTCTCCAAATTGGCCAAAAAAAGCGTTGCTGATTTTTCCTGGAAAATACACTAAAAATCCTACGAGCCGTTCCCGAGTAATCACACCTTCTCCAAATTGGCCAAAAAAAAGCTTTGTTGATTTTTCCTGGAAAAAACACTAAAAATCTTACGAGCCGTTCCCGAGTAATCACACCTTCTCCAAATTGGCCAAAAAAAAGCTTTGTTGATTTTTCCTGGAAAAAACACTAAAAATCTTACGAGCCGTTCCCGAGTAATCCCATCTTCTCCAAATTGGCAAAAAAAAGCGTTGTTGATTTTTCCTGGAAAAAACACTAAAAATCCTACGAGCCGTTCCCGAGTAATCTTATCTTCTCCAAATTGGCCAAAAAAAAACGTTGTTAATTTTTCCTGGAAAATACACTAAAAATCCTACGAGCCGTTCCCGAGTAATCACACCTTCTCCAAATTGCCAAAAAAAAAGCGTTGCTGATTTTTCCTGGAAAATACACTAAAAATCCTACGAGCCGTTCCCGAGTAATCTTATCTTCTCCAAATTGGCCAAAAAAAAACGTTGTTAATTTTTCCTGGAAAATACACTAAAAATCCTACGAGCCGTTCCCGAGTAATCACACCTTCTCCAAATTGCCAAAAAAAAAAGCGTTGCTGATTTTTCCTGGAAATTACACTAAAAATCCTACGAGCCGTTCCCGAGTAATCACACCTTCTCCAAATTGGCCAAAAAAAAGCGTTGCTGATTTTTCCTGGAAAAAACATCAAAAATCTTACGAGCCGTTCCCGAGTAATCACACCTTCTCCAAATTGGCCAAAAAAAAGCGTTGCTGATTTTTCCTTGAAAATACACTAAAAAACCTACGAGCCATTCCCAAGTAATCCCATCTTCTCCAAATTAGCAAAAAAAAAAGCGTTGCTGATTTTTCCTGGAAAATACACTAAAAATCCTACGAGCCGTTCCCGAGTAATCACACCTTCTCCAAATTGGCAAAAAAAAGCGTTGCTGATTTTTCCTGGAAAAAACACTAAAAATCCTACGAGCCGTTCCCGAGTAATCACACCTTCTCCAAATTGGCCAAAAAAAAGCGTTGCTGATTTTTCCTGGAAATTACACTAAAAATCCTACGAGCCGTTCCCGAGTAATCACACCTTCTCCAAATTGGCAAAAAAAAAGCGTTACTGATTTTTCCTGGAAAATACACTAAAAATTCTACGAGCCGTTCCCGAGTAATCATACCTTCTCCAAATTGGCCAAAAATAAAGCGTTGCTGATTTTTCCTGGAAAATACACTAAAAATCCTACGAGCCGTTCCCGAGTAATCCCATCTTCTCCAAATTGGCCAAAAAAAAGCGTTGCTGATTTTTCCTGGAAAATGCACTAAAAATCCTACGAGCCGTTCCCGAGTAATCACACCTTCTCGAAATTGGCCAAAAAAAAAAGCGTTGCTGATTTTTCCTGGAAAATACACTAAAAATTTTATGAGCCGTTCCCGAGTAATCACACCTTCTCCAAATTGCCAAAAAAAAAAGCGTTGCTGATTTTTCCTGGAAATTACACTAAAAATCCTACGAGCCGTTCCCGAGTAATCACACCTTCTCCAAATTGGCCAAAAAAAAGCGTTGTTGATTTTTCCTGGAAAATACACTAAAAATCCTACGAGCCGTTCCCGAGTAATCTTATCTTCTCCAAATTGGCAAAAAAAAAACGTTGCTGATTTTTCCTGGAAAATACACTAAAAATCCTACGAGCCGTTCCCGAGTAATCACACCTTCTCCAAATTGGCCAAAAAAAAAGCGTTGCTGATTTTTCCTGGAAAATACACTAAAAATCCTACGAGCCGTTCCCGAGTAATCACACCTTCTCCAAATTGGCCAAAAAAAGCGTTGCTGATTTTTCCTGGAAAATACACTAAAAATCCTACGAGCCGTTCCCGAGTAATCACACCTTCTCCAAATTGGCCAAAAAAAAGCTTTGTTGATTTTGCCTGGAAAAAACACTAAAAATCTTACGAGCCGTTCCCGAGTAATCCCATCTTCTCCAAATTGGCCAAAAAAAAGCGTTGCTGATTTTTCCTGGAAAATACACTAAAAATTTTATGAGCCGTTCCCGAGTAATCACACCTTCTCCAAATTGCCAAAAAAAAGCGTTGCTGATTTTTCCTGGAAAATACACTAAAAATCCTACGAGCCGTTCCCGAGTAATCACACCTTCTCCAAATTGGCCAAAAAAAGCGTTGCTGATTTTTCCTGGAAAATACACTAAAAATCCTACGAGCCGTTCCCGAGTAATCACACCTTCTCCAAATTGGCCAAAAAAAAGCTTTGTTGATTTTTCCTGGAAAAAACACTAAAAATCTTACGAGCCGTTCCCGAGTAATCCCATCTTCTCCAAATTGGCAAAAAAAAGCGTTGTTGATTTTTCCTGGAAAAAACACTAAAAATCCTACGAGCCGTTCCCGAGTAATCACACCTTCTCCAAATTGGCCAAAAAAAGCGTTGCTGATTTTTCCTGGAAAATACACTAAAAATCCTACGAGCCGTTCCCGAGTAATCACACCTTCTCCAAATTGGCCAAAAAAAAGCTTTGTTGATTTTTCCTGGAAAAAACACTAAAAATCTTACGAGCCGTTCCCGAGTAATCACACCTTCTCCAAATTGGCCAAAAAAAAGCTTTGTTGATTTTTCCTGGAAAAAACACTAAAAATCTTACGAGCCGTTCCCGAGTAATCCCATCTTCTCCAAATTGGCAAAAAAAAGCGTTGTTGATTTTTCCTGGAAAAAACACTAAAAATCCTACGAGCCGTTCCCGAGTAATCTTATCTTCTCCAAATTGGCCAAAAAAAAACGTTGTTAATTTTTCCTGGAAAATACACTAAAAATCCTACGAGCCGTTCCCGAGTAATCACACCTTCTCCAAATTGCCAAAAAAAAAGCGTTGCTGATTTTTCCTGGAAAATACACTAAAAATCCTACGAGCCGTTCCCGAGTAATCTTATCTTCTCCAAATTGGCCAAAAAAAAACGTTGTTAATTTTTCCTGGAAAATACACTAAAAATCCTACGAGCCGTTCCTGAGTAATCACACCTTCTCCAAATTGCCAAAAAAAAAAGCGTTGCTGATTTTTCCTGGAAATTACACTAAAAATCCTACGAGCCGTTCCCGAGTAATCACACCTTCTCCAAATTGCCAAAAAAAAAGCGTTGTTGATTTTTCCTGGAAAATATATTAAAAATTTTATGAGCCGTTCCCGAGTAATCACACCTTCTCCAAATTGGCAAAAAAAAGCGTTGCTGATTTTTCCTGGAAAATACACTAAAAATCCTACGAGCCGTTCCCGAGTAATCACACCTTCTCCAAATTGGCCAAAAAAAGCGTTGCTGATTTTTCCTGGAAAATACACTAAAAATCCTACGAGCCGTTCCCGAGTAATCACACCTTCTCCAAATTGGCCAAAAAAAAGCTTTGTTGATTTTTCCTGGAAAAAACACTAAAAATCTTACGAGCCGTTCCCGAGTAATCCCATCTTCTCCAAATTGGCCAAAAAAAAGCGTTGCTGATTTTTCCTGGAAAATACACTAAAAATCCTACGAGCCGTTCCCGAGTAATCACACCTTCTCGAAATTGGCCAAAAAAAAGCGTTGCTGATTTTTCCTGGAAAATACACTAAAAATTTTATGAGCCGTTCCCGAGTAATCACACCTTCTCCAAATTGCCAAAAAAAAGCGTTGCTGATTTTTCCTGGAAATTACACTAAAAATCCTACGAGCCGTTCCCGAGTAATCCCATCTTCTCCAAATTGGCAAAAAAAAGCGTTGTTGATTTTTCCTGGAAAATACACTAAAAATCCTACGAGCCGTTCCCGAGTAATCTTATCTTCTCCAAATTGGCCAAAAAAAAACGTTGTTAATTTTTCCTGGAAAATACACTAAAAATCCTACGAGCCGTTCCCGAGTAATCACACCTTCTCCAAATTGCCAAAAAAAAAAGCGTTGCTGATTTTTCCTGGAAATTACACTAAAAATCCTACGAGCCGTTCCCGAGTAATCCCAAATTGGCCAAAAAAAGCGTTGTTGATTTTTCCTGGAAAATACACTAAAAATCCTAAGAGCCGTTCCCGAGTAATCACACCTTCTCCAAATTGGCCAAAAAAAGCGTTGCTGATTTTTCCTGGAAAATACACTAAAAAACCTACGAGCCGTTCCCGAGTAATCACACCTTCTCCAAATTGCCAAAAAAAAGCGTTGCTGATTTTTCCTGGAAATTACACTAAAAATCCTACGAGCCGTTCCCGAGTAATCCCATCTTCTCCAAATTGGCAAAAAAAAGCGTTGTTGATTTTTCCTGGAAAATACACTAAAAATGCTACGAGCCGTTCCCGAGTAATCTTATCTTCTCCAAATTGGCCAAAAAAAAGCGTTGCTGATTTTTCCTGGAAAATACACTAAAAATCTTACGAGCCGTTCCCGAGTAATCCCATCTTCTCCAAATTGGCAAAAAAAAAGCGTTGCTGATTTTTCCTGGAAAAAACATCAAAAATCTTACGAGCCGTTCCCGAGTAATCACACCTTCTCCAAATTGGCCAAAAAAAAGCGTTGCTGATTTTTCCTGGAAAAAACATCAAAAATCTTACGAGCCGTTCCCGAGTAATCACACCTTCTCCAAATTGGCCAAAAAAAAGCGTTGCTGATTTTTCCTTGAAAATACACTAAAAAACCTACGAGCCATTCCCAAGTAATCCCATCTTCTCCAAATTAGCAAAAAAAAAAGCGTTGCTGATTTTTCCTGGAAAATACACTAAAAATCCTACGAGCCGTTCCCGAGTAATCACACCTTCTCCAAATTGGCAAAAAAAAGCGTTGCTGATTTTTCCTGGAAAAAACACTAAAAATCCTACGAGCCGTTCCCGAGTAATCACACCTTCTCCAAATTGGCCAAAAAAAAGCGTTGCTGATTTTTCCTGGAAATTACACTAAAAATCCTACGAGCCGTTCCCGAGTAATCACACCTTCTCCAAATTGGCAAAAAAAAAGCGTTGCTGATTTTTCCTGGAAAATACACTAAAAATTCTACGAGCCGTTCCCGAGTAATCATACCTTCTCCAAATTGGCCAAAAATAAAGCGTTGCTGATTTTTCCTGGAAAATACACTAAAAATCCTACGAGCCGTTCCCGAGTAATCACACCTTCTCCAAATTGGCCAAAAATAAAGCGTTGCTGATTTTTCCTGGAAAATACACTAAAAATCCTACGAGCCGTTCCCGAGTAATCACACCTTCTCCAAATTGGCCAAAAAAAAGCGTTGCTGATTTTTCCTGGAAATTACACTAAAAATCCTACGAGCCGTTCCCGAGTAATCACACCTTCTCCAAATTGGCAAAAAAAAAGCGTTGCTGATTTTTCCTGGAAAATACACTAAAAATTCTACGAGCCGTTCCCGAGTAATCATACCTTCTCCAAATTGGCCAAAAATAAAGCGTTGCTGATTTTTCCTGGAAAATACACTAAAAATCCTACGAGCCGTTCCCGAGTAATCACACCTTCTCCAAATTGGCCAAAAAAAAGCTTTGTTGATTTTTCCTGGAAAATACACTAAAAATCTTACGAGCCGTTCCCGAGTAATCCCATCTTCTCCAAATTGGCCAAAAAAAAGCGTTGCTGATTTTTCCTGGAAAATACACTAAAAATCCTACGAGCCGTTCCCGAGTAATCACACCTTCTCGAAATTGGCCAAAAAAAAAAGCGTTGCTGATTTTTCCTGGAAAATACACTAAAAATTTTATGAGCCGTTCCCGAGTAATCACACCTTCTCCAAATTGCCAAAAAAAAGCGTTGCTGATTTTTCCTGGAAATTACACTAAAAATCCTACGAGCCGTTCCCGAGTAATCACACCTTCTCCAAATTGGCCAAAAAAAAGCGTTGTTGATTTTTCCTGGAAAATACACTAAAAATCCTACGAGCCGTTCCCGAGTAATCTTATCTTCTCCAAATTGGCAAAAAAAAAACGTTGCTGATTTTTCCTGGAAAATACACTAAAAATCCTACGAGCCGTTCCCGAGTAATCACACCTTCTCCAAATTGGCCAAAAAAAAAGCGTTGCTGATTTTTCCTGGAAAATACACTAAAAATCCTACGAGCCGTTCCCGAGTCATCACACCTTCTCCAAATTGGCCAAAAAAAAGCGTTGCTGATTTTTCCTGGAAAATACACTAAAAATCTTACGAGCCGTTCCCGAGTAATCTCATCTTCTCCAAATTGGACAAAAAAAGCGTTGCTGATTTTTCCTGGAAAATACACTAAAAATTCTACGAGCCGTTCCCGAGTAATCACACCTTCTCCAAATTGGCCAAAAAAAGCGTTGCTGATTTTTCCTGGAAAATACACTAAAAATCCTACGAGCCGTTCCCGAGTAATCACACCTTCTCCAAATTGGCCAAAAAAAAGCTTTGTTGATTTTTCCTGGAAAATACACTAAAAATCTTACGAGCCGTTCCCGAGTAATCCCATCTTCTCCAAATTGGCCAAAAAAAAGCGTTGCTGATTTTTCCTGGAAAATACAATAAAAATCCTGCGAGCCGTTCCCGAGTAATCACACCTTCTCGAAATTGGCCAAAAAAAAAGCGTTGCTGATTTTTCCTGGAAAATACACTAAAAATTTTATGAGCCGTTCCCGAGTAATCACACCTTCTCCAAATTGCCAAAAAAAAGCGTTGCTGATTTTTCCTGGAAATTACACTAAAAATCCTACGAGCCGTTCCCGAGTAATCACACCTTCTCCAAATTGGCCAAAAAAAAGCGTTGTTGATTTTTCCTGGAAAATACACTAAAAATCCTACGAGCCGTTCCCGAGTAATCTTATCTTCTCCAAATTGGCAAAAAAAAAACGTTGCTGATTTTTCCTGGAAAATACACTAAAAATCCTACGAGCCGTTCCCGAGTAATCACACCTTCTCCAAATTGGCAAAAAAAAAAGCGTTGCTGATTTTTCCTGGAAAATACACTAAAAATCCTACGAGCCGTTCCCGAGTAATCACACCTTCTCCAAATTGGCCAAAAAAAAGCGTTGCTGATTTTTCCTGGAAAATACACTAAAAATCTTACGAGCCGTTCCCGAGTAATCCCATCTTCTCCAAATTGGCCAAAAAAAGCGTTGCTGATTTTTCCTGGAAAATACACTAAAAATTCTACGAGCCGTTCCCGAGTAATCACACCTTCTCCAAATTGGCAAAAAAAAGCGTTGCGGATTTTTCCTGGAAAAAACACTAAAAATCTTACGAGCCGTTCCCGAGTAATCACACCTTCTCCAAATTGGCCAAAAAAAAGCGTTGCTAATTTTTCCTGGAAATTACACTAAAAATCCTACGAGCCGTTCCCGAGTAATCCTATCTTCTCCAAATTGGCAAAAAAAAAAAGCGTTGCTGATTTTTCCTGGAAAATACACTAAAAATCCTACGAGCCGTTCCCGAGTAATCACACCTTCTCCAAATTGGCCAAAAAAAAGCGTTGCTGATTTTTCCTGGAAATTACACTAAAAATCCTACGAGCCTTTCCCGAGTAATCACACCTTCTCCAAATTGGCCAAAAAAAAGCGTTGCTGGTTTTTCCTGGAAAATATACTAAAAATCCTACGAGCCGTTCCCGAGTAATCACACCTTCTCCAAATTGGCCAAAAAAAAGCTTTGTTGATTTTTCCTGGAAAAAACACTAAAAATCTTACGAGCCGTTCCCGAGTAATCACACCTTCTCCAAATTGGCCAAAAAAAAGCTTTGTTGATTTTTCCTGGAAAAAACACTAAAAATCTTACGAGCCGTTCCCGCGTAATCCCATCTTCTCCAAATTGGCCAAAAAAAAGCGTTGCTGATTTTTCCTGGAAAATACACTAAAAATCCTACGAGCCGTTCCCGAGTAATCACACCTTCTCCAAATTGGCCAAAAAAAAGCTTTGTTGATTTTTCCTGGAAAATACACTAAAAATCCTACGAGCCGTTCCCGAGTAATCACACCTTCTCCAAATTGGCCAAAAAAAAGCTTTGTTGATTTTTCCTGGAAAAAACACTAAAAATCTTACGAGCCGTTCCCGAGTAATCCCATCTTCTCCAAATTGGCCAAAAAAAAGCGTTGCTGATTTTTCCTGGAAAATACACTAAAAATCCTACGAGCCGTTCCCGAGTAATCACACCTTCTCGAAATTGGCCAAAAAAAAGCGTTGCTGATTTTTCCTGGAAAATACACTAAAAATTTTATGAGCCGTTCCCGAGTAATCACACCTTCTCCAAATTGCCAAAAAAAAGCGTTGCTGATTTTTCTTGGAAATTACACTAAAAATCCTACGAGCCGTTCCCGAGTAATCCCATCTTCTCCAAATTGGCAAAAAAAAGCGTTGTTGATTTTTCCTGGAAAATATATTAAAAATTTTATGAGCCGTTCCCGAGTAATCACACCTTCTCCAAATTGGCAAAAAAAAGCGTTGCTGATTTTTCCTGGAAAATACACTAAAAATCCTACGAGCCGTTCCCGAGTAATCACACCTTCTCCAAATTGGCCAAAAAAAGCGTTGCTGATTTTTCCTGGAAAATACACTAAAAATCCTACGAGCCGTTCCCGAGTAATCACACCTTCTCCAAATTGGCCAAAAAAAGCTTTGTTGATTTTTCCTGGAAAAAACACTAAAAATCTTACGAGCCGTTCCCGAGTAATCCCATCTTCTCCAAATTGGCCAAAAAAAAGCGTTGCTGATTTTTCCTGGAAAATACACTAAAAATCCTACGAGCCGTTCCCGAGTAATCACACCTTCTCGAAATTGGCCAAAAAAAAGCGTTGCTGATTTTTCCTGGAAAATACACTAAAAATTTTATGAGCCGTTCCCGAGTAATCACACCTTCTCCAAATTGCCAAAAAAAAGCGTTGCTGATTTTTCCTGGAAATTACACTAAAAATCCTACGAGCCGTTCCCGAGTAATCCCATCTTCTCCAAATTGGCAAAAAAAAGCGTTGTTGATTTTTCCTGGAAAATACACTAAAAATCCTACGAGCCGTTCCCGAGTAATCTTATCTTCTCCAAATTGGCCAAAAAAAAACGTTGTTAATTTTTCCTGGAAAATACACTAAAAATCCTACGAGCCGTTCCCGAGTAATCACACCTTCTCCAAATTGCCAAAAAAAAAGCGTTGCTGATTTTTCCTGGAAATTACACTAAAAATCCTACGAGCCGTTCCCGAGTAATCCCAAATTGGCCAAAAAAAGCGTTGTTGATTTTTCCTGGAAAATACACTAAAAATCCTAAGAGCCGTTCCCGAGTAATCACACCTTCTCCAAATTGGCCAAAAAAAGCGTTGCTGATTTTTCCTGGAAAATACACTAAAAAATCTACGAGCCGTTCTCGAGTAATCACACCTTCTCCAAATTGCCAAAAAAAAGCGTTGCTGATTTTTCCTGGAAATTACACTAAAAATCCTACGAGCCGTTCCCGAGTAATCCCATCTTCTCCAAATTGGCAAAAAAAGCGTTGTTGATTTTTCCTGGAAAATACACTAAAAATGCTACGAGCCGTTCCCGAGTAATCTTATCTTCTCCAAATTGGCCAAAAAAAAGCGTTGCTGATTTTTCCTGGAAAATACACTAAAAATCTTACGAGCCGTTCCCGAGTAATCCCATCTTCTCCAAATTGGCAATAAAAAAGCGTTGCTGATTTTTCCTGGAAAAAACATCAAAAATCTTACGAGCCGTTCCCGAGTAATCACACCTTCTCCAAATTGGCCAAAAAAAAGCGTTGCTGATTTTTCCTGGAAAAAACATCAAAAATCTTACGAGCCGTTCCCGAGTAATCACACCTTCTCCAAATTGGCCAAAAAAAAGCGTTGCTGATTTTTCCTTGAAAATACACTAAAAAACCTACGAGCCATTCCCAAGTAATCCCATCTTCTCCAAATTAGCAAAAAAAAAAGCGTTGCTGATTTTTCCTGGAAAATACACTAAAAATCCTACGAGCCGTTCCCGAGTAATCACACCTTCTCCAAATTGGCAAAAAAAAAGCGTTGCTGATTTTTCCTGGAAAAAACACTAAAAATCCTACGAGCCGTTCCGAGTAATCACACCTTCTCCAAATTGGCCAAAAAAAAGCGTTGCTGATTTTTCCTGTAAATTACACTAAAAATCCTACGAGCCGTTCCCGAGTAATCACACCTTCTCCAAATTGGCCAA